>PVIA01001960.1:0-237774 GCA_004024845.1 Tonatia bakeri
CAAACATATAAATAGAATGCAATCATATGAATAATAATAAACAACTATCACAGGTACTGAACTTTCCATCAAAGTTTTGTTTTAGTGTTCTGACATATTCTAACATTTAAATATTTCTAAAACTTTCAAAATATGTATAACCAGAGATGAATTAAAATGCTTTGGGGGGTGGGGGGGTGTTTAAAAGATGAAAGAATTATACACACACCCTGTGAAGCTGATTCATTGAATTAGTACATAACCTGCACACCTAAGTGTTTGAAGGAAGATGATAGAAAGAAAGAATGAGGGGAGAGAGAGAGACAGAGACAGAGACAGAGACAGAGACAGAGAGAGAAGGAGGAAGGAAGGAAGGAAGTCAGAGAGGAAGGGGGGAAGGGAGAAAGGGGAGGAAGGGAGGAAGGAAAGATGAAGGAAGGGAGGAAGGGGATGGAGGGAGGGAGGAAGCTATTAAAATGTCTTTCCAAAATCCAACACCAAAAAAACATTTTCAGAGAGTTATCAGAGACCAAAGATGGCACCAAAAGCTAGCATTTACATATCTAATGTTTACATTTACTCCTTTGAACTTCCAATTTACTCTTGTTTTGGTGAGCTAGTTTCTTATGAAGCAGACTAGAGTGGAGAAATGAGGAAAAGAAATGGAGAACAAAGAACAGAATACTCTCTGATGCCCCCATGTTGTTTTTCCCTCTGTATAAATAAAGCAATGAAATTGTTCGTGAAAGAAGTGAACATAGGAGTCTGAATCTGAGTCTTGACTCTGCATCAACAAGTTTTGCAATTCTCAATGGATAATGTAACTTCTCTGGGTCTTATTTTAATTTTGTTCAACATGAGGGTTTGCAACCTAACATAATTTCCTTTTCACATTGTAATTATGAAATATTTTAAGAATATAGAAAAGTGCACCAAATGATATTACAATCATGTCTACTACACATATTTAACAAACGCTAATTTTTGTTACAGAATTTTTTCATCATATAATTGGTCAATTGTAACTTTATAACTCAGAGATTTTTAAGTAAATATAAATAGTTTAGAATATTTTCATTACCCCCTGGCTGGTACAGCTCAGTGGATTGAGCGCGGGCTGCGAACCAGGCATCGCAAGTTCGATTCCCAGTCAGGGCACATGCCTAGGTTGCAGGCCATGTCTCCCAGCAACTGCACATTGATCTCTCTCTCTCTCCCCCCCCCTTCCCTCTCTAAAAATAAATAAAATCTTAAAAAAAAAAAGAATATTTTTATTACCCTCAAAAGACCCCTTGAATGCCTTTCACAGTCAATCCTCATTCCCAGATTTGCTATATCTAGGCATCTCATATTCAAAATTATACACTAAGTGGCCTTTCGTATTTGGCTTTTTCTCTTAACACAGAAAGCAGCAAACTGGCCCATAGGTGAATCCTTTCGAACCCCTATTTTGTAAATAAAATTATGTTGCTTACTCACTCACGTAATATCTATGACTACTTTCCCACTACAAGGTCAGCGTTGAGTAGTTGCAACAAAAATTTTATAGACTGCTAAACCCAAATAATTTATGGATTTTGTCTGGTCCTTCAGAAAGTTTTGCTTATTCAAGATTTGACGTCTTTAGTTTTATCACATTGTGGTATGTTTCAGTACTTCTTACCTTTATTGCTGTTGAGTGGTATCCCATCATACTCACATACCACCTTTTATTTATCCATTCACCACTTCATGGGATTGTTTTCAGTTCTTGGCTGTTATGAATAATACTGCTATGAGCATTTGAACATGTGTCTTTTTGTACACCTATGTTTTTATTTTCTGGAATTGATACCTGGGGATGGAATTGATGATCATATAATAATGACCGTCATTATGGTCATTTCAATATGACCAGTTGATAATCATACAAAATATAATTCATATTTAACTTTTTAAGGAAGTCTGAAATCCTATTTCAATGTGGCTGTTCAATTTAACATTCCTTCCAGGAACACATGAGGGTTACAATTTCTCCATTCTCCTCAATACTTGTTGCCTGTCTTTTTATTTTAGCTATTCTAGGAGACACAAAGTGGCACAATCATTGTAATTTTAATTTGCATTTCCCAATGACAAATTATATAGAACATTTATTTCCTGAGCTTATGGACCTTTTGTCTATCCTCTTTTGTGAAGTGTTTATTCAATTGCCTATTCAAATTCAAATTCTGGACAGAGTCCTTTATTGGATTTACGATTTGTAAATATTTTCTCTGAATCTAACATATGCTTTCAATTTCTTAATAATGTCTTTTGAAATGCAGTTTTTAATTCTGATGGAGTTTAATTTTTAATGAATTGTGCTTTAGGTGTTGTAGTTAAGAAGTTTTTTATAACACAAGGTCATGAAGATTTTTACTAAGTATTCTTTTAAAACATTAATTGTGTTAGCTCTTATATTTAATTGTATTATCCACTATAATTTATTTTTTGTGTATAATGTGAATTAAGTATTTAAATTCATTTAGCATGTGGCTATCTAATTTACCTAACAAAACTTGGTAATAAGACTATCTTTTGTCCATTGAATTGCCTTCCTATCTATGTCAAAGGTCAATTAACTGTAAGTGTGAGACTTAATTTACACACTCTCAGGTCCTCTATAGGTCTATGTGAATGCCAAGGCACACTATCATGCTTATTGTACTTTTATAATAAGTTTTCATATTGAAAAATATGCTTTTAACTTAGTTTTTATTAGTATTGTTTTAACTATTTTATGTCCTTTGTATTTCCATGTAATTTTAGGATCAACTTGCCAATTTCTGCTAAAATACAAAGGAAACAAAACAAAGGATTGACTGTATCTACAGGTTAATTTTGGAGGATGTGCCTTCTTATGGACAGTGAGTCTTCAAATACAGGAATGTAGAATGTTTCTCCATCCATTTAGACTTTAAATTCATTCAGCAACGTTTTATGGCTTTCAGTGTGCAAATCGTACACATCTTTCATTAAATTTATTCCTAAATCTTTTATTCTGTTTGATGTTATTGAAAAATGAAATAACTTACCTTCATTTTCTTATAGTAACTGATTGGATGTAGAAATACTATTATATCATGTAATATGCATCCTTGTTGAACTTGTTTATTAATTCTAATAATGTGGGTCTTTGTTTTCTATTGGGGAGTGTTGTGGATTGCCTAGAAATTTCAACATACTGGATGATGTCCTCCATGGCTTCCCAAATCCTTTCTGATCTTTGTAGCTCTTATTCCTTTTGGTCTTCTGACTTGGCTGGCTATAACCTTTAGCATAGTATTAAATAGAAGTGGTAAAAGCAAAATTTTTGCCTTGTTTCTTATATCACAAGGAAAACATTCAGTCTTTCATCATTAATTATGTTAGTCTTAGGTATTTTATAAATGTCCTTGATTGTGTTGAGAAACTTTCCTTCTATCAATACTTTGTTGAGAGGTTTTATGACTTTGTCAAATGTTTCCTGTATCTACTGAGTGATTTTTATTCTCTATACTATTAATACGCTGCTTTACATTAAGTGACTTCCAAATGTTAAACAAAGTTTACATTGCTGGACTAAATCTTTCTTGGCCATGGCATATAATCCTTCTTTTATATTGCTGCATGTAGTTTTATAATATCATGTTGAGGATTTTTTTATCTGTATCGAGAAGGGATTTTGATATATAGGTTCTTATTTTAATACTGTTTTTGACCTTGGTATAAGAATAATATTGACTTCATAGAACAAATGTGAAGTTGTTTTCTCATAAATTTTCTGGAAGAGTTTCAGGAAGATGGCTTTTATTTCATTTTTAAATATTTGACAGAATTCATTAGTGAAGCCATCAGTGCTTGGGCTTTTATTTGTGAAAATATTTTAAATTACTATTTAATTTCATTGTTTAAGTCAGTTCAGATTTTCTGATTCTTCTTGGTTCAATATTTGTTAATTTGTGTCTTTCTGGAATTTGCTCACCTAAGTTGTCTACGTTGTTAACATAAACTTGGTCATAGTATTCCTTCATAGTGCTCCTAGTTTTGACAGGGTTAGTACTGGTGTCCTCTTTTTCTTTCCCAAGGAGAGCAATTTAATTTTTCCCATTGTGCTGGCTCATTCAATGTGTCGTAAGGCAAAAACACTTGGTATCCATGAAAATCTATTCTTTCCTGTTTTTATAGCAATAATACTATGGCTGGGAACTTGAATAGGTGTGCCTATTTCCCAGTCTCCTTTGCAGTTAAATGTGACCCAGGGACAAATTTCTCTCCAGTAAAAGAGCTTTTAAGATAGTATGTATGTCTTCCTTATGGCCTTTCCTTTTGTCCTGGCTAGTTATAGATGGCAATAAGTCTTCCCAAAGGTAGAGCTACCGAATGGTAGGAATAGGGTTCTATAAACATAGAAGAGGGCCACTCATAAACTAGGAGTAACTGTCTTGGATGGCTTGGTGAGGGAGAAATAAGACCCAAAAGAATTTAAGCCACAATATTTTCAAATCTATTTATAGAGCAATTTATTCTAACTAATAAAATGATTTTATAACTGATGACTTTTATTTATTCTACTCAGAACTCAATGTAATCTTTATTTTGAAAATCCATATTGTTATTCAGGTTTTTTTTTAGTTGTACACCACTATATTTTCAAACACCTCTCCTAGTCTGTTCTATGAGATATTTTAGAACATCTTCAACTTCCTCTTTTTCTTTTCCAGGTCTCTTAACTATTTGCTTTAGTTTGAGAATCCTGAAAAGCAGAGTCTGAGACAAAGAAGAAATTGCAACTGGTATCTTATAGAATGATCCCAGCATGAGTGAGGAGATTGGACAAGGAAGTATATGGACCAAAATATACCCACCCCTGACCCTGCCAAATTCCTATGTTGAAGTGCTAACTCCAGTACCTCAAAATGTGACTGTTTTTGGAGGTATGGTCTTTAAAGAGGTAATTACGGTAAAATGAGGTAATATGGGTAGACTCTAACCTAATATGACTGGCATTCTTGTAAAAAAGAAGATTAAGACAGAGATACTACTCTTATTCTTCCTTCCTTCCTTCCTTCCTTCCTTCCTTCCTTCCTTCCTTCCTTCCTTCCTTCCTTCCTTTTTTTCTAAGACTGCCATAACAAAATGCCACAGACTGGTTGGCTTAAATAATTTGGGAGGCTGAAAGTTCAAGATCAAGATGTTGGTACATTTGGCTTTTCTGGAAACCTCTCTTCTTGGCTTACAAATGGTTTCCTTGCTCTGTCCTCACATATCCTCACATAGTCTTTCTTCTGTGTGCACAAGTTCCTGGTGTCTTTTGTGTCCCAATTTTCTCTGCTTCTATGGCCAAGGAGAAAGGCCTTTGAAGAAACCAGCTCTACTGACACTTTGGCTTTAAACTTTCTGCCTCTGTCTCCGTAGTCCAGAATGGTCTATAAACCTCAACTGCCAAATTTGTCACAGGGCCTCATATTTTTATGGAACCCCCAAACAGACATGCATATACATTGGTTATTTTCTCTTTCTAATCTGTCTCATATCAATTTGTCTCGTAATTTTTTCCTGTCAACTACATAGAAGGGCAGAGGAAAGTTATTTTTCTTCCCCCATCCCATTAAAGGCATTGACAAATATCTAAGAACTTCCCACACAGTATACAACTTATGAACTATTTATATTAATACCATTTCACTCATACACACTTAGTGCAGTGAGTCCAAAGTATGTCTTTTGATTTCACAATTCCTCTCATATGCTTCATGGGTAGTAATATATCAAATCAAACTATTTCTAGCACCTCTATTTTTTAAAAGATTAAAAAATATTTGTTATGATTTTCCAAGAAACTTCTGGAATATTTAAAGGACAGTTTTTGATGAAATAGATATCATTTAGGGTTTTATCTGGGAAAGCAAAATATCAAAAGTTGTCAGGAGATTTGAACACAACTGATATAGAGTCACGGGTTGCTGTGCAATCATATTTTACTGCCCATTCATCCAAAGTGACAATAAGTTATTAGAAAATGGGATCATGTGATTTTTAAATAATTTTAGTCTTCCCTGAGTGAGAAATCTCTGTTTCATTAAATTATCAAGGATATAATAAAATAAATATAAACCATGGAATGTTATTCTCATAAAACACAGAATTTTTGTTATCTAGTCAGGTTACATAAAGTATCCTTTACAGCCTCTTTTAATGACAGACCAAGTCCAAAATTATTCATTTTAACAGGGAAAAAAATTCTAGTTTTACATTAGTGTAATATTTGAGAAAAAGCTATTTTTACTTTCTATGTCTATATATATTCCTAATAATACAGCTTTTCAAAGTGTCAAAGTAAAATATTCATTATAAGACATAAATAAATATATAAACATATATATACAGCCACTGTTCAAGAAATAAAAATGAGGCAAAACATATAAAACTTAAAATTATGCTTTGAAATTAATGTTTTAGTATTCTATCTTTTATTATTCTAGGTTTAAACTGAAAGTACACTAATTACCTAAATTTAGTAATAGTTCAAGTGTTTTAGTTGCCTAAAAGTCTTCAAAATTATCATTAACCTATATCTTACAAAACATAATTGCTATTAAAATAAACTTTATTAGAATGATGATTAATTTTGTTCCAAAATTTACATTTCTAATAATCTTAAACATTTGACAGAAGTAACCCTAGCTTATTCAATTAGCAAACCTATATAAATTTAGAGAGAATAACCACGGTAAAAAATAAGGCTTTTTGCCATGGCTGGGTAGCTCAGTTGGTTAGAGCATTGTCCTGAAACAGATACACCAAGTGTGTGGGTTTGATCCCTGGTGATAGCATATATAAGAATCAACCAATGAATGCATGAGTAAATGAAATAACAAATCTCTCTCTTCTTTCTCTCTCTCTCTCTTTCTGTTCCTCCATATCTCTAAAATCAATAAATAAAAAAAATATCTTAAAGAGTATTTTTATATATTATACTTAGCATTGAAAATCAGAGCAGATACAACTGCTATTAAGCCAAACATACTAAACTAGTCTGATTTGCCAAAAATTTGGCAAACTTGTTACCTGAACCCTTAAAACATTTGTGAATTATAATAACTTTTACTTTTCACATTTAAGAATATTAGAGGTTTAATTTATTTTCTGGAATGTTTAAAAATATTTAACTAACATTGGTGCTATTTGCCTCTACACTAATTAGACTAGGATTACTTTAAAAGACTATATGAAAATTTGGGAATACCTTTAGAAAGAGTAAAACATCATCCACTCATACCATGAGAGGTAAAGTTCCTGAGTTACAGACATATAAACATACAGAGACACAGAGAGAAAAGTCCTATAACTTCCATTCTAAAATTTAGCCATGGGTCAAGCAGAAATATACAAACACTAAGTTATTAATCCAAATGCACACTTCTTGGTGGGCATAAAATTTTTTTATGTATTTGAGCTCAAAATAAATAAACAGAAAATCAGAAAAGGCTAACAAACCAGATTCTCTTTTTCTCAATAGATATAAGATCTTTAAAACCATCTGTCTACTTTCAGAGATTGCCACATGATCAGACAATGAGGACAAAAGATGCTGGTACCATAAATCAAGCAAGTAATCACAAGGAATCGAAATCAATTCCTTATCATGAAGCAGATGAAGAAAAGTCAGGAAGATGGGATAAAGAGCTGGGTTCCCAGAGAAGTCCCCAGATCACCAGTCAGGGACAGAGAAAAGGGGCGTCTCGATACCTCATTACCTAGGCTCAGTAAATAGTGATCTGCAGCCCAGGACCAAGCCTACCTGAGTCATGACACCAAATCAATGAAAGACAAATTGTAACAGACAAATAAGGAGATAATTTTATTCAGGCTATTACAATAGAGAGAATATTCCTTAATGAGAAACTCTTCAAAGGAAAGAAAGGGTGTCCTTATGGGAATCGGGGGGAAAAAATAGAGATAAGTTTTATCTCTGACTATGTAAGAATGGGTCAGTCCTTTACAGGTTAGCCAGTTCTTAGAAGAAAAGAAAAAATGCAGATTCTCCTTGACTGCTGGTCTTTTCTAGAAATAGGAGTAAGTTGAAATTCAACATTGTCAGAGTTTTCTTTATTTCGTCATGTAATATTAAATTTTTGATCGTGTGACTTTCTTTGGTGAGGTTATTTTTTTTAAAGTGTGCACACCATGGCATATTAAAGTTGCATGACACAGAAGCTTCCTACCTGTAATCAACTTGGGTTGAGGGGTTTCATTCACCAAAGAACAATTTAAGGTTAAGATATAGGCTTTTGTTTATTCACTGAATGGTTAGTATGAATTCAAACCAAAAGCAATGCAGTACAATGTCCTGGGGGTTTAATTTCTTATCTTAATGTTTTTCTCCTTTTCCTTTTTCCTTCCTCTTTCTCCTCCTTCACCTCCTCCTTTAACACCAATGCCTAAGATAAGAAATAAAATGCAAATTTGCATGTCACTTTTTGAATCATTTTGTGTAGAGTTCTCTAATAGAAATATTCTGCAGATAGTATTCCCTGGGAAAGGTTTAATAAGGGGTGCCTTTGGAACTGGCACTGACTGAAGGGAAAAAATGCAGGATTGGGAGAAGGAGGATGCAAGCGGCACACTCCCAGCCAACGTGACTCCTCCTGTGAGGGTTTCTGGAGGTGGCATGAACTGTGGGATTTGTCCAGAGTTGGGTCACAAAGCTAGGCCTTCATGCCCACATGCCCAGCTATTAGACATTTGCCTAGAAAGGGAGCTTAAGTTTGGGAAAAGTCTCTCTCTTCAGCTGAGATAATCCCCAAAGGAGACTAATAGATGAGGGTATCTGCTATAGCTGAGGAAATAAATCTTATTTGTCAGAGGATCTCAGTAACCCAGTGCAGAGTCCACAAAGTATTTTCCTAAAATGATGGGGAGAATTTGGAGCCCTGGGATTTATGCAAGGGATTCCGCTCTAAGTTAATCACTCTATTCGGTCAAAGCTCCTATCTTCTTGCTCTGGTCTCAGCGTGTTAGAATCCCTGCCTGTAACTGTTAAATTCTGTAGTTTATTATAAATCTTAGGGGTGTCAGCCTCTTCATAATGCTTTTGGCTTGATTTCTCTCTTCAATTTTAGCACCTTGGAATTTCTCTTTCTTGAGAGCTCAGCTCTAAATTTGTTCTTTCATAGTTATTTTATAGTATCTTTCAGATCATTTTATTACTTTGTGTTTAGAGTTCTAAAACTCTAATGCACTCTACAGAATCTATATCATGGACTGTTTTGGATATGGATTGTATCTGTTGCCTATGACTCATTTCCTGTATTTTTAGCTAGAGAGGGTCCCGTTTTCATCAGTCTAGTCCACGCAAAGGATCAGTGTTTCCTTAACCTGCTAATGTTTACCGCTGATATGTTTTGATTTTAATTGTGAAATGCTGTTCACATTTCCTTTTCTTCAAAGGATTCCCTCAGAAGTAATATGCCTCATAATGTTTAGGAGACACTATTTTTTTAGACATTTTACTGGTAAAGCCAGAATTAGACCATTGTAGTTTGACCTTGAGACATGCCATTATGGTTAAAATGTAAATCTCCACAACATCAACTTTTGAAGTTAAAAAAAGGTCACTATCTCAAAACCAAGTAAGTGAGTCTCAAGTCACAGTCAGATTTATTATCAGTGATTCTTTGCATATACTGTTATATGTGACACCTGTCTTAGCCAATAAAATCCATAATCCTGGAGAGCAGATAATGTATTTTCAATTTTCTTTGGCCTCGCCCACATTATTTGGGACAAAGACAAAAATATATAGGTATTTAGTCCTTATGGAGTCGCAGAAGGGTGTGGAGAGGAGAGAGGGAGGATGCCAGAGGGGGAGGTTGCCAGGCTCGTTGGCAAGCATCTTGGCAACATCTCACCTGGGGAGGCAGCATGACGCAGTAGATTTTGAATCAGACAAACATGAGTTTTCATCCTAGCTCTGTTGTGCACTAACTGTGTAACCTTGGGCAAGTACTTAAAGTTCCTTAACCTTACTTTTCTTTTTTTTTTTCACCTGATAAATGCAATTAATAATAATACCTAACCCACAGGGGCTTTGTGGTAAGAGTATAAACGATATTTTATTATCCTGACAGAACAAGGGATTGCAAAAAATGTACAAAAACGTGTTTCCTTCCCTTGCAGCAGAGTTGCTCCAAGTGTGTTCCTAATTGCTGAATCAAACCAAACGATGCTGAAAATGCACATTCTTCAATAGCCCACTTTGCATCCAAATATCTGTGGATTGGGCCTGGGGAATCTGCCACACCCAGCAAAATGAAACCCCAGCCGCATCAAAAACAAGGAGAGCTAGAATGAAAGTTTTTCTGTCTTGGTTGTAAAAAAGTGGCAGAGAACGTGGGGGGCTTGAGATGTGCAGGAAAACAGCAGCAGAGGCCGACGGGAGGCCCGTGACCAGTGATCATCTCTGCAGGACCTCAGAAAAGAACTGAATGGCTGAGCCCCCGCTGTTGCTTGGCTCACTTGCTAAACAGCCTTGTCTAAAGCTGAAACCTGATCTTCAGCAAGCCCAGGAACATTTAGAAATTAATATGATTGGTGTTCCAATAAACTTGAGACAATTGTGTTCCATTGTGTTATTTGGGCTTTTTGAAAAATTAATTTAGTGGAAAAATTCTTTATGGATGAAAGACTGGGACAAATGATAAACACTGAGGCAGACAGAAAACCAAGTTCTTTTCTGGAATGTGAGAGAGAAAAAAAAAGTTTGTATTTCTCCTTTGTAAATAATGTGAAACTATCTAAATCATTCTCTCTGGGAGCGATGCTGCTTTTGTCTCACCTTTAAATATTCAAGGCGACGTTTTTCATCGTGGAATGTCATCCCTGCTGAGCTTACCTCTTCCACGACTACTTTTTAACTTTAGGCTACAATATACATAACATCACAGCTTTCCTTCAAACTATAGTAGGCTGTAACAATGCAATGTACACGTTAGGATGCTAGACTCAAGCTGAGCCCTAACCCCTTCCTCTAAAACAAAGAATAATGATTCCTGAACACCAAAAAGGGGAGAAACAGGTTCCCAATTTCTAATGTGTTAATGGCAGACTCACAGATTCTAATAATTCAGTAGCAAGAAATCTGATAACAGTCAACACAAAGTTGTATCTGATGTTATTAAAAGCTAGCTGACATTCTTACTCTGCATACAGCTCAAGACAGGTGCAAATGAAGACTCAAAAACAAAGAACCAGCCCTTGGTTCCTTGGGGCTCTGTCTTGCCTGATTAATCAGTGGAGATCTGGCCCTTACTGACAATTGCCAAGAACCCAGTAGCAGCACAAATCAGCCCATTGAAACGTAGAAAAAGCAATAATCAGATTTAGGAGGCTGGTTTCTTCTAAGCCTGTGGGCAGTGACAATAAGGATGGTTTTGCCATGCTGAGAGGCAAATAACTGGTTGCCCACCCCCTACCATACTCTCCAAATGTGTTCAGATCACTAATGAAAATGAGTCCAGAGGCTTCCCATGGGTCAACATTTTGCACATCAGAGAAACACTATACAATTCAGCTTGAGCGACAAGTCTCAGACACCACACAGGGCTGCTGGAATAGGAGTAGAAGCTTGCAGGTCAAGAGAGGCATGAATTCTTAATGCCCCACGAGTCCAAGAATGGAATAGCAGGGGCAGTCTCATATTCAATTATTTATCAAGTTCTTATGAAAATAAACCCAATATCTAGACTAGTTGGTGCATCTGAGAGAGTAGTAGCATGTGTATCAATAAATAATATGGACAGTTCAGCTCCCCACAAAACTTTCCTTTCCTTATATTTTAAAGATAAAACCTGACTTATCTGGCAGCATACAATATATGGTGCCATATATTTCTGTTCTATAAATAATGCCCCAAGCCACAGATATACATGGGATATAAAATCACCACCTAGATACGAAGAAACTTTATATATTCTTCTAGATTAATTTTTAAATAACAATAACAACTACAATTTAATGAATGCATGTACAGTAGTGTCCCATCATCTGCGGTTTTGATTTCCTCGGTTTTAGTTACCTGTGGTCAACTAAAGTTTGAAGACATTACAAACTTTACATGGGAAATTCACATGGCGTAACTGAGTGACCCGCCATCCGTAAAGCCTCTCACAAACCTGCCTCCCTGACTATGTAAAAGCTATGATTGTCTCCGCTTCACACCCAAGCAATTAGATTTAGAGCTAACAAAACTCCCAGATGTGAAGAAAAATTCTCAAAAGTAGTTACTGTTATTAATCACATTAATAATACTATTTGATTCTCCTTATATGCTCATTTTTCTCTATTTTCATAAATGAATTATTAAAATACAGTCTGATTTTCTCAGGCACCATTCTATCAAAACAACACATTATTTTGCAGAGTTAATGAAGAGTAGCACTTCCAACAGATGAACAGGGCGAGTGCAACAAATGGGAATGGACAAGCTAGTTTAAACAAAAAATAGGAATTGTCCCAATCTCATTTTTATCCTGGTGAATCTTAATTAGACTTATGGTAAGCTGCATTAGTGTTAATAAGGATTAATGTCAGAGTGATAAGCAGAGCATACAAATCAATAAATGCTGCCATATCAATATATGAACAGAGACACAAATAGCTATTCCAGTTCTTAACACTGAACTCATTATAGAGTTAAATATTTGCTCTGTGGATTTGAAATACCTTGATAAGCAGGAGGCGTTGTACTTGCACGGAGAGCAGTACAGTGAAACTTGACAGATAAATGTAAACCTTGAGTGATTTACAAACTTGCCCATGAGGGTTATTTCACAATTCTGCCACAGTTTGGAGGCCTGTCCTTAGGTATCTGGGAGTAAAATTATAATCAGCGAATCAGTCTAATGAGTTTTTATTGATTATTACTATGGAACTGGGTATTGAGTTTTGTCCCGCTGCAACAGGGTACAATAATCCCTTAAGAGCTCTTAGTAATGCTAAGAAGGAAAAATAAAAGAAAATATGAAACAATTATAAAGTAATATGCATCAGTTAGAATTAATTTTGGATTCAAGGTAAAAGTAGACTTAAAACAAAAGCAATGGCTTATATAAGAGACATGTTTCTCTTAAAAAGAAGTCAGTTTGGGGACGACGATTTCCACGTGGCGGAAGGATCCCGGAGGTAGCCTGCAACCGCATGGCCCAGAAAGAGTCCCATTGCAGGTAAGAGACGGTGGGAGGAAAGGGGAGGGTGCGCTTCCTCACTTTGAGGCCGCTCTGAAGTCACGTATACCACTTCTGCTCCAACATTTCTTTTATTCCTACAAATTCCAATTTATGATTTCTTTCTTTCATGCATCCTGCTTTTGATACTATATCTAAAAATTCATCACTAAACCTCAGGTCACTACTATGCTTATTTTTGAATGCTTTATATTTTACATTTAGAACTATGAACAATTTTCAGTGAATTTTGTCTAAGTTGAGACACATCTGTCAACTTTCGTTTGTTTGTTTGCTTGTTTTTCCTTACGGACATCTAATGGCATGGCTAACACTTTCATTAGAATATTTAATTGAGTTGTGACAGAAGATGTTCTTGTTGTTACTGATATTTGCAAGTTAGATGTAGAGTTTTTGTTTCATTTTTTTTTCCTTAATAATCTTTACTAGGTTCAGGAAACCCCATTTTATACCTAGTTTTCTTAATCATAAATGTATATTGAATTAATTTATATCTTTCTGGTTATAAGGATATCAGATGTTCATTTGATTTTCCTTATTTAGCCTATTACTATGGTGAATTTTATTAATTTTTGAATATTTACACAGTCTTACCTTATTAAATGAGCCTTGCTTAGTCATGATTTTCATGTATTGCTAGACTCAATTTTTAAATTCGTTGAGGATCTTTGGTATGTTTCAGTGAGGGGCACTGTTCCTTTTCCGGATTTTGTATCAGGGGAATGCTGGCCTCACATAATGAGTACTGAGAGGTTCTCGCTTTAATTTTCTGCAAGAGATCACTTAGAATTGGCACTGTTTCTTTCTTAAATGGTTGCAAGAACTCATCAGCTAAACCATCTGGATTTTATAATTTAGTTTGGAATATTTTTATTATTATAAATTCAATTTCTCTAATAGACATATAATAATCAGGCTAATTTCCTTCTTTCAGATTCATTTGTTTATTTTACTTTGCTTACTCTAGTCTCTTAAAGTGAAAGCACAGGCTATTGATTTTAGATCTTCTTTTCCAATTAAGCATTTAATTTTAACAGCTTAAATTTTTATTATTGTATCTTTAATGTTAACATATTTGTCATTGCTTTTAGTATTTTATCCTTATATTTTCTTTCTTTCATTGTTTCTTTTGATAAATTCGCTTTAAATCTTACTGCTGTAACTTTGTCCTGTCTTTCTCTCTGTTTGTTCTATTTTGTTGTTATTTTGTTTTGCTTTAGGATTTTGGCAGTTTTATTATATACATTTATTCTCTTAGGTTTTGTAATACCTCAATTTATGGTTTGAAGTTGTTTCATTTTTGAAAATTCTCAACTGTTTTTAATTATTACTATGCTCTCTCTGTCTCCTTTCCACCTCATACTGAAATTGAATGCATATTAAACCTTTATATTATATATTTTATGCTTTATTACAGTGTTGCTGTTGTTTTTTATTCTCTGTATTTTATTTTGGATTGTTATAGCTGACCTAGCTTCCATTTCACTTATTCTCTCTTCTGTTGTATCTAATACCCCACTAATCCTTTCATTGTTATAGTTTCTACATTTAGTTTTAGTTGTTTTTTTATTTTTTTTTTTCAGTTCTAGACTATCCATTTTAATCTTTTTTATGGCCTCAATTTCTCTGAAAAAATTCTTGGTCTAGGCTTTTATTTCCTTGCTCATACTAAGCATAGTCATCTTAAAAATTATGTCTAACTCCATTATTTAGATAACTGTTAATTTCTCTCTATTGCTTTTTCTTCTCTCTCCTGGATTACGATAACATTGTTCATCTTCCCTAACATTGATTATTTTTGATTTAGAGCCAGGCATTACTGATGAAAACTCTTGGAGATAATTTCAGGTGTGAGATACCTTCTCCAGATATCTCCAGAGCATTTACATTTATATAATTTTTTTTCATCTTGCAGATGGCTAAGAAATTATGTAATGCTGGTTAACCTGAGTAAACTCAGAGATATTTTTCTAACCTGGGTTTCAGTTCTCAGGAGGGATTGTTTCTGCTCCATATTCATTCTTCCCATGCAGGCCCACAATCTCTCACTCCACAGCGGAGGTCCTGGCTCCAGCTTTGGGCCCCCAGACCCTCTAACTCGTCAGAAGCCCTCAGCCTTTAATTTTCCTCCCTTAGGTATTGGCTGTTACCTTGAAAAGTAGTGACTTCAAACATTCCTGTTTTCTTGCCAGATTTATTTTTTGTCTCATAGATCATGGCCCTTCATTCTTCACTCTTTTGACAGTTCTCCTACACCTTTAAATGCATGTTCTAAAAATATTTTATCAGGTTTTATAGTCCCTAGTGAAAACATTGGTCCAAATTATGCCACCATGATTGGAAGCAGAATTTGACACGTAAAATACTAACACATAAAATTATTTTTCTTCCTAAATTGCTAGTTTAATGTTTTGTTTATAGCGTTTTATCATACAATGCCACAGCCCAAGCACCTCTCTGTTTCTCTGTTCTCCTCCCCCACTCGAATCTCATATTAATGTCATCTGAAAATTTAGTTGCAAATTTTATTGAAAAAATCAACACTAAAATGGCTAAATTTATTTAAATATAGGTCATACCAATATTTTAACCATTTCTTTCTGTTGCTTGCTTTTCCCTTATAGTTTTATTTTTCTACAGTGAGATATTAGTTATACTTAGAGTATGAGGGGTGGGGATCAGTGCCAACATTTCAGTGTTTTCTCCCTTTAAATAATTTTATAATATCCACATATTGAACAAATAACTTAGGGGATGTGAGTGTCTAGGTTTAGATCCTTATTTAAACACAGAATTTTTCTCTAGCTTCTTATACTAGGTGTCATTGAGAAGGGGAAGGGTCATCAAGGAACAAGTATAAAGGACCCATGGACAACGCCAAAGGTGGGTGGGATTGAGGGTGTAAGGTAGGGGTGGGTGGGGTAGGGACGGTTGGGGGGAACAAAGTGGCGACAACTGTGCTTGAACAATAATAACAAACAGAGAGATAAATAAATAAATATGAAATCTTGTGACTTTATGAATATATATATATATATATATTGATCCATTTTTATCTTTTCTTGACCTTGAGGTTTCAAAATGGCTGAATGTGTTTTTCATTCATCATAGGCCATTTGGAGGTCCATGTCAGTGAACTCATAATTCATTTTTTGGTAGTTTATAATTGTTATTTTTTTCTTTATGAATCTACTAGCTTAATATTGGCATTAAATCATATATCCTTCATTCTCTTCTTCTTATTTTCTTCTTCTCTTTTTCTACTTAATTCATTTTGGTTGTATCCTCTGATCTTGTCTACGAGTTACATAATTTAGGTTTTTCTTGTTTTTCTTGTGCTATTCCTATCCCACTGTGCTCTTCAACCCACCTTTTTAGGGTGGTTTTATTAAACATCAATAATAGTATTTATTATAATTAAAAGGTATTTAACTCTTTTTAAAATTACTTTTTCTTGATTTATATATGTTCTTACATTAGTTACCACTCTGTATATCTGCCACATCTCATGCTAAATTTTATTCATTTTAAAACTTTGCCAGGGCCCTGCCTTTGGGACAAACCATAATTTTCAAGCCCAGCCTGGAAAAGTTCCACTACTCAAAGCACTAAAGACAGCACCATGGCCATGAGTTTGGGTTACGGGGACATCTGCAGGCTGGCTCACAGCATTGGTGTGCTCTTGGAGTGTACAGACTAAAACTCTGAGAAGTACACGATGGGGGATGCTTGGGTTATGACAGAAGCCAGTGGCTGAGTGAAAAATTCAGTCTGGGTCTGGACACCCCCAGCCTGCCCTTCTTAATTGATGGGGTTCACAAGCTCACCCAGAGCAATGCCATCCTTCCTTCCATTGCTCACAAGCACAACCTCTGTGGGGAGAAGGATGAGAAGATTCTCATAGGCATTTTGGAGGACAAGGTTATGGACATCCAAATGTACAACATCAGTATCTGCTACAACCTGACTTTGAGAAACTGAAGCCTGAGTTTTTTGAAGATCTTCCCTGAAAAGATTAATTTCTTCTCACTGTTCCTGGGGAAGAGCTTTTTCTTTGAAGGGGACAAGCTCATCTCTGTGGATTTCCCATGACATCCTAGATGTGCTATGTATGTTCAAGTACAATGTTTGGATGCATTCCCAAACCTGAAAGACTTCTTGGTCCACTTTGAGGGCCTGAAGAAGACCTCTGCCTATGTGAAATCTAGCCACTGCTTCCCAACATGTGTGCACTCAAAGGCTTCCATGTGGGTCAACAAGTAGGGCCTGTAAGTCCAGGAGATGGGAAACCAGAGAACTGCTGGGCATTTCTGCATTCTTAGAAACATCTGCTTTTCTTCCTCTTCCTTCTCTTAACAACCATCTCTCCCTACCTCCTCACCAGATGCCTTATTTGTCCCTTGTCTGCCTCATAACTCCCTTTTCATCTAGGCCCCCTATAGTTGCCATTCCCCAAATTTCTTCAGCAATGTTCCTACTCTTCCCATATTAATCCTCTTGCACTAAAGCCAACAAGACCAACCTTCCCCTCATTGGTTGTTCTGCTTTGAGGAGCCCAACCAGACTCCTGGCCTGCAGAGCTCAGCCCTGAGCTCCCACCACTGCCCTGAAGACCAGTATTGCCTTGTGTTCAGGTTCTGCTCCCCCAGCATGGTCCCTGCCCAGCCCTTACTGATTCCCAGTAAAGCCTATTCACACCTGCTTATCTTATTATTCGTGGTTGGCCACTAGACTCAGGACTGAGTGTGTTGGGGGTCTGGGAGGAGTTCATTTTCCCTCTGTTGCCTGAAATGGCTGGGTTGTGGGGGTGTCTGTGTGGGGTGGTGGCAGGGAGAGGGACAGATGGGATTGTAAGGTTTCTTGCTTATTTTTGTCTCTCTTCATGTACTTTTTGCCTCAATCTTGGGTTTCTACAGAAGAGGGTGTCTCCTGTACCTTGGTCCCTCCTTAATTTCAGCATGCATGTAACTCCTTCTGTGAGCTTGTAGTACTCTGTGTCATGGTTGAGTGGCTCTCCAGGGTAGGGAAGGGGGTTGAGCCATCCACTGCTGGGGAAGGGATCCTAGTGGCTTACCTTCTGTCACCATATCCCAGAAGTGTTCCCTGCTGTAGATGCCTTTCCTCTGTGCTCTTACAACATATCTCAATAAAGCACATTCTACTATAAAAAAATAATAATCCATGCATGTTTGTTCATCTGGCTCCTTTACTTGGGTGTGAGATTTTCTCTTAATTTTCAATTTCAATGCATCTGTTGCTTTTGGCTATCTTCTGGTTCCTCTGTGTGATCTCATACTTGCATTTAAGCAATCCTTGTAGAATGTCAGCCTCCTCCTTGTGCAGTTTACATGGCAATAGGACAAAATCCACTGGCAAGGCAAGTGGTCCTATCTAAGTGGTGGAATATTGAGGAAATAATTGCAAATGTTATTATATTGGTGGTCCTTTAAGGTCCATGGCTTCTCATTCATTTCAGGGAATCTTATCACACACGGCATGACCCCACTGCTGTATCCTGAGGCCCTTGTAGATGACATGAAATCTTGTTGGAACTGCATTTCTCTCAGATATGTACTATACTTTTGATCTGGTCAGCCTGCCTGCAACCACTATGAGACCCCCACCTCTGACAGTTGATTGTTAGGCCCCTCATATTCATGACCTCTACTGCATATAGGCATGAAGTCTGTTGGCTTTGATTTTGTCTTTACTATTCTTACTGTCCTGAAAATGCCTTCAAGAACCTAGGCAGTTTTCTTTAACCAAATCCTGTCTTCTCTGTTTCTGCCCCTCCAACGCTTAACCATTTTGTCCTGTATGTGCACATGATCTTTTCTCTGCCAAAATGCTTTTGCCTTTTCCTGCACATTGGGTGAGCTTGTATGTTTAGCTAACTCACAACCAGATTCATGAATCTATGTTGTTCTCTAATGCATAGCTTTACTCATTCCCACAGAGTTTTAAGCGTATGACTTGTAAAGTCCTGTAAGCTCCTGTTTATTATAAAATTGTGCCATTAGGCATTTCATATTTTTGATGTGGTAAATATTTGTAAAATGTCTGGCTGGTATTCAATTTAGGGACTATACCCTAATTAATCTCACAAGATCTTAATACATTAGTCGACACTTTCATCTTTCAGAAAGGCAAGGAAATGATAGGGGAACTACAGCTCTAGCCGTCATTATGCATAATATGGAGAAATAAGTTGGTGAAGTGGAAATGCTAGTAACCTTGGAAAAAAGGTGATCATGACATATTTCAGAGTCTGATAGCTGGGGAGGAAATACAGAGTTAACCCGAGACGTACAAAGGCAGAATGCAAATTCTGAAATAAGATAGCAGTTTTGCATGTCTTTAATTAAAATAAAAACAAAACCTCATGATACTAACAAATTTCTCATGAACAGATTTATGATTGTTCCATTAAAAATTCCAGAAGACCCCCTTCTTAAGTGACACTGCTAAGAAGAAGGAATTGGGAGAAGCCTATGAGGACAATGACGTTCCATTGGCAAAAAGAGTTAAGGTTTTAAAAAATATATGCTCTACATGGCAAAGGAAAAACCAAGATAATTTATAAGAGGGTAGCTTGTATCTGTCTGACATGTGCTGATATATGAGGCTGAATGGTTTCAAAGTGTGCACCAAATAGTGTTGAAAAGATTAAACTAAAAATGAGATTAAAGTTTGAGATGCAAATTACTGGATCTTCAAAATTTGATTTTAAAAACATGTTCAGAATAAGAACAGTTTAAAAAAATAATCAGCCATCAAAAAAGACACATGAAAAGATAAAACAGATCAGATAAATATAAATTTAATTACACACAGGTGAGATAATCATTGAATTGATCTTTTTTCTAACCATAACTTTAAAATCACTTTTTTAAAGCACATCTTTCTACATTTTCTTATTTTAATCTCTATCCTTGATTATTTTTGCTTTCTGTTTTTCATTTCAATTAGATTTTTTTATCCAGTGTATTTATTGAGAGATGACCCATTCTTTCGCAGGTAGATATTAAATTATATTTGATCATTTACAATTCATGTGTTCAGTTATTCTTTTGAAAATTCCTCTTAAGGGAAGGCTCAGTGCTGGAGTTAGTGTGAAACTTACAGGATAGGAGTGCTCTACCTCCGCTTTATAGTTTTAATCTCATAGAGCTTTGCTACTCATCTATGGTTTCTTTTAGCATTGCCCCTTCCTTTCCATTTTCACCTCCTTCCAACACAATAAATGCCGAGATTTTTAAAGGGCCATGTCTTTTATTCTATAATAGTGTTACTGTGGTATCGGAAAGTTCTATTCAGTCACATACTTGAGGAGTACTCTTAATACTCTTACTCTTAATACTCTTAATAGATGGATTTGGCTTTTTAATGTTTAGAGAAAGAGAAGTCTGCAGGAAACTATTATATAATTTTGGTTGAGTGGGCTCTCATTATTTAAGATTTCTTCAAGGAGATGCTTTGTCATTTGTGAGGTGATCTGGTCAGAGTGAGTGGAATCTTTATTCACCCTTCCACAATATTTCAGACATCCTGGGAAAGTCAAATTGAAGAGGTTTATTTGATCAATGGTTCCTACTCAAAACTGTGTAATAATATATACTTTGATGTCATCTTTTACCAAATTTTTTTCTGGAAAATTCCATAATAACAAATTTTAAGGAAGGCAAGTTAGGCGTCATGCATGACAAGATTCTTTCTCTCTTGCCTGATTAAAATGAGAGAAGGAGAGAACCCTGAGGAGTATTTTTAATACATTTTCCCCTGACACTGCATAAATCTAAGAACATTTATATGCTAATCAAATCAAAATAGGAATTATTAGTGACTGGAGAGCCCCAACATGGCTGTTATTTTCCCATCAACATATGATAACAGCTCTGACGCTGAATTAAGGAGCTGAATATTATATGAGCTCCAACAGGTTATAGTACGCGGCAGGTTTAAGCAATATTAAAATCTAGAAACCCTGCCCCGCCTATTACATATTTATTTGGTATTACAAATTGTAAATATTTAAAAATACACAAAGATACAGTGTGGGTAAATTCTTAATGTTTAATGAAATTATTCATGATATACAAAGAGTCCAATAACTCAACAAACACCATGAAGGTTAATGCATGCAAATGAATCGAAAGAGTCCAGCAATGAGAAGAAGATAGGGTGTCCTTTCCTAGGAAGATCATGAAATGGAATTAAAGTAACCTGATTTTCATGGTCAGTGATATCTCTGGGGATAAAAGGAAGCAACTCTCACTGCAGACCTACTAGCAGCTAATCAAGATCCAGTGTCAGGTCTCCGTCTCACAGACTGGAGGCCACTCATTCTTGTAAGGTTCTCATTCCAATATTGTTTAAGACAGAAGCCTGGGCCCTGTTTAAAATCTATATATTTGTCTTTTAGCAGTTTGTCTTATCACTTACTAACAGTCACCTAATGGATGGGAGCACTTTGAAATATAATCTCAAATAATGGGAAATTCCAGGAAAAGCCGATGAAAAAACTGAGATGATGGGTCTGGTGAGGAGATTTTTAGTTTGATTTTTAGGGTTTCTAGTGTTCTTACTTCCCACAGATCATAGTATTGCAGGTCTAAGTTTGCAGGTAAAGATACGCTTCCCACCTTTTAACGCCACATCGCCCATGCAAAGGGAACTTTGTCTGCAGTGAATGGGTAAGCAGAATTTCCTTGGCAGATTCCATTTGCATCTACAATTAAAATGCCATTTTCAAATTCCTATCCTCAGCAGCAATGGCAGAATTGCTCTGATGTTTACAAAGCCTCAGGAACTGAGACAGATGAAACAATTGTGAATAAAGTTTCAGCTACTGCCCTATGCAAAGCCCAATGTTTATAACAAATATGAAGATTATTAGAAAAATATCTGTTGATAATACAATATTACAACCATTCTTGGATACTTTAACTGCTAGGCTTTCATCTTTTTAATATCTATTCACCTACTATCTATCCATCAATCTGTGCATTGTGATAGGCAGAAGTCTTATATTTTTTAATTAAAAAAACAAAACTTTTAGATGTTTATGTGAAACTTTGTTTTCTTTCTAGAATCAAACAGTATGTTGGATTTGAAGTTATAGTCCATGGGTTGGACTATAACTTTCCAAAATGGAAAGACCTATCCCCATCCATTGAGGACTTCTTTAGTTCTCTGTGTAATATATGAGCAAATAAAAAAAATGTAAAATCCCGGGATCCAGAAAAATGTAAGTTTGGATTTACCTGCAGAAATTAAATACTACACCGCAAAGTAGGCAATTTACCAAATCCCTTAGAACCTAGGGTTCCTGATGTACAAAGTAGAGGTAACCATACTACCACGCTTACAAGGTTGTATCAGCTAAATTACTAACAAGTACAGGGACTGGTTTCTAACAGTCATACAATAAACGGTGGGCACCTATATACCTATATACGCCAATATTTTGGTGACAGTACAGCTACAAGCGACTGGGTTTTGAAAATTAGTCATACTTCTCGGTGACTCGGCAACAAGCAGTTAGTTCCACAAACTCCAAGTAGAATGAGGTAGGCAATCATGACGGTCATTTTTTTAAATCCCGGAATTTTTCTTAATCTTGAATATTTAAACTAAAATCATTCTCTACAGTCAGGTGAATACTCAGAATAAAGTTTTTAAAATGTGGCCCTGGCTCATGTGGCTTGGTGGATTGAGTGTGGGCTGCGAACCGAAGGGTTGCCAGTTTGATTCCCAGTCGGGGCACATGCCTGGGTGGCAGGCCAGGTCCCCAGTGGGGCCCCAAAGAGAGGCAACCAACCACACACAAATGTTTCTTTCCCTCCCTTTCTTCCTCCCTTCCCTCTTTGTAGAAGTGAGTGAATAAAATCTTTAAAAAAAAGTTTTTAAAATGTAGCAAAGCATCACCCTGGCCTGTCATAGACCGTGTCTACACTGTACCCCTCTGTTCTTCATTTCCTAGCAGAATCTAAGGTACACAGGAAGTACTGGAAAATATTTTAAGTGTAAATTAATTGAACTGAGAATTTTTATTCAAGAATTACTCAACCAAGGATATGTTCTGTTTTTAGTTAATATTCAGAGTATGAATCAGAATGAGATTAAAGTACAATCTTTTGCAGGGTTCATACACAAGTACAGGGGATGATTAAAAACTTCCACTGGGGCCAGTAACACCTATCAGATAAATTTTTGAAAAGTTAACCCAGCATTCAAAGTTCTTTACAATTTATTTTTTACTAAATTTTTAATCCTTATCTCCAACCATTGTACCAAACCACTGCATACTATTTTATCAGACCCTCTGTGACTTTTAGCCATATTTTACTTAGTACACAGAACACTCTTCTTAATTCACATACATAAAAAAATTGCTCTCATATTTCAACGTCCAGATAAAATATCTTATATACTGTGAATACTTCCCAAGTTCCTGCTGAAACGCCCTCCTTTTTTATCCCATCATCACTTTGTTCCTATCTCTAATGTATTTGTTATCACATTTTATTATAAATAGCTTTATTTAGAATTTTCTTGGAACATAGTCATAAAGTCCTTAAGGGTAGGACCTTTATTGATATGTTCATGTTTGTATGGCCTATACTTGTCATATTAGCTGGTATTTAATTTTGGTTAATAATATTTGTTGATTTTTTAATTAGATTTAGAAAGAGGGGGCAAGTAGAGAACAAAAAATGACATAATTAACATTTCACACTTCTAAGTATGTAGATAATATTCTGGTTGCTTGCAGAATGATTCAAATTCAATTTTCTTCAATTAAATTGTGAGTGTTTTAGTGAGTAAATAACCACTCTATCATAATTTTCAGCAACAATCTGAAGGGATTAAAATGTAAATCAAGGCATCCATCACACTTTAGGCTGCTGATGGTAAAATATTCTGTACCTCCAGATTTCTTACAGTAATAGATATGTCCTTGTCTTTCTCTTTACTGAAGAATTTTGTGTAGTTTTGCCCTGAAGAATATTCTTAGCAGTAGAGTGTCATTAAAATTAAAAATAGTGATGAAAGAAATGAGCAGAAATAAACAATGAGCATTTCACACATTAAAAACAGTGACATAAGGTGGAAAATAATGGAAAAATGAAAAATACATATAATGATGACTGGTTGACAGATTGCCATCATTTTATTCTCTGGGGTTTTGTCACAACCTTCAGTAAGGAGATAACGTTGAACATCTGGTGGACAACCAGTGTGGAACCTCAGTGAAGCTGAGCATGTGCAATAGACAAGGGATAAGCTTGGGGCTGTGGCTCATCTCACACATGCCTAAGAAAATAAAATGAGCCCAGAATGGTATTCAATAACAACAGTTGCCTTCTAGGAAAACATCTGAGTCACAATATACAGGTCTTTCTCTGGCATCAAATAGTATGAAAATCAACAGAAAAAAATGCCACTCTTGCTTTTGTCATCCAGAAGCTATATGACCTTGAGAATTTAACCTCACTGAGCCTTAGTTTCTTTACCTGTAAAATATGGAAAATAATAACTCAAAATAGTAAGTTCCTCTTTGATAGCCATTGAGATGATATTGTTGGCCTGTGCTCTGCAAAGTGTTACATAAGGATGTAGAATGCAATCTAATAGCAAGCACTATTGTTTTTTCTTATAGGTAAATCAGTAATTGCCCACTCTGTTGCTGGAATTTGTCTGTCTGTCTGTCTATCTATCTTTCTGTCTATGTTCAAGAAGAATAGTCTCCTTTATAAAAAATTCTTCTCATAAATTATTGGCCTGAACTGTCTTTCCATTAGTAGCCTAAATTTTACCCCAGTTTTTAATAATGGATAGATCTGATGTTTCCTAGACATCGTCACCCATCATCAGTGTGTGCTACTAAACCTTTAGTGACTGGCTTTCTGTCTCCTGGGGTGAGACAGTGATGTGTAGCATTTCCCAGTCTTAGGTGTAAACATTCCTAGCATAGCCAATTTCAGGCTACTAACATGGTGACACACGCAGAGTTGGGAGAATTGTGCACAATCATTTCTCACCAGCTGGTAAGAATGTGTTCTAGCTCACAGCTGCCTCATATTCAATATAAGCTAATTTCTTCAAGTGTCAATAAAAAATGTTGAATTTTTCTTAACTTGCTGTCTCTGAAACAAACACTCATTTAGGCTCTTACTAGTAAATACTGAAAATAAAAATGGAAACTAGTGAGAATAATAATTCAAATATGTGCCAAGTTCCAAGAAATGTGAAGGCAGATGTGT
Source organism: Tonatia bakeri (assembly GCA_004024845.1). Lineage (NCBI taxonomy): Eukaryota > Metazoa > Chordata > Mammalia > Chiroptera > Phyllostomidae > Tonatia > Tonatia bakeri. The sequence goes on from PVIA01001960.1 coordinate 25,493, forward strand.
CTGAATTGCATTCAGATATAAGTTAAGGCTAAATTTTGCTGAAATACCTGGAGCCAGATGTCCCGCGGAGCCACCCAATCGATGAAGAAGACTCTGGCTTCATTTTTGCTGCCTCGACTACTGTGTATCTCCTTCACGCCTACTTAGAACAACCTGCACAGTGTGGTCAGTGAGTGGTCTGAAAACGAGAGTTCTGTCCGACAGCTCAGCAGTTTTTACTCCAAAAACCTCGGGAGACGGGACAGCCTCCCCAGAGCCAAGCGGCCCTCCTTTGCCTGAGCAGCGTTGAGCCTCCCCTTCAGGCCGCTTTTCCTCATCTGGCCGTGCTGTTTTCCACAGATAACTCCCCAGCGCCACTACACTTGCCTTCCAGGTGAAGCAGAGTTTCCTATACAGAATCCACACAATTCTGTTCCAGAATTGAAGGAATCCTGCCTTCTGATAGCATCTTGGACTTTTATCACAGACTGTTTACTTTAAACCTGGAAATCTCTCCTTCATTCCTGTTTGATTTCCTTTTGCTCTGTTTTCTTTTGAAATGTGAAGAATCATTTTCTTGTGAAACATATTCAAAAGCTAATTATATATTTAGGTTTGCTCCTGGTATATTCTCTGCAGTGTCTTCTTCGGCAGGCACCTTCATTGCTGTTGTCTCTTTGCATAATGTCATTCCCAGGGACATAAGCAGCAGGTGCCAGCGCCTTAAATTCTTAAAGACATCAATTGTTTGGAAGCCCCCACTATGATTGTCCTTCTCTTTTTTTCAGGGCAGATATGACTGATACAGCATGCATTTGTGAGAACCCAGAGCTGTCCTGATCTGACTTTTGAGTTCCTTTCCCTTTCAAGCTGGGCAATCCCAGCTCTTCCCACCATGTGTTCCTCTTAGAGGCAGCTAAGCACCATCATATTAGACAAAAAAGAAAACAACACTAGACTACATTTCCCCCCTCAAGAGCAATTGAAAATTTGCTTTATGCACATAGCATTTTTGTGTTCAGGGCTAATTAGCAAATATATTCCCCAAATAATGCCATTAGTTCAGACTCTAGAGGATGGAGCAGAGGAATGGCACACACCTCCTCCAGAAACCCAAAGCCTAAATGGCAATAGGCTTTACTAAGATAATTCTGCTCCATGGAAGGCACTCAGGCTCACTTCCCAGAGAACAGCAGCTGGAGACGAGTCACGGCGCAGCTCTGCCAAGAGAACAGCACACCGCTTCCTCCTTTACAGTCCAGAAATGGAACTAACAGCCTTGGTGCAGGGTGCTGAAAACCACAATGGATATGACTTTCGTAGAAAAGTGTTCAGTGTACCATCATATTTACCTATCTCTTACTGAAAAATGTGAAAGAAGATAGTGTTTCTTTAGAACAGCCCAGAATAAGTGTGACCCTTAAACCTGACTGCTTGTTTTTTAACTTTCGGTGTCTGTTTCTTAACTTAGATATAATTAAAAAGTCAAGGTAAAAGTTTTTACATCAATTTTATTTCCAACTTGTATTTCTATAATTTTACTGTAATCATTTAACACTGAAACATTCATTATGTCCAGCATATTTTTAAATTCTGGGACTGCAGATGTATGTTCACATATGTTTTCTCATTGAATCCTTGTAGTAACCCTGTGCGGAGACTCAGGCAAGCACTAATATGCACAACTCTTTACACAAAGGTAGCCTAGAATCGGGGAAATTCCCAAAGCTAAATTCAAGGTGTAAACATTCCTCTGAATGTTCAAACTATAACTTGTTTTTAGGTGTTTTATTCTCTATTTAACATTTTGATTTTGTTGCCCACCCCCATATTGAAGATTGTTTTTAAGCTGTCTAGTACTAATTTGATTATCTAGATAAAATTTCTGTACATGCATTTGACTTCAAATTTGAAGCAATCTTTTCCTCCTAGAGCTGGTAAAATGCACAATATACATATCAAATGCAAAGGGCCCAGGGGACAGTGAGCTTTTAGAGAAATGTGAAAAACTAGCAGTCACAGGAGTTGTGAGTCTTTGGGGAGCACATTTGTCAACCAGATCTAGTGAAAACCTAGAGTGTGGGGAAAAAACAAGAAAAGGAGGAGGGTGTATTTTCTCATTTTCTCTCCACTACAGTCAAAAAACGGAAAGGCTATTCCCTCTACAAAGTGAAATGGAGAATATTGGTAAATACATTAAAATGTTTATCCTGTCAATCATTAAAGCGGGAATTTAAACACCAATACATACCTTTCAAACAGATGTTCTTTAAAGAAAGGACTACATTCAGTGTCCTTCAGGCCTTGAAGAAAATTTGCACTACTAAAGAATCATATATTTATTAATGTAGAAGAGAATCTGGAAAGAAAGAAGTTCTACCTAGTAATTTCATATAGATTTTCAATAAATATTTTTGAGTGATCAATTATCATAGTGCCTTTCTGTTCATTGACCATTTAGTCATCTCAGAAAAATGTGTTGCTTACTATATATATGTGGGAATATGGTACATATGCAAAACAATAAAATGAATGCACAAAACCATAAGTAATAATGACACATAAATAATATAGGTAATAATGTTCAAAGTTTTTAGAAGAGAAAAAGAATCCCAAAAGGACAAGTGGCCAGAACAGGCCTCTCAGAGTCTTAGTGACGCTCACTATGTCCTGTGTGTGGATAAAACTTAGGGATACAGAGAGTGATCATAAGGGAATCCCAGGTATAACACAGCTACTGGGAAAGGAACACGGGGGGATTTGAGACAGAGTGCACAGGCAACTTGAATGAATAGAGAGTATGAGAAAGGGTGGGAGATAAAGAACATTTTTCTTCTAACTTATTTATGCCCCCTCATATGCTACCTTTAATGTGGTTTTGGTGACATTTTTAAAATTCATAAAAACATGAGCATCTAGATTTTTCTAGTTTAGATGATGTAAATCAGGACCTTGAGTCATTTTATAAATAAAAAGCTAATTCATTGTATTTTCAGTCATTGAATCTTCTGTTGCAATTTGACTGTGTGCCTTTTCACCTATTCTTAAATTAGAAATCTGCATGGTAAGGACTGTGCTTAGAGGGTATTGGAATGGCCTTTTATTCCTAAAAGAGCCCAATGAGTTCTAAGTGAATATTGCCACAGCACATCGTTTGTGTTTAAATTTACTTTTCACACGGCACTTTATTGTGCTTACACACTTTTCTTGCCAAGAGTATGTTCCTCACTACTTCCTTCAAATATACTGCAGGTTATGTAATAAAATTAAAGACAGCGGCCCGATAAGATGTACAGGAGAGAGTACAGAGCTTTTCTGTTCCCCAGAAAGCCGTGGAAATCAAGAGCAAGGTATTCTTCCCTGAAATTCTACTGTTATAATTATAAACATGAAGATTTTTGTTTCGAAGATTTCACATCTTTGAATTAATATACTTAAATTTGTAGTTCATTTTGTTTTCTTGTATTTTCTGAATCCTCCAAATGACATACTCATAAAAAACAATGGCAGAAGCTACACTGTATAGAAAATGAGTCTATTCTTTAAACTCGCAGGTACAATTTTAAATTGTCCTGAGGTATAGACCCAATGCACTGTCATTTTTCATGAATTTCAAAAGCCTCTAGCTTGTTTACCAGCAGCTTTTATATAATCTCTACTCCTAGACCATTTTTATCATCTGTCTAAGGAAATGGTATTCTTCAAGATAAGAGTGATCTCTTCCACCTACAACCAAAGGCTTTTTGATGCCAGAATTGCTTATAATACCTTTTATTTTAGAAATTTATTTTTCCCTTCATTTTGGTAAGAACTATGTATTCTCAACAATTTTTCTATTTGGCTGCATTCTATATTGACAGAATCTATTGTCTATAGGTACTCAGACCTTCAGAGACATATGAGAACAACTTCATGTAGTAGCTCAATTTTGTCATAGTAATGACTTACATCTATAATTAATATTACGAAATTTTGAATCATCTTATACCTATTGTATCTTAAATCCATGGGTAACTATCATGTGATCTGCATGGATATCAATGCTGACTTTTTTCCCTTCGGGAATTGCATTTTTGTATCAGCTATAAAAAATCAGCCCATTTTTATGATCTTTCTTGTTCTGTCTGCTTATAATCCAAGAGATGGTAGAATCATTGTGTCCTCTACCTTATAAAACTGTGTAGGTTACTTATTGTTATATGACAAACTAAATGGCCTGATGTGATGCCAATACATTGTTTTGTTTTTGAATATGCAATTTGGGCAGAATTCAGTGGGATGGTTCGTCTTTGTTCTGCATGGGATCAGGTGGGCTGTTGTATCCATTTCCAAATGGTTCACCTGCTTGCCTGGAAAGTTGGTGTTGGCTGTCAGCTAAGAGCTAGGCTGGAGGTCTTGGTTGTTTTAGAAACCAGCCTCTCCATGGGGTTGCTGGAGCTTCCTTGTAACACTGCATGGTCAACTCCTCCAGCGATGTGTTCTTCAACATTGCTACTGTTGGTGAGCCCTTGGGCTGTGTCTCCTTCCAGCTGTTTCCACGCAAAGCTCTAAAGATAACAGAAAACTTTCATGTTTTGAGCACTGAGGAGAAAGGACTTTCTTATAAAGATTCCTACTTTCAAAGAATTATTCCAGGATTTATGTGCCAGGGTGGTGACTTCACATGCCACAATGGCACAGACAGCATGTCCATTTACAGAGAGAAATTTCCTGATGAGAATATCATCCTGAAGCATCTTGTCCATAGAAAATGCTGGACCCAACACAAATGGTCCCCAGTTTTTCATCTGCACTGGCAAGACTGAGCAGTTGGATGGCAAGCATGTGGTCTTCGGCCAGGTGAAAGACGACATGGATGTTGTGACAGCCATGGAGCGCTGTGGGTCCGGGAATGGCAAGACCAGCAAGAAGATCACCATTCTGACTGTGCTTAACTCTCATAAATGTGACTTGTGTTTTATCTTACCCACCAGACTATTCCTTCTGTCGCTCAGGAGGGTACCCCTTCACCCTCATCTGCTTTCTCTAATCTCCATGCTCTCTCCGCAGTTCATTGGGTTTCATATTTTCCTTAACCCTTCCAGGTCCAGCTGGATTACAGAGTGAAGTTTATGATTATGAAATAAAAACTAAACAAAAAAATGTGTCCTTTCATTGTACTTTTTAGTTCATTCCAGCCATTTACTTAGACTATTGGCAGAACTTCTGTGGACCAAATCATAATTCACTCCACCAAATACAATCCATTCAATGCTAATCTCTTGAAGATTGGTTCTCCTTCACTTTGGGTCCCAATGAGGCTACTATGGGACAATACTAATATTCTTAGAAATTCTATTGCTTAAGTACAAGGAATACTCTGAAGAATATTATAAGCCCTATTAAGGCAAATCTTTAAGTCTTTCTGAGGTTTAAAATATTAGATCATACAGTCATGACATCTAAACATTTAGCATTAGGCCATCCTATTCTGGTAGCCCACAAGGATTTGGTATTTGCCCTAAAGCCTTTTCTTACTTTAAAAATCTATTTTTTGGTAGAGCTCAGAAATAACAAACATCCCTATTTCACACTCTTAAACTCCTGGTTCCTTTAGATTTCCTCTAAGTTCTGCTCAATAACTTAGCAGGTCTTTCAATTCTCTCCTCATATTTTATCATATACTGCTAGGAACAGTCAGTCAGCAATTTCTACATTCTGTCTTGATAGTCTATCCAGTGAAATCCATGAGTTCATTAGCTCTTCTCTCTATTTCCCATATTGTCACAGGCAATGGTGTTGACAAACGTTTGACCACTTCATAAAGGCAAACCTCTTTTCTCTGGTCCACATGTTTTAGATTTTTGTTACATTGGCACTCCATTTTCAGAAACCAATTCTGCTCCAGTTTTCTACTGCTGAGTAAGAAACAATCCCAAAAGTTAATGACTTCAAACTGCAGTGATTTCATTTTATCTTGTCATCCTGTGGCTCAGGAACTAGCACAGGGCTCAGCTGACATTTAGCTGACAGCCAGGCTGATCTGATGGGGACTAATGGCTTCATCCCATGCTTAGCACAAGAGTTGGGATAGCTAGAAGAATGGGCTGACCTGAGCCTCTCTCCCGAGGCATGACTACCCAGAGATATGTAGTCTCGGGGCATCTCTAAGCATTTTTTTTTTCAGTGAGGTAGTTGGGCTTCTCACTTGGTGGTTCTGAACTCTAAGATAGAGTGTTCTCAGAAACAGGAAGCTATCGGTTGTTTAAGGACTGGACTCAGAAACTGTCACAATGTCACTTGTGCTGTATTCTCTTGGTGAAGCCCCCATGCAGGTGGCCCAGATCCAAAGGCAGATTCAACAAGAGCAGTATCCAAATCCATGGTTATCTTCAATCTACCACAGGGAATATACCAATACCAACAATCATTTTGAGCACAGGTTTTTCAACTTGGGTTGATTCAGCTTGTACAATCAGCCACAAGCCTAAAAATAAAGGTAGTGGTCCAGATTATACAAATGCATATCTTTTTATCAGAAATAATTTAGAATATATTTTGATCCTTTTTCTTTTTCCTTTTCCTTTTCATTTTTTCCTCAAAAAATTGATGCAGTTTGGAGGGGGGGAGGGAAAGCATAACTCCTAGGTAGTGACATGTGGAAATTTCTATTTTATTCAGTCCTTGGACATCCACCAAAAATTTATCCCTAATAAGCCTTTTGTTCTTTGTCTCTTTCTTTTTGTGGCTCTCCATTAACCAAAGGAAAACTTTACCAATCTTCCTGTTCTGAAGGTCGATATTCATTTTCTCTGATCATTTCATTTTTTACGCTTTCACCTCCTATTAGTTTCTGCTAAGGCTGACAAACTTCATGTGCTATTCTTTGCTGCAAGCTAAGAGATCTTTCTGTCTCTTCCAGAAACTATTAATCTGCTATCTCTTGCCTTGAAACCATCAAGACTATTGTTTTTATATCTTAATTGGTTTTCTTAATTCACCTATATTTATTCCTGAAAAGATGGCAGGATAAGTTTTTCAGTTTCTTCCAACTCTTTCATATGTCATAACATTTGCATTCATAGTATAGTAAACAAGACGTATTTCTTTTTATTTCTAATATCTTCTAATAAGGCTCCATTAACTTTTACTCTCATCTTGAGCATTATAACTCTATAATGAAAAAAATACTGCAAAGCACAAAATTATATTTTTTTCCTTGTTAAAAAAATAGTTTGCCTGACCAAAGCTTTATTTTCCAATGTTATTGGTTTCTTTCCTGTCTTGAACCTTAGTTTATCAAATGCAGGAATTGTGTGGAATTCTTGACCCACTATAATCCAGAAATATATTTAGACTGGGCAAAATGCTTCAGAAGGAAGTAAGACTATGACCTCCTCTGAACTCTGTCCTATTTGTGGAATAAAAGTAAAGAACAGACACAGAAATGCTAAAACACTGACAGAAAGACTATGAAATAAACTTCTCTGCACATATGGAGAGTCCATTTTTTGTCATCTATAGGTTATTCCATTACAGTCCAGTGTAATGTTACCAAGGACTAGAATAAACTGTTTATGATTATTTTATCCAGGCTGCACAAGTGGAATGAGAGAGAGAGAGAGAGAGAGAGAGAGAGAGAGAGAGAGAGAGAGAGAGAGAGGCTAGCTCACCTGTCTTTTGGAAAAAAAATCAATGTCAAAATCCCTTTTTAAAATTCTCATTGGACATAATGGGAATGGAAAGGAAAAGTCACTGTTCACCAGACTATTTTGTTATCTCCTTCTTCTAATGTAATTACACACACACACACACACACACACACACACACACTTGAAATGGTTAAGTTAAAAAATAGGTCATGTTTTCATCATAGTCATCATCATTAGAAATTCATTAAAGCATGGGAAATCACATTGTTGAATGCTGCTGTCAGGATAGAAATTAAGAGACATTTGTTGAGCACTTGTTCAGTGCCCGACCCTTGTAGGCATGTTTCTTTGTGTTATCCCCATTACAGCGTGGCACTAGTGGCAGACTTTGTTGAATGAATAGCTTAGATTATAAATGACAAAAATTTTATGAGAAGGAAACCAAGCAATACATTTATTTTACCAAATACCCAACAAAAAGAAATACTACTACTTTGGACTCCAAAACAAGAACCCTACAGGAAATGAAAGGGTGTATCTTATGTTTTGAAGCAAGACCAAGGCCTGGAGAACTGCTCTTTTCATTATGCCACAAAGGTTTTCCTCCTTGTGGAACCAGAGAATGGCCGTCTTCTCTCTCTTGGAGGAGCTACTAAGACAATGAATGGCCTTTAGAGGGAGTTGCTGGAATCCCAAGCTGTGTGTGTCTGGAGGTTGAGGGAACTACCTCAGGCCCTTCAGTACAGTATCCTAAACCTTAGTTTTATTTCTACTTAAAAAGTTACTTTTGTGCATAGGCATATTTCTTCTCTTTCATTGTATAAAAGGCTCAAATTGACTCTTATTTTTACAGCTGTCATAGAGGCTACAACAAGAAATCTTAATGCCCTGCTTTAGAATGAAACGTTGGCGAACTATGCACAGCCCACAAACCAAACCTGCTGACTGTTTCCAAGCAGCCTACACACGAAGAATGTTCCTTTTTAATATTTTTATATGGTTGACAAAACATCAAAGGAAGAATAATATTTCACAAAACTGGGGAATTACATGAAATTCAAATTTCAGTGCTACTCATAAATAAATGTATTTTGGAACAAGTCCATGTTCATTTATTCACCTATTGTCTATACCTGCCTTTGGTTGGTACAGCAGAGTTGGATAGTGGGGACCAATCCATGCTGTTCACAAAGCCATATTTGCATGTTTACTGTCTGGCCTTTGCAGAAAAGTTTGCAGACCCTTGGAATCCATGTTCAAGTTTTTTTTTTTTTTTTTTTTTCATTGAAAATTGTCTGAAAGTAATTCACACTGTTGACTTAGACAATGGAAGGACTTGATAAATTCCCCATTACACTTGGGTTGAGTGTACTCTCAGACACACAACTAATTCTTGTACTTACTTTGTGGACAGATTCTACTGACAGTAACTTTGGAATAGATATATTTGCCAATCAGATGGGAAAAAAAACAGTTGAAATATAGAGCAGACTGCTATAAAATCTCCATTTGAATCTGTATGTATTGACTAGAAGGAAGGGGTCAATGAGGCTTGCAAATTCAGGGAGAGGAGATGTTGTCAGTAGTTTTGCCATAAGTTTCCCAGAAACATTAATGTTGGTGGAAAACAATAATATTTGCTTTTAAAAAGTACTTCAGAATCTGCTAATTTCAAGATGCTGTTCTACCAAGTTATAAAACTTCCCTGTTTATATAGAATGCTTTTACCCAATGTCATAAACAGAATGCTTTCTCTTTGTTTGAAAGTAATTTTTTTCTATTTCCAAGAAAGTTTCCTCTTCAAATTTTTCTTAATTCATCAGTATTTCATCTTTTGAATTCTCTTATTTTCTACAGAACTCAGGTTATTACCCTAGCTTCCTGAGATAATTTTCCTATTGTCAAAGATGTCCATAGGATGCCTAGATGTCAAGTAGGCACTAAAGTCACATTGGAATTTTCAGCTGACATCATATCAAATGATTTTAAAGGGAGGAGCCTGCCAAGAAATCTTGGAAAATAGCACTGCCAGTGATCCAGATAAAATCAAGGTGATATGTGTTAAGTAGAAAAAAAGTGGAGTAATAAGTTGGTACATTAACTACTTATGAAAAGAATGTTGTAATGTTAAGTTCAGTCTCATGCAAATTTAAGAGTAGTAAATCAGTCCTACTATTGTAAGATAAATCAAATTTTATCATATAGTGTTATTGTATGGAAACAAGACTCCGGGAACATTTTTACCCTGGCTGCTTTAGCTTATACCTTACATTCCACCTGGAATATTCTCCACCCTCCTGTTCAAAAACATTGCATAGCCTTGATGATCTAGCTGTATAATTCCCCTCCTTCCAGTGAGTTACACAAACTATTCTACTCCTGAAGTTACATCATTTAATATTTCTGTTACTTTTATGTTCAATTTACATGGTTGACTCTTAGGATTTGTAAACATTTTATGGTATTATTTAATTTAAAATATATAAAAATTCAATTCTTTTCTCAATTATAACTTGATCGGGGTCAGGACATTTCCTTAAACTTTCCTACAGCATTTAATTCTGTTTGTTTGTTTTTCTTTGCCAGTGAATACATTAGAATAATTTGCTACTTTAATTTTATGTATGGAATACATGAGTTCTAAATTTGTATATAGGGCAAGAAAAATCCATAGTTTCAAATTTACATTTTTTGGAAAGTAAATATAACATTGTCTTTGCTCAATTTTAGTGACAAATAAATTTTTTAAAAGAAAAAACATAGTATTATGATTGTGATTATATTATAGCATTGTAAACTTTGTAGCAAGCAGCTTTTGACATGGCTTCAAATGATCCCTGACAGTATTCATGTCCTGTTCAATTCTTGAGTGTGGGCTAGACAGGGTGACTTGCTTCTAATGACCAGAGAATAATAAAAGTGATGTGATGTCTCTTCTGTGATTCAGTTATATAAGACTGTGATTTCCATTTTGCTGGTAGATCATTCTCTTGCTGGCTTTAATAAAATAAGCTGTCATGCCATAGAAGCCCACATGGGAAGGAACTGACGGCAGCCTCTAGCCAATAGCCAGCAATGAACTGAGGCCCTCAGTCCAACAGTCTGCAAATAATTGAATCTTCCCGACAGCCAGTTCAGTGAGCATGGAAGTAGGTCCTTCTGCAGGTGATCTGCAGGTAAGACCCCAGCTCTTGACTGTGGGGTCATGAGGAACCCCACAGCAGAGTATTCAGCTAATCTCTTCCTGGACTCCTGACCCATAGAAACAGAAAGGATGCATGTGTATTCTTTGAAGCCATTCAGTTCTGAGATATTTTATTCATTAAATATTTTTCCTTCTTTCATATACATTTACATGGTTTCATGTCTATAAAATCCATAACTGAGACTTTAAGATCTTGATTTATTGTCATCTATATTCTCTGCCTGGGCAACAGTAGTCAGTCATGTGTCCTGATTCTAAAAGTAAACCTAAAAAGAGTTTATACCTGTTATCTCATTTCAAAAGTACAACAATACTGTAATTTAGATTGATAAGGGGGGGGAGATGATGTCTATATTATTTCCATATTTAGAAGATCTCAACAATAATAAAGGGTTAAGGTATTTATAACAGAATGAACCTTGTGTCTATTACCTTGAAGGGGAAGAGGAAATTATACTTTAAGGTCTTTACAACATATGAGCAGTCACCTCCTTTACAGATGTTCATAGTTTCTCCTGCTTTTTATTTTTTTTTAATTTAATCTTTATTTTATTTTTCTTTACATTAACTTTTAGTCCCCTTATGCCCCACTCTCCCCAGCAATCACCATACTGTTGTCCATGTCCATGAGTCCTTTTTCCTTCTTGCTCAGTCCCTCCACCCACTAACCTCCCTCTGCCCACTGTCTCCTGCTCTTTAATGGAAAAATCTGCAAAAAGAAAATGACTATAAGTATGGTCATGTGTATGCCTCTGTGTGTGTATGTGTGTGTGTAGCTGAAAGTGTATCACTGTCATTTTATTTGAGAATATTGCATTCCCCCTAGGTGAAAGCATCCAGCCTTCCACTTTGCAGGGAACTAGGTGAATTTGAGATACCCACAAATGATTTCTTCTCCCGGGACTAACCCAGTACTGTGGCAGATAAGGCTGAAATGTCTGCCCCTTAACTGGGTAACTGTATGAAATCACAGAGAACTTCCTGGGAACTCTTTGTGGTTTCCCCAGAATTTGTTTTCACACCTTTTTGTGTCTCTGAGCAAATATTTATCACAAAGAAAAGTAACAGCAATTTCTTCTAATTAGTAAGAGATTCAACACGTGATGCCAAATTAAAGTAGCTTCCTAGAGACTAAATATGTTCAGTTAATAATATGTGTGTGTGTGTGTGTGTGTGTGTGTGTGTGTTCTCAAACACAGCAAAAACAAAAAAGTATGATTTTAGTTTAGGCATTTACAAGAAATGTCAGAAAAAGTTTTTAAACTGAAAAAAATAGGTAGAATATATGTATATGTATGGATATATGCATATGTATGTATAACTAGATTGCTTTTTAATCAATAGTTTATTAATCCAGACATTATTCCTGTAGCTAATCATGATCAAGAAATAAGAAAGCTCTCTGGAATGATCAAGGGCTCCTTAAGTGCTAAATAAAGAGGGTCAGGACAAGTGTGGAGCTGGTTGTACGAGATACGATTGACATGAAGTGCTTTTCTTGGGCCCTACACTAAATGGGCTCCAACCCACCCTTGCTTCCTTTCAGCACTACTCCTCACGGGATGGGGAAGCAGCACTCTTTGACTGGGAATACCGTTTCTAAAATAACATCCCTCACAAGTTATACAGTGCTCCATTCAAAAGTTGTGCTTTTGTTGCTGTTGTTGTCTTTTTTACATTCCTCAGGGCAGGACCTATGTCACTGTTTTTCTGTATCCGCTTGTGCCCTAGAACTATTCATTCAGCAACTTTCTTATACCTTTCTCCAGGACTCAGAGAGCCTTTGAAAAGGATGCTGAAGTCAAATGTGGGAGGGAGGTTTTCCAGGACTTAGAACAGGAGCTGTCGTGCTCACTGAGAATTTTCTACTTCACACCCTACTCTGAAAGTTGTTAAAATGATTCAGTTCTGGATTGGAGATTAGTCACTTACTGTCTGAATCACGATGATCCCTGCAGCTACACCTTCATTTCATGGAAATTTTAGTTCCTTCAAACAAACAATTTTTGTCAAGTGGCTCATAATTTGTTGTTCTGTGAAATTTAACTGTTTGGAACAATTTACTTGGGAAATTTTATCGAATAAACACTTATTTCCAATTTACTTTGTGTTTAACTATAAATGCATTAGTTAGGGGAACCTACCTACTATACAAACAACTCCCTAAGTGTGCTACTTGAACACAATAAAAGATTATCTCTTATTTAGGTAAAAGATTAGTGTAGGCGTTCCTCGTCTGCAGGTAGCTTTTTTCTGGGCTGTGATCTAGAGGCCCAGGATTCTTATACCCCTTGACTCTACCTTCCCTATGGATTTGTGAGTCCTGTGTTAAATGCTTGTCAGTTGGTGTGAGAGGCTGGAAAGAAGACAAGACTCTATTCCACTCCTGGTCACATTGTCATCCCTGGATGCAAGGGGTCTGGGAAATATCCCCAGCTGGGTATCTGCCTCCTGCCACAAGTCACTATGAAATGAAAAACAGGAGTGAGAAATATAAGTATTTGGAGATCAACTAGCTAGTTTTATCTCCCACTCCTTATCACAAATAATTAAAGCTCATAATTTCTTCATCTCTTAAAATTTGTCTTGCAAATCTAGTACTCAACCGTATACTTTCTTTTATGGAATGCTAATTGTTTTATGGTGGTGGGTTGTTTCGGCAGAAAAGAGCTACAGGGCAGGAACCAGGATCACTATTTTACAATCACTCAAGGCACCGAAAAGAGTCTGGCCTCAGTGAAGGCACACTTCTCCTCCGTGATGGAGGGGCCCAAGTCTATCAGACCCCCAGTATTCAAACCATGCACCAGGGCTTTAATGCCAACATAGCAGCTCTAAATATATTATGGCTGTTATTCTATTCATTATAGCTACAGAGTTCCTCATACTCTCCTCCTAAACCTGAACTTTACCTAGAATGTGTTACCATTACTGGCTGATGACTCCGTGGCGTCTCAAATTCCAAGACCACTTTTGCCATGAGCATCTGCCCAAGTTGTCGAAAGGACAGAAATGACACAAAAAGTCTTTGCACTTGCTGTAGACATGGCTTGGTTTGTCTTGTCTTTTAATAAAATGCCTGCATATGTAAAGCAAAGGGAATGTTTCTGAATTATGACAATGTTACTAACAGATATACTTTGCATGTATGTAGGTTTGTAGAGTGTCTTTCACTTTACAAAGTACATTCATGACGTTTGCTATATTTACTCCTTAAAATTATCTGTCAATAAAGACATTTTAGCCCAGTGTGGACAAATCAGTTTCTCATGTTGATAGAAATTAGTGTTGAAACTAAAACTAGAAGGGATGTCTCTGGGTTTGCAATCCACATATTTTTTACCAAATGCTATGAAACATAAACTCTTTTACAAAAGAAAGTATATGTTTTAATTTTCATTACCTATTTATATTTTGAAAATTTTTCTTTAAATTAATGAACCTGTGAGTGTGAAGACAATGGTTACTGTTTACCATATCTACCACCTATTTTATTTTTCACCTTTTCCGTTCATGGGCCCACAGCAAAGATATTCCTATAGCACTGCTTCAGCATTCTCTCTCATCAGACCACCTCTGCAGTTGCAAGGAAGACATGAATAATACTACCATGAATGTATCCAGTGTTATTTATAACCCAAAATTTTATTCCTGCACCATAGGATGATCCATAGGTTTTTCTTCTTGCCCTGAATGCTAAACTCTGGGGTGTGCCTGAAATATTTTAGTAACCTTTAGAATCGTATTATGAAAGTATGGTCCACATTAGGAAGTTTTCTTTCTCTTCAAATTGCAAAAAATTTTGCCTAATGAGTGCCAGGTGTTTACTCTTCCTGTGTGGAGTAAGACCTATCTTTAATGTCTTAAATTTAAACTGTTTGAGTTTCAAGAGAGCCTCCGCTTGTTAATTAGTCTTCCAGGATTCAGTGGTCAAGGCTGCATTCCCTCAAGCCCCATCCTTTCACCCTTTCAGAGGCAGCAGTTCTTTCCCCTCTCGGCCTTCGTTTCCAGACTGAGAGTCCCTAACGCTTTAGCCCGTTCCTCTGAGAATATGCTAGACACATAAATCAGCCTTGCAAGGAAGCTGCGAGAGGTAATTATTATTTGCATTTTGGGCATTTAAAAACTCAAAGCTCAGAGGTGAGGATACTTAATTCTAGCTACTTCACCAGATTATAAATTTCTCCTGGGAACACAGCTCCTTCTGTTTGTTTTATCTACATCTCTACTCCTGAAGATGCCGGTGATACAACTGTACAAATAACCCTGACTCTAGAGCTCCAAATAAGAAATTAATAGGACCCATCTATTCACTAATCCCCCTTCTAGTTTTTAGGGCTCTGTCAGCTAAGGAAAGCAGACTGTGCAACTTGCACACTTTACACTACTATTTTACAAAAATAAGGAGTCTGTTTAAATCACTGAGGTGAGAAATGCACTTATAATTTCTTTATTACAAAAGTAGTTCTGTCTGAATTGTACAGACTCATGCCTAACTCCCTTGGGTGATGTCGGTACAATTCAGGTGTACAGAAGAAAAATCATCTTCCCCTACCTGAATGGTTTCCTGTGGTTTAGTTGCTACCAAAGGACAAAGCAGAAGTTTTTTACAAGGTCTTTTTAAAGTTTAAACCAAATTTAAACCTTTTTTTTTCTTATTTGGCCTCAAAGTTACATTTTAATTACAGTGCAATAATTTGAGGAACATTGGTAATAGGGAAAACTTTTAGACCTTTTGTACTTTAGCGCAGTCAAGGGAAACCTCATTAGAGAGGATTTTCTTAGTTAGCAGGGCTTCGAGGTTAATGAGCTGTGAGTGATAATATATAGTAGTAATCCCTCCTGGCAGTAACAGGTTGTATTTTATACATTCCTTAATCTCAATAGGAAAAGAGGTGATGGGAGAGGGTGAAAAGGAAACCAATTTAAGGGGCTTGGGATTTTTGGAAAATCCCACTCCTGGTATGAATCATAATTGAAAATTTCACATGTTCAAACCTTAGAAGCTGAAAGATGAGTAAAAACATTTCTCCATAAACTGGTTTCGGTGCCCAGAACAGTGACCTGCTGTGAATCCCAAGCTGGATTGAATGATGTTTTCCAATATCTGGCATCACTAAGGGCTAAATTTATTTTACTGTCACAAGAAGGAGCCAGCTAAGTTATACAACATGAATGTTGGATCAGCCTGATAGATATAAGGTCCGGGGGAAGATGAAAGCAGATGAGGGTGGTGTTAATAAGGGGGCATCCTGAGCTGAATGTGATTTGGGGGTACAGTTTATATGATTTAATGCCAGAGTGTGTTATCTCTGAAATGGACCAAGACTCTTCATCAGAGGGCTTTTCATTGACATTATGGTGGTCCTTCAGAAATATTTTGGATGATCCCATTTAGTGCTTTTTTGTTGGGGAACTTGTACAAGTCAACTCAGTTCGTGTCGTCCGTTTAAAATGACAGATTTCCTCTCTAGGCCAAGCCCAGAGCTCCGTTGGCTGAACCACAATGTCACCTTATTTGTGTAACATTGCACACCTTTATGCAAAGAAAGAAAAGAAAGCATGAATGAAGATTCCTACTTCTCCTTTGTCAGTTCTGCTTTTCTAGATTGGCATCCCTGAATTGCCATTGATACTTTCTACTGTTTCCAAAATAAAGTTCAGAATATTTTTCCTGACATTCAAGGTCATCCACAATTTGGCATTATCTCAGTCTTACATTTTGTTTCCCTTTCTTTTCCCACACAAACTCTCTGTTAGAAATAAGCTGGAGTGCTCATTTCTCCTAAATACGCAAAGCCCCTTGCCACGGTCACTTTCTAGGACACTGCTGCCCGGAATATTCTACCTCCCTTTGAGTTATCTTCCTCTTATTTCTTAGGATCTAGCTTAAAACACACACAAACATATGCACATTCTCTATAAATATTTTCCTTATAACTCTATTTAGAAAAAAGAGAAAAACGGTCCCCCCTTCCTTATCTCATAAGATAATATTTTTGTGAATAAGTGTGAAAATACTTTAAAAACAAATTGAAAGTACTTTATAATCCAAAGCTTCTTTTTAACTTATAGGCACTGTTGTGCCTTTTTCATAAAACAAATGGTATCTTAACACTGAAAACAGAAAAAAAATCTCAGAATGTGAAAGCAAACTCATTTTCCTGTGTTTAAAAGAACTACATAAATACATGGAGATTTAATTACTCATCAGTCCCTTGGACCATTTGGAAAGCCACTCTTAAAGAGGAAGATTTATGAAGCTGAGATGTGTTTCAGCCAGGTCACTAAAAAGAAGTCTTCTCTCTAGGCTGGGTACTAAGAATATTTGTCAGTGGTTCCTTCCCTTGGCATTTGAAGCCCCTGTTTTATCTCCACTGACAGAAAATGCCCTTTTTGTTTATATTTAAGAATATGATTAAGAATCACTCTAACATATTTCTTTTCCAGCTCATGTCCAGGCACCAGAGATACCAGGAACTAATTTTCTAGATTGAAATCCATGTCTACTTCGTTTTACCCAGGAGACTGGTGTGTGAGTGTCAGGGCACATTGGGGTCCTCCAACCCTGCACGCCAAATACTGTCACTCAAGTCTCTGGGATGCAGGGTCTGGCCCCAGTGTACTGTGCTTCATAATCTTTACAAGGTCTAAGGCTCAAAGTCAATTACTTGTTTTCTACCAGCCATTTGAAGTACCACTTCCCTTTCAACCCACACGTACTGTTCTCCCCCCCCGCCCCCGTTTTATTGAGGTGACATTGGTTCCTTGTAATACTCAGCAGTTTATATTAACTCTGATTTCTTGTCTCTGTCACGTTGATTTGGGACTTCTGGTGATTTCTTAGACGGTTAAGAACGCCTACAGTGACTACTCCAGCAGAAGTTAGGTTGATTACTTACTCCTTTAATTTTACAATCTCTTATTTTTGTTCTCAATATTTTCTGGGCTAAGATTTAATTAGAGAATACACTTCAATAAATCCTTTGGAAGGGAAATTATATGTCAATACAAAATATATATAAACTTCTTCTATGGTTATTAATGGGATACAATTTTATAGATGAAAATCTTGGTGATAGGGGCAACTTCTGTATTTTTCCTCACAATCATTTTGAGCCTTTTGTTGATTAAGAATGAAATTTAAGTTTTTAGTATGCTTAAAATAAATAACATTATCTACATCAATCTTATACCTTTGATTTAGAAGTTGAAGTCCTTAAGAGAAGGACATGTTGGTAATGGGATAGAACTTTGTTACCATTTTAGAGATGTCCTTAAAGAATTGTGTTATTTCCTCACACTGTCTTGGACAAAGGAATTACCTAGAATTTTGTAAGCAAAAATTAAAAAAAATAAGTTCCAGAACTTTTCCCAATGGTTCATGTGCATATGGTCTTGTTTCTTACCTAGGTCAATACTAGAATATGTTGCTGAGAACCTGCACTGCCAAGCACAGCGAGGCCGATTGTGCCGCACTCCACCAGAGCCCGAGAGGCTGGCAATCAGGAAACAAAAGAGGAGGGAAAGATGTCTAAAGCGGCCGCATGACCTAAATACTGTGTATACTCTACCTATCATTCTTTTCTTCAGACTCTTCTATCTGCTTCATACTTCCTCGAAAATAAAAACTTCCATATATCCCTTATACAACTTTAGTTTTTACCTTTATTCATTAAGTTCTAACACTGATCCTAATGCCCACGGTAACCTAAAGTATGAGAACAAATGCAGTTGGAAAAGGGAAGAATGTACAGGGTGAGTCCACTGTGCTGTTTGCTCTAGGAAAAATGCTTTAAGACTTTTCCTTCCTGTAGTGGGGATAAAATTGTTACCAGAGTAGTCTCCTTGGAGGTAGAGAAAATGAAACTCTAACATTTCCCAAAATTAGTCCATTCCCAAACTCCATTGTATTTACTTTATCCAAAATATTAACATCAATGATTAATCTGTTCTCAAATTCCTTGATTTACTTCTCTAATTTTGGATTTATTTCACTAAGTTTTCTAAATTTATTCAATTTTATTCAATACTATTTTAAAATACTGCAAACACTATGTATAATGAATTGTTAATATAGAAATGGCATAAGTCTTTTGTGATTCAATCCTCTTATATACTATGTTCTAAACCATCTGCCAGGCACTATAGGGAAGTAAAGGAAATGTTAAATGTCCTAATTATCCTTAAAGAAATAGGATGTAGTCAGCAGTATAGGTTTTAGAGACAATTCCTCCTTCTCATGCTCTCCAGAAAATATTTCCATTACTGCTATTGGTCTATAACTCCATCATTGCCATACGCAGTCAAACCACTATAATTTGAACCACTGTCTTTCAAAAGAAATAGCCTCCTGAATGCCCTATCTCCTCCCATACCCCCTCCCTTCCCTACAGTATATTAGTTCAGAAACAATAAGAGTCATTTTTAGAAATTTCAAGTTAGATCTTGGCCTACTACTGACTTAAATTTTCCAATGATATAAAATAAAATCCAAAATCCCTTTTCTGGTCCCATTCTTGTTGTTCTGACCTCACGTCCTGAAGCACTGCACTCCCCATGAGCAGGGTCACCCGGGAGCAGAATCACTCCAGGTCAGGATCTCTGAGATGAGGCCCAGGGTTTAGTGCATTAGAAGCCCTCTGGATGATTCTGATACACACTAGAAGTTGGGATAACTATCCACATCCTTTTTCCTTGCTGGGTTTTCCCCAGCTCATAGGATTTCTTCCTGTTCTTTGAACCAGTGAATCAGATTTTGTCATCAAGACCTTTAACTCTCTACCCTCCTAGAAAGTACCTACCCCTAATCTTTGCATAGCTTTCTCCTAATCAGTCAGGTTCCTGCCAAATAATATCCCTTAAATGATGTTCCCCTGACCACAACATCTAATGCTGGCCTTCTTATCCCTTTCTTCCACATAGTTTCTTATTTTCTTAGTAGTAATTATTACTGTTTGAACTTGTTTCTTTGTTTATATATGTATCATGAAAATATATTGAACCTAAGATTCTGAGACAATAAATGCCATATTCTAAAGTGGGGCACAAAGCTATTCACAGGAATTACAGAAGGAGGTTAGCAAAAACTACTTTATAGCTTTGTGGAATTATTCAAATATATAAAATAAGTCTGGGAGGTCTAGAAAAGGGCTGTGAAATAGAAAGTTTGAGCATGTAGATGGCTGATGTGCTTTGAGTCTCACCTTCTTCATTAGATAAGAACAGATGTGTTTCTTCATAATGTCAAATTATAGCAGAGGGCCCCACAGAATCACCTTCAAGAGTTACTATGTATCCATTACACTGTGAGGAACACTGGATTTTGTCTGAGAGAATTTCAAGTGTGAGAGATGGACGAGTTACCTGTTTTGACAGTGAAGTAATAAGAAAAAAAGTAGCTGGCTGCCTCGGGCATTCTATGCTCCTAGACTTTGAAGAGGACAAGCATTCATGATAAGCACCTCCCTTAGGTCACATGTTGTCCCTTTACATAACACCCACAAATTCTACCAGAAAGGGCAAAAAGAACTTCCCAGAAAGGGGTTGGAGATCCTTACGGACTAAAGAAGATGTTTTGAACAACAAGCTGTAGGACAGTGAATCAACATCAAGGAAGTCAGTTTCACCAACCCAGCCAGCCCAGAGAGAGTGGACCTAGCTCACATTATTAGTCATGCAAGGACTTTACACATATTTCTACTCCTCCCTTGCTAGCTCTGACACTGGAAGGATCAGCACAAGTCAAAGTTAGCCAATGGAAAAGAATGAGCTATTTGCAAGCCAGGGTCCTGTAGATGCCAACTATGCCACTCCTCTCATTGCAGAGAACTTGCCCATAGCCTGCTGGGTTAGGAAAGAGAAGTAACCATAACATTGAACAAAATGTAAGATTTTGAGTCTTACTGTATCTGAACTTACTAATTATTTAGAAAATTTTCCTATGTATAAGATTATGTCATCTGCACACAGAAAATTTTAATTCTTTCTTCCCAATTTAGATACATTATATTTCTTTTTCCCATCTAATTGCTTTGGCTAGGGCTTCCAGTTCTATGTAATAAATAGAAGTGGTGAGAGTGAGTATTCTGGTCTTGATCTTGATCTTAAAGGAAAAGCCTTTAATTTTTCATTATTGAATGTGATGTTAGCTGTGGATTTGTCATACAATGTCTGTCTGGAGAAAGTCCAGCCATTGTTAATACAATGAGAATGGTTTCTGTGATATCGAGGTAACCTGGCAGGAAAGGAGAGTGGACTAGAATGTGTATGCAGAACAATGATGATTTCACTGTACTAGTCAGTGGGGCAGTTAGATGCTCTTGACTGAGGCTGTCACATTCAAAATTACTAAGTGAGTAGAACAATAGATCTGCATCAACTTTTGCATTAACCCTGAAAATTCCTCCATGGAAACTATTTGGATGATTCAGAAAGCTGCAGCTATGGGCAACAGGTAATTGGCAGCTTCATCAGGACAATGCACTTGCTCATGCATCATGTCGTGTACAGAGATTTTGGTGAAACATCAAATCACCAAGGGGACTCAGGCCCCCTACAGATTTGGTGCCCTGTGCCTTTTGGCTTTTCCCAAAACTTAAATCATCTTTGGAAGGGAAGAGATTTCAGATTGTCAAAGAGATTAAGGAAAATACATCAGGGTAGCTAAAGGCAGATGGAGGAACTGTGTAAGGTCCCAAGATGCCTACTTTGAAGAGGGCTGAGGTGTCATTGTCCTGTGTACAATGTTTCTTGTATCTCGTATCTTCTTCAGTAAATGTTTCTATTTTTCATATTACATGGCTGGATAACTATTGGACAGATCTTTATGTAGATTATTATTAATTTTTACATAGTTTCTTTATTTCTACTATTCATAAAAATATAAATGCTTTGATGACAGACAGTATCTCTTACTTTTGTGCATCCCTCCCTGTAACTAATAGACTTTTGTACTTACGATCTATTTCATAGAATTCTGCTGAGTTGTCGATGCTGTGTATACTGGGGACTTAGGGTAGTGTTTGTGTTAAAGCTGTCACTGAGGAGACAGATACAGCCCTCCCCTTGGAACCTGAGATCACCTTGAGAAAACCAAAGGAGCTGTAGGCTCTACAAAAACACTAACCACAGTCAGCAGTATCACCGTAAACTATTAGAACTTGTTATGCTCACTCAATATTGAGAATACCTATTTCTGGCTAATTGTAAAGGAGTTGGTTACTATTTGAAATTTTCTTTTTCTGTACTTGACTTGTTGGCATAGGGAAATAAGAGTTGGAATGAAAAAGAAATATTGTATTGGTCACATAACCTCAAATAGGCTCTAAGATAGACAAGGACAGATAAGGAGGGGTTCAGGTCATTTGTGTTATTTAGAATGAATTATTTAAATATCTCTGATAGAACCAGTCGAAGTAAATTTGGAAATAAAGTATAATATTACCATAGAGTCGTATTGTTGATGGCAAGAGTGCTAAAAAAAATAGGAAAAAAATAACTGCTGGTAATATTTTAAAGGGTAACCAATGCTTGCTGGCAGCTGCAGTAAGACATTAGGTAACAGAGCACAGTAATGTTAACTGCTCTCCTGGTAAGAGTGGTAAATGAAATAAACCCCAGCACCCGGGGTATCATTAATCTATAGTGAATAATGGCAGTGGTGGTGTAAGGAGATTAAAAAGGGCATTGTAAACATTTGTCGCTGTATAATATACAAATTAAAAATGTGAGAACGCATGCAGCTGCATAATCTACAAATTAAAAAGTGTAATAGCATGGCATTAATTACTGGCTGATCAATTCCCCCATAATTGCTGGCATGTAGATGAACAATTATAGGTCCAGAATGTTATTTGAGAAAGAGACATTGACCTTGGAACTGTAAGGAATGATACTTTGTTATACGGTAATACAGGATCCTATCAAATTCGGTTCCAGTATTTGTATCAGCCGCCAGCTCAGTGCAGGGCTGTAATCACCACACTATTTCTTTCGATTATAGTGCCAGAGGGGTTACACATTGTTTTCTCTTTTTGAGCAGAAACACCCAGTGACCTTCAGCCTTCCAAAAATGGGACCATCAGGCCTCATTTCCAAGTTCAAATGGTTTTAATAAAAATGAAATAGCAGGAGATAATGCACTTTACCCTTCCAGGCCAGCAAAACAGTTTGGAAAGTTGGAAAGACAAACTTCATTCAGATGTGAACATTCCAACTGGGATTGTGGCTAAATGTTTCCAGACCAACCATTTTCAAGTTGACAGCTGATAGTTAAGTAACCAGAGACTCAAACAGTTGATTGATACTGGAAGTCAGAACACTTGCCTCCATTCTCCAGTCTCCTTACTAACAGACAACGCAGCAAAGCTCCGCTCGTTGTGGACAGTTTGCCGTTATGATGGCCGATAAGATAAGTGAGCTGAGATTCAGCACAGCAGTTGCTACACCACACATGTTGCTTTGGCCAAAGTTAGGTCTGTTAGTGCCATTCTTGGCACTGAATTACAACTTCATGTCCAGGAGTTACCAACATTCTCAGTCCCCTTCACTCATCCCCTAATGTATCAATCTGGATTTTGCTCACAGCCTTTCTATAGAAATTATCTTTATCGAGGTCACACAAACTACCAGAAGGATGGACACTTTTCACACTGTAACCTCATCTGACCTGATTGTGGAATTGAACTCTCCCTTCACCTAGAAACCCCTTGTTTAGCCTTTGTGGACCATCTTGTATGCTGCCTCAGTTTTCTTTTCATTACTGACTTCAATGCTTTAAAAAAAAAGTTTCAGTTGCATTCCTTTTCTTCTCCTTCTCTCCCTTCTGTCCCAGTGCAGTTCTGGGGTGCCTCAGAGTTAATCTCTGTTCCAGACCTTTTCTCCGGGCCTCCAAGTATACAGCCAAGAGCCTACTGAGCATGGAAAATGGAGGGATTTAGCCGCTCAGATCCTGCCTGTGCACCCTCACCTCTCCTCCTGCTCCTCTGCTAGTGACTGACAGCCTAAGTGTCCGCTCCATGTTTTAAGCTCTCAAACCCCTAATGCATGTCAGTTCTTATGGCCTAGTTATATTATCCTTTAATTTTTTCTCTCTATTCTTTCTCTATCATTCCACAGTTATTCTCTTCTTCATTTTTTTCTCAGGATTTTTGTCATAGTCTCGTAAGTTTTGTGCCCCTCCACTTAAAGAGCTGCCCCCTGCCCCAACACACACCTTTCAGCCCATTTTCTACTGGATCATCCACGGTCATCACTGGCCCACTTGTAGCTTTGCAATAGCTTTAATTTTTTACCGAGTAAAGCTGAGACTTTCATCATACCCTGTGATTCCTTTCATAACTTGGTCCCTTCTTAACTCTCCAAATGCGTGTTTTATAATTTTGCATGTTTTGTCCAACAGTAATTAACAATAAGAATAAGTGCTTTAAACAAGGCCAGCTTCAGGAAACCTCCTGGCCTTTGCACATGCATTGCCCTGCCAGGATTACTGCTCCCTGCCTAGATACTTCCATTGACACATCTGTCAAAACATGCTGTTTGTCTGAGCGGTTGTACCCCTCTCATGTGCCTTCATAAATGTGGTTTCTAGGAGAAAGCCTGCCACCCGGTAGGCACTTGGCAATTTTTGGTTAATGAATTGTACTGAAGTTCGTAAAACTGAAAGAAGTGCTTGAATATGAGAAATAAAAATGTAGGATACTGCTCCACTGGGAGTATTTTGCTTATATTAAGGCAGTGACAGAAAAGATAAGGATAATAATATTAAATACTAACATTAGTAAAACTATAACTAGTAACAGCAACGCAAATGCTAAACACTTCCTGTATACCAGATGTTGTGTAAATTAGGGGTGGGGGACACGAACCATTCCATTTGATCTTGACAACAGTTAAGGTAACTGAAACTTTGAGAGTTCAAGAAAAATAAAAGCCTGTTCACAATCACATAGGTAGAAAGTGGCAAAGCTGGGATGCAGGCCATGCCTGTCAAATACCAGCTATTTTATGAAGCATTAATGATCCCAAGCACCTGTGTCCCCCTTCCCAGTACTACTTAAATTATATTTTCATTGAATGGCTCATTTTTTATTGAAAATACACAATTAACAAGTTATTTTGGAT
This sequence comes from Tonatia bakeri, assembly GCA_004024845.1. Taxonomy (NCBI): domain Eukaryota; kingdom Metazoa; phylum Chordata; class Mammalia; order Chiroptera; family Phyllostomidae; genus Tonatia; species Tonatia bakeri. The sequence continues at coordinate 50,432 of PVIA01001960.1, forward strand.
TTGCTTAGACCTAGAAAATTTATCTCTGTATAGACATACACTTAGCCTGTAGATTTAAAAAAAAAAATCCTAAATACTTTGAAAAGAGGTTGACCTCCATGAAGCTTTGATTTTAAGTGTTTTAAACAATCACATATCACACATATACATCAAACAAACTTTCAGCTAATGTCAGCTCCCTCTCCCAAAGTAATATTCGTCAATCGCTTCATCTAACTGTTCTGTCTATTCAATACAGTTGTGGAGATTTAAAATACAAATAGGTATTGATTCATTCTCTCACATAGAGACAATTTAAAAATAAGATCTCAGGAGGAAATTTTGAGTAAAACCATTTACATCAAAAATAAAATCCTGGCATATAGCTTGAGTTTGTTCTGAAAAGAAGCCATAAAACATATACAATTAAAGAAGCAACTATTTTCAGAAACTTTTAATAGAATCTCCTCTTTGTGTTAATCAAAATAATTAGCATTTCTATTATTTCTTTGGAATCTCACTATAGAACTCTTGGCTAAATAAAGGGATTCACTGGTTTTACAAAGTGATTAGCATTTATATTATTATAGGGGCAACACACTAGAACATTATTTCCTATAAATTAGAATTCAGAGTTACAAAGGCTAGCATTTCTACCGTGATGTTAGAAATTTATGTAAGCTTACTCACCATGAAAAGGAATTCACTATGGAGTTCTTAAGACTGGACCTACAGAAAAAGAGAAGACAAAGAAAAAACAGAAACAAAAATGAAATGGGAGTGTGTTTTTTTTCAATGTCCAACAATAAGATTTCCTGGGTGACATTAGTTAATAACATATAGGTTTCAAGTGTAGATTTGTATGGTGCATGATTAGCATATTGCATTCTGTGCTTTTCAAGTATCAAAATGAACTTGCTCTAAAGCAGTGATACTAGGTAGTCAATGACCCCTCAGAATGAGTTCAGAGTCTAGTTCAATGGGACAGGTCTCACGCTCTTCTTTCTGTTCTGGATAAACTCAGCCAGCTAGCAAACCTAAAAGAACAGGAGGAAGAGTGTCAGTTTTCCAATTTTTTATTGACTCGTATATGGGAAATATTTTAAAGAGGAATAAAAAGCTCTCAAATGTAGAATATAATGGGATATTTAAGAAGCAATAACATAATTTGGTTCTTATTGTAATGAAATGTTTTTGTTTTTCACAAAAATCTGTTCCTTTGACTACATGAACTCAGTTTGAGTGGTGCAGTGTGCACACAACTTCTGTCAGGAACATGGTGGTGCTTCACTCCCACGACATCATTCTGTGGCTGGACAGGCATGGCCCGTGGCGGGTTTGCCACAGGTTGGCCTGTAGAGTGTGGGTTCTTGACTTCATGTAGGAAAGATTTCAGAACACAAGCTCAGGTAATTTTGACAGTAGTTTAGTAAGGCTGGGGCAGTGAAACACAGGAAGGACTTAGGATAGAAGAAGCAAGGAGAGAGCCTAGGTGGTACCCTGCTTTGGGCCACTAGAAAAGCTATAAGAAAGGAATGAGGTGAGATGGGGCTGCTTTTAGCTCACTAGGAAATCAGAGAAAAGGGGGCTGGAAACAGGATCAGGGGTAAACCCAGGCTGAGTTGTCACTGCCCACTGCTCTCCTGGTGGCAAGTCCCCTTGGGACCCTTAGAGTGTAGGAGGGAATAAAAAGTTCGTGTCCGGGAAGGGGTATGGGCACGCTCCAGAGTGAGCCTACACTGAGTCTGTGTCCTGAGGGCTTTTTATCTCTTTTCTTTCTGTGGATGAGAATCTTAGGGGAGGGTTGCAGCAGAATATTCATCAGCTTTCCAGGTGCATTTTTAATGTGGTGATGCATCAAAATGAGCACATAGGGAGCTTTGGGAATATTTTTTGGTCTGCTACACTTTTACTTTTATCTTGAATCTGTCTGGCTTTTAATAGGTTTTTGTTATTTGCTCCTGACTTCATCTGTCCTTGGGTTTAGCTGGCAAGATGACATTAATTGAGTCTCTGTTCTCTAGCTCCCAGACCAGGGAGACTTAAGCTATGCATTCTTTGGTTAGGAAGGAGAGATATACACCATTCACTCTCAAGTGTCCTTGGTTAGCAGAGATGATAAATTCATGTGATTCACCAGCTGGCTATTAAGTTGCTCAAATTGTTTGGCCTTGTTTAATTTTCTTATCTCAGTTTCCCCATTCTACTTGCCCTGGAGTTTTCCTAGCTTCTTACTATCTTGCCTCAATTATTTTGATTTGTTTTCTAATGTACGAGAAACATTTGCAAACCTGTCTACAAAGTCCCTCAGTAGTTTTCTATGTCTCCTTCCATTATGTAGGCCACTAGGGAAAATTCCAATCTGTTCCTCTTCCTCTGCCCTTAAACAACTCATATGTAAATAGGAGGTGCATGGACAAAAATGGACCAGGGTCAAGGTCATTAACTGAAACACGGTGTCAGAGACCTGGCATACACTTTGGGTGCTTCTTTCAACTCCCCAACATCAGAGCAACATTCAGTGAGCCTTGACCTCCTTTGGCAAAGTGGGTTAGTGCCATCTGCCAAAGATTTGGGAGAGGCAACTTAAAGCTGCCTATGGTAAGCTAACAAACAATTCTCTACCTCTCTTCAGCACTGAAGAAAAATCACTTTTTATTTTGAAATAATTTTAGACTCACAAGATGTTGCAAAAATATGAGCGAGAGTTCCCGTGCATTCTTTACCTAGCTTCCCCCACCAATGACAGCATCTCAAATAACTAGAGTAGATTATTGAAATCAGGTTATTGACATTGGTACAATACTATTAACTAAACCACAGATCTCAATTGTAATTCACTGGGATTTGCATTCACATGTTTTTTGGGGGTGGGATGCATAATTCCATGAAATTTTATCACTTAACTGATTTGTATAATCACCGCTGCTATCAGAATACTTTGGTGTTTCATTTCCATTATGACAAAGAAACATCCTCTGGTTACCTCTTACTAGTCAAATCATCCCTCAACCCTCACTTTAGTAACCACTAATGTAACATAGTTTATCCTTCCTTCCTCCCTTCAGTTTTCCATTATTCCTTTAAGTATTTCCTATTATGGAAGAATATTCCCAGTAAAACTTAGCTTCTCAGCTGCAGGTAAAATGGCACCAGATATGTGCCAGGTTGGAGCAAAATGAAACCCACCTGCCCCTAAATTCATGAAACCAGTCCCCACCCTCAGAGTGAATTAAAAAAGTTAGAAAGCATTTCAGAATACAAACTACCCCATTGCACACTTCACATTCCATATTTCTAGGCTCACTTATTAGGGATACACATACCATGTGCTGGTGCTTTGTGATACTGGCAAATGCTCTTAAATCTTCTAAATGTTTTTCTTTTTTTTTAATGTGTAAAATGTGTTTTTTTCAAGGACGTGAAAGTGAACTGAGGCCAAGTGGCAGTGGGTGTGTTGGCTATAAATATACTCAATACATAAATATATGCATATTGAACTTTTCTTCACTAGGCTGACTACAAAATATCCACTTTGTTGAATGTGTTACCTGTTCCGTGCAAAGTTCACAGAGCTAAAAGAACCATAACTTTTTCATTCATATGTTGTACTATGACAGGCAAAAGTGAGTTCATTTTTCCTAAAATATAAAACTAGACTTTTGTGAATATGATACTGGATCAGATTAAGAGCTAAATATATAAAATATTTTGACTGCTTAAAAATAGATTTCAGCATATTATTTGATATTAATTATACAGATGTTTTTGTTTTTCAACATGTTTATAACATTTTATTGTTCCTTTAATGTTCTGACAGAATATAACAGATATGATGATTTTTCAAAATTTTAATGTAAAATTATCTATTTGCACATGTTATATATTATGTATACACTGTAAATTAAACATAATGTATAGAATGTTGAAATTTGTAATATTTAGACACTTAGTAGATAAACTGGTCTACCATGGTTATTTGACACTTGACCCCTTATAAAAAGAAGGAAATAAGGCTCTTATTTCAGTAAAGCAGGTCTCAAAGAAGCTGTCTCCTTTTAAATAAGTAAAAGGATAAAAAATCAGTGAGGACAGCACTGTCCTTTGGAAAATGGACCTTGCCTTTAGGTTTTTATAATCTACAACTGACTTAATAAGATTTATTCTTTTTTATGATTTATGAAACACTACTTGTAGTTGAGAAATAATTCAGCATTATTCTGGACAGGATATGAAGAACAAATCTTTTCAGCCTTTAAAAGGAGCTTATTCTACTATTCTTTTAGGCAAAGAAATAAGACTGCTAATCTTAAGCACTCTTCCCCTATAGATGGTGCTAGTCAGATCTAGTTCTTTGGGATGAAAATGTGAATTTTATACCTCTATTACAGTAAAAGGGTTGAGCTGCCACTTAAGGAAGGAGTCTATGTTCCTAGGTAAATGGCAAACTGACTTCACTCTGGACTGCAATACTTGATGGAAGCATTTTTTTTCACTGTTGGCTATGAAAAATAAAGACTCAGAATGCATAAATTGTAGCAGATGCTTCCTTAACTTACCCTAGTGAAATAATTTTGATGGGTGGTTATGAATTTGTAAGTAATGTTTACTTCTGAAGTGCCATAATTGCTTTTGGAACTATTTGAGGCATTTTGAATTGTATCTGTTTTTATTGTAATATGAAATTGTATTGCCATTTTATGAAGTGGCATCTTTTTGATGCATGGAAGTTCTGGATACATTTGTTATCCATCATGAGGAAACCAGATAAGTAAATATTACAACTATAACTGAAATGCTTCTTTTTTTTACATGAATAAATGAAAACCATTTTGAATCCGAAGGCAGAAACACTCTGTCTGCAGACTAACAAATTGCATATTTGTTTTGTTCCCAAAAACTGGTGTATGGCTTCTGCTCCGTGACTGCGGGAAGTGTCTGTCTCCTGCGTGACAGACCCTCTGAGATGGAGGTGACCCCTCATTAGTGGAGGGGGAAGAAGCCGCCTGAATAAACCTTAAAGAAAAAAAAGCCCTTGTCTGTGTATTTACTGTGGAGTGGAATAAGGCCACACAGTCTCTCCATCTGAAATGCTGTGACTTATCTACACTGATAAATCCCCAAACCTCCCTCAGATTTCTGGTTCTTTGTGCAAACCGTTATTGAGCACGTAACTTTGTACAAAACATTACAAAGAATTTGTTTGTTGTTAAGATCCTTTGAGCACCCACAACTTATAATTATGTGATTAATCTGCCTTTAATGTAGTCCCCAAGCATTGACCACGTTGACTATTTTTTCACATGTGTTTTAACCTGAAAATGTATAACCTGGATTTCTAAATGGCTAATGTGGTACAATTAACCTCTGAAGAAAGAATTATCTCACAGAAAACTAGTTAAACAATTCAAAACAAACAAATAAAAACCATGTCTTTATCTTCTGATAAGTACTGGATATTAAAAGAGCTTTTCTAGGAGGCAAGTATCAAAATAATTATGAGATAAATATTATATCCAGAAGTATGACTTGCTCTTGTGAAGATAGTTTGGGCAATATATGAAACCTATTATACAATGCAGATATTTTTGTTGGTCATATAAAACACAATTAGGTATGTGATTGGTTGCAGGGATATTTAGAGTGAAGGTAACAAATCTGAAGACAGGCCATCTACATTAGTGCTTCTCAAACACTAATACATGAATCTCCTGGGGATACTGATAAAACACAAAGTCTGTTTTAGGATTTGTAGGGTGAACCCGAAAGTCTGCATTTCTAGCAAGCTCCCAAGTTACGTCAGTGGCAATAACCCACTGACCACACTCAGAGAAAGTAAGATAACATTTCAAAGAACTTGAGATCCCTGTGTACATCTTCATGAGTCTAATGAATGGGGTGAAATAATGAGCTAATAAGTAAATATGAAGCAAAGTTGAAACTGTGTTCCATTTTCTTTACTAAAATTCCAGTCTGATCACAGTCAGAACGCATCTCAGTGTATTGATGACAATATAAGATCCCTAGTCTTCAAGTGCAATAGCATTATTTTACTTTCTCTTAGGTATGGCTTCATTCATTCATACAAAAACAGGAGATGAAAAAAGCCATTACTATTTCCAAAAGAGGGATCAAATAAATGATTACAAATGAGAGACAAGTAAGAATAACCTAACTTCCAAACACAACTCTAAAATAATTGTTAAAGGTGTAGCGTGTAAGTGCAGGGATAAGGCGGTCACGAAAGCAGGACTTCCTGAGCACACAGGGGCCGCACACCAGTCACGTTCCAGTAGCCTAGCTGCTTTGGCAGTCAGCAGGGCAAGTTTAGATTTTCTCAAGATGCGGACAATGCCTCCCTCATTGAATTTAAAAACAAAATGTAAAAATAGAAATTAAATGGAAACAAATGTGTTTTTACCAATTGTTACTTTAAAAACTGTGTTAGTTTCTGACTGGTTAATTGATTAAGGTATATTGGGTAGAACTTTCTATAATTAGATCAATGGATTATACCTATTCCTTTTTATTTAACATTTTATTAATGTATTAGATAGCAATTATAATAAGGAAGACATTGGCCTCTTTGTTTTAAATAGCATTGTGCTGTGGAAGATAGCAAAATATCAAGAAGGGAAAATGACAAGTCGTGTATTGAACCCATGCATCATTAACAATGATAAATACTCTCGTTTGATAGCCTTTATCTTAAGGTCAGCAATAAAGTTTTGATATATTAATTCACAAAACCAAATAAATAATTCTATGAGAAAAAATGATCAGAATCTCACCTGGTCTTTGTCTTCTAAAAATTAAGAATTGTTATTTATAAAGTCCATATATAGAGAGAGGGGAGAGTGGAGAAGTCTTTCTTCAAAGAGGTGGGCTGGAGTTTGTCTACGCACAGGCACATTGGTGGACGGATGGACAAAAGGACAAGTGATAGTGCTTTTTTAGATTGATTACGATTAAAAGGAATCCAAGAAGGAAAAGTATGGAATCAAAATGTGGATGGCCTATAGAAACCTGCAAGAAACTATTCATGAAGAGGTGCAAAGGTTATGTTGGAGTGAGACAAAACAAGGCAATTGGAAAAATTATGATATTGTCACTTGTTTAATTCCTATTACTAGATGCCTATGTCTTTCCTGTGATTGACTATTTTCAAAATACAATTAATAAACATTTTGAAAACTCATAATGCAAATCTTTACTAAAAGAATGAGAATTTAGATGAATAAATGATTCAGGATAATTTTGTTCTTCTTGAAGAGGTACTAGTTACACAGTGGAAGGGGATTCTTGGGTCCTTCAGTTTCAGTGTCAAGGGCAAGAATATGGAGTCCAGGAACCCTTTGCCCCTCAGTCCTGTGGACGTGGAGACCTTCAAACCTCTGGTCACACTCGCCCAAGCTTTCTGACTTGCAATTTCTCTCCATATTCTCACTGGCTCCACCTTGGCTTTCCTTGGTTGAATGTTTTAATATAACAGAAACTGAGTTAGGAAAACTGTGCATGTGTGTGGTGTGCATGCCTTCTAAGTAAAGTACAGCCTTGAAGTCACAAAAGGCACATTAGAAAAAAGAAATATAGTAAAATGAGTAAAATATATTCTCATTCACAATTTCCTAGAGGCCCTTTGGTTGTTAATTGAAACTTTTGTCTACTTTATTGAACAATAAAAGTGGCAGCAACTACTCCCAGGTGTCCTTCAGTATTAAAAAGAGGACAGGATAAAGGGTTCCTAGCAAAGGTGACAGAAATTAATGGGGTGAGCCCAGCTATCAAACATTCTGATATGTGAATTGCCTGATATTTCTATAATGCCGTCTTATGATTGGAAATGTTATTGCTTCTATTGAATCAATAGAAAATGTTAAAGCTCCACAGAACCCCAATTACAAACTAAAGCTGGAAGGTTAACATCTGGGAGCAGCAGAGATAGAAACAATCTCTATTGTCATACCTTCCTGACAAGTAAATGTCAGAAACATAACGCCTTTGCCTGGTCTCAGCACCGAGCACATGTAAAAGAGTGATTGTAAGGCTGCCTCAAGTCAAATCGCCTGTCATCTCAGCGTTGACACGGAATTACTTTTGTTTTATGCATCTATTAACCTTGAACTATCAGCATTTGTTTTAATGTTCTGGGCTGAAGTGACCTAAATGTTCTTCTGTCACGCAGAGAGAATCTGTGAAAGAGCAGGTGGCTCGAGTTGGGGCTTGTCTTCATGGAAAGAGCGTGATTGAGACCAGAAGGACCACCTTTGTTCCAAATGGCAACATTCTGCTTTGAAGTCCACCATTAAAAGGGCATTCTTCTGTGTTTTAAACAGTTGTCCTTTCCCTCAAAGCCTCCTGCTGAAAAGTAAAAATCACACATCATGAAGAGGATCCCATATGATCATCCATGATATAGTTGTCACATCATTTGTTCAGAAGTCCTTGGCATGATCTATAGGGGCAGAGGAAAAAGGTAACTTGTGTTTCTTACTATGGAAGATGAGGAAGCAAAGAGATTAAATAACTTGACTTTGACTTGAATCTTAATGTCTTCCCATATCACATCACTTTTCAGTTTTGCTAGATTTTGCAAATTAAATGTCCTACGTCTTCGACATTACCCTGGCTAACAACCTTTAAAGAATATTCACTAAGGTTTCTCTTAACATTACACTAGATAAGGGAAGTTGGGCAGTTTCTTGACATACTCCAGGCCTTCTGTTCTATTCTGGTCCTGTGCCTTGTGTAAGTGTTTTGTTTTTTCCTAAACCTGAGGCAACATATGTTAACATAAGTTTTATCTGACTTATGGTATCAAATTAACAAGTACTTATTTTTCTTTTCTTTTTCTTTTTTTTTTTCTTCCAGCCTGGTGCATCTGAGTCTGGGTTCTAGAATTTCTACTTCCAGAAGCTATAATTCTAATGTTCTGCTATACAATCTCCCTACTGGTCACCCAAGGAGGTACAGGTTTAAAAAAAAAAAAAGCATTTATTAAAAATATATCATAAACTAGGCACTGCAACTATTTTACATAAATATTTTATTTAAAGCTCAGAGAAATCCTATTTTACAAAGACCAGCACACACAGTTACTAAAACTCTGATTCTACGATCCAAGTTCTTTGCAATCTAGACGAAGAGTCAGTATATTATATTAAACATATTTTTATAAATATATAAAAATATAATGCTTGATGGTACACTCATTAGCAATGTTGTATCATAGAAATCACACACTAAAGCAAATTAGGATTTTCATTCTAAAAACTGGAAGAGTAAGCAAAGCCATATAACCTTTCCCAATGAGCCCTTTTCCTGAAACGAAGACATAGGTCCCTGTTGACGCTATAGAATGTTTTCTTTCTCCTTCCAGAATCATATCATCCTTTCACTGTATTAAGCCTCTTTTGCCAGGAGTGACTAATTTTATAGCAGGAATGAGCATTGCATGGACAGATAAGAGAGTTTTTAAGACAATAGCTTTGAGAAGTATAGTATCTCCAAGTCAAATTAGATATTTGCTAGTAAGCTTATCTTTATAAAAACAGGTTCCAGTATTCATGGTGTTGTTATTGTTTAGTCTTGATTGCCCTACAGTCAGACCTGGTATTTATATTTCCTTTTTTTTTTTTTCTTTGTGAGAACACCACATTTTGTGAACGGTTTCAGTTTAGTTAAATTCTAAAAGTGAGGTGGCTGACACCAACCTATATTGAACCATAGCATCATAAAAAATCAAACTGCAGCAAGTGATTTTATTTTTCTATGAACAACTATAAAAATACTGCCCATCAGTCTGGAAAAGTACTGTCTTGGTGAAATAATGCCTGTGGCCTAGAAATGAATAATTACTGTACCATTCATTTGGCAAATTCTCTTTGAAGTTAGTAAAAGTTTACATTGAAGGAAACTAGAGAAGTAAATCTGATCATAACAATATTTCTCTGTTTTGGGCCAGAGGATATTTAGGAAGACGTGTCCTGCAAGAGTGATTGGATGAGTGTATCACCAGAAAGGGTGATTCTAGCACATGGTGGCAGGGATAAATGTAAAAAGACACAGTGTTACTCATATCACAAAGTCCTAATTCACATTTATGTCAGCAGTCCTGTGCACCAAATTGCTTATTTTATTTGTTATACTCATAGGTCTCAGGACCAAAGAACCCTAAGTCTTCCAGACAAGTTTGTGAAAACCCAGAATTCCAAACAGTTTATGGAGAATTATTTCCCGTGGAGATCACACTGAAATAAGAGCATTGCTCATTTGCTTTCTCTCTTCTCTTTTAATACAAAAGGCACACTGATGATTGTGAGAAATTATCAAATGACTAAGTTAAAATTCACCTAATTTGTGTTGAAGCTGTATAAAATATATATAAATATATGCATATATACATATGTACATATGTGTGTATGTAATATGTATACACATAGTGAGAGAAAGACAAGGGCAGGGACAGAGAGAGAGCGAGAGGGAGGGAGGGACTCAATCAATCTATTGCCATATGTGTAGTATTGGACAAGGCTCAGCAGGGTAGGAGGTACAGGAAACTTTATCACTTAGACTCAGCTTCCTGTAAAACTTGCCTTTAAATTAGAAGACAATTGCATGCACATGAAACAATCAGAAAACATTGCAAAATAATACATAACTACATAATATATTTAGTGGTGCAAATTTACAGTTTTAGAAATTCATAAAAAGTGGCTCATCCAAAACCTTGGAAAATAAGAAAGTATGTGTGGCATAAAAAGCAATTACTAAAATTCTGTTAATGTAATTGAGCCATTTACTTAATAAGACAATATTTATTAGTAACTGCTGCAAAAGGTGATGAAGATAAAAAATGAATACAGCAATATCTCTTTCCTCAAAGAGTTTACAATTTAGTGGAAGAGATAGACAAGAAACAAGCATCCAGTGCTCAATACATTTCATTGTCATAAGCACAGGCTGATGCATGTATCATTCAATTTATAAACAGACTCTGTACAACTATATCTGATCTCTATGTGAACATTATGTTTACAAGAAAGAAGCAGCAACAATAAAGCAACACAATAAATAAAGACCCAGGAGAATAGGAACTTTGCAGTGTCACTTCTACTGTGAGATTTCTAGCCTTCAAGGAATGTCCTCATGCAAAAGATTTAGGGAAGAATGAACTTCTGTATCACAAGCAACCAAAACAAACAAAAATAATTCTTTAAGTAATGCCTTTTTTCATCTTGATATGACAAGCCAGGCACAACAGTGTAATACCTAAGAAATCAGTGATTGGATAAATGAGTGAATGATGCTATAGTATCTCTCTTCTTGAAGACACAGCCTCATCATTAATGTTAATAAAGTTCATTCCTTAATGTGATGTAGAATAACAACTGTAAAAAGCCCAGAGAAATTCTCTGTCCAAGAAATGCCAGATGCCTTTCTTTGGTACCCCACACATTCATACACGCACACATCGTGAAAGAGGTGTGCAGTCAGGGTCACCACCTACTGACATGCCTGCTGTGCAGTGCTCAACCCAGGGGCGTGGTACCCAAGGGATACAAAGTGAGAAATGCCCTCTGGAAGTGTGAAGCAATAGCTCCGAATACAGTCTGTTGTCTTCTAAACTGTCAGAATTAGCAATGGTTACTCTTTTATTTAAATGCAAAATGGAGGGGGTCTTGTTACAGTACAGTGATATAAATAGCTATCAATCTAGTACATTTTCATATATGTATGTGTGTGTATATGTGTGTGTGTATGTATATACCCTGACCCATTGATATATCCTGATCCATTGATGGTAAATCATATACCATGTATAACATTAATGCTATATGTGCTATAGTATTTTGGAACAAAATATCCATTTTAATGAGATAGTTCTAGATGTGGTCATTTTTGTCATAAATTCCTTTATCTTCTACCCTTTGGGCAATTACACCAAAAAAATTACTCTGTGTTTTATATTTTACTATCTTCTTATTATTCCTAAACATATGTTATATACATTCTTTTCTCTACCCTTTGTGCCATTGCCCTGACTGACATGTTCTTCCATATCTTCTCTGCTTTTCTGAACTCTTCCCAACTTCCAAAGACCAGCACAACTCCAAACTCCAGTTTCACCAAGATGCCTTCTTCCTTCTGCCAACACAAAGCTGATCTTTCCCTGAGCTGTTTCAGAACTCAATATCCATATTTTACTCAGTTCTTAAACAATAATTGTAGGTAGTCCATTTATTCTATTTGTATATGTCTGGTTATCCAGTTTTATAATTACTATGACCTGCTTTACAACGTGAAACACAAACTCAGTTAGGGGACTTCAATATTCTAGTCAATATTTTATTTCCCTCAAGTGTTCCTAAAACAAATGTATCCCCTCTTTGAGACTCAGCCACCTGTTCCCCTGCTCCCTCATCACTTAAGCCTGGAGGGGAAGGAAGGAGTCTAATAAGACTACCTCCAACACTCCTTCTTGCTATCATGTGATGCAACTGAGAAAGAATGACCCTTTAAAGCTGGGTCTTATATTAATATCGCCCCGACTGGTTTAGATTCCTGGGTAGGCAATGGGATTCCTTAAAGAAAAAGGACCTTGTTTCTTTAAGACTATGTTTCATCAACAGTGTATCATGGTTGGACTCCTCTATATTACATGTCATTGTATACTGTTCTGTCACAAGATGACCACAAATAACAGATCACTCTTAATTATTCTACTTGACTACATATGTTGGTGAGCTTTGTATACTGAAGGGACTGGCTCAGAGATCAAGTCCAGTCTCAACCATTCCCTGACTGGAGCCAGCTCTCCTCCCAGTGCTTCCTACAGCTCTATCTTAAACTTAGATCTAGGATTAAGTGTTCTATTTTCAGGTCAGTTTACATCAGAGAGCTCCATTGTCTTTTCCATCCAGTTGGCTTTGGTGGAGGTCATTTCTTCCACTGTCCAGTTCTACATCACACCATGGGCATTAGGAGTCAACATTCTTCATTCCCAGAAGACCTTTAGGAGAAGAAAACTCTAGGCAAAATGATTCCACCTTCTCTGCAGGGGGCAACCTCATTTACCATGAGTCTCAGAGCATGGCAGCCTTGATAGAGTCACAAAACTTTCTGTTAAAATATAATCTTTAAACACTGAAGACCACTCATTTTATAGTAAAAATTCTAATTACTCAGGAAATCCTTCCTGTGCAAAGAATGTCAGTTTTTCTACATTAAAATAAAAGCAAAAAGAAAACTAGAGCATAAAAACAACAAAAGGAGGAAAACATATACCATATTTTTCAGACTATAAGATGCACCCCCCAAATTTGGGAGGAAATGAGGTGCATCTTATAGTCTGAATGAAGCTTACCTGGTTCGCTGTGTTTGGGGGGGGCGGGGGGACCAACAGCCTACATTATTTATGTTATTAAATATTTTACCACATTTTTTGCTTCAAAAATTTGTCCCATATTTTCCTTCTCTAAAACCTAGGTGTGTCTTATGGTCCTAAAAATACAGTATCCTGAATACCTAACCAAAGGGAAGTATTTTAAGTATCTCCTTTTTATCTCCAGAAACTAATAATAATAATGATAATAATAATAAAACACTCTATTATTAGAACATAAAAGCACATATCATCAACATTAGGTATGGAAGAACACTTAGACACAGAAAACTTGAAAGCAGACTTAAGTCATGAAGCCCAAGGCCATCACAGTAATTTGGGTCAATGCCACAAACATATTTGATTTGATAGTGTCCAGTCTATATGCTGTTTGCTACACTATGAAGGCCTCAAGGATGACAGCCTTGACAGAGACTCTCTCAAGTTTCCCATACCAGTTTCTCCAAGCATATATACAGTGGACAGTGTTTATTTCATAAGTTTAGGTTGAAAGAATGAAGGAAAAAATGCAATCTTCTTCTATATTGTTCTATGTATTCTCATATAATTTCTACATATCATCCTGAAGATACGGACTGAGCTTAATATGAAACATTACAACTTGATTATAGGAATCAGACTTTGTTCAATTACTTCTTATTCTGAATATCTAGATAAAGTGAAAACGCTAGTGGCAGGGAGAAAAATTATGACATCTAAAATTCATTTTCTATTTATTGTTGTCATATTTATTGCCATTTTCAATGAACGTAATTATTTTTAAATAGCTTACACCATTTCCATATGCATCATTGCTGAATTGCAGGAAAAACAGCTAGCATCATTCAAGGATGGCCTCGGGTGTAAATGAAGTAGAATAAACATGTCGTTGGCCGTCTTTCAGTCTTCCCTTTTCAGGAGCCTTTAATCCTTCCAGAAACATTGCTTTGTTCACACCTAGTGTCTGTTCACCGCTCATTCGCTCCCTGAAAACCAGCTCAGCACTCCCTCATGTCATTCACCTAAATGTCTCTTTACTATGCGGCAACCAAGGTGAGGTTCCATGTGAGGCTGTGAGTGAACTCAAGTCAAAACAGAAACACCTGTCCCACTGTCCTGCTGCACCCAAAACAGAGACACTCAGAAGCTCTCCATTCAAAACACTCTCTCTATATATATATATATATTTTTTTCAAACTTATACCAAGATGATTATGAAGAGTTCTTAGTAGATAGAAGGCAGCTGAAAATCCTGGAGGTTCTATAGCCATTTGAAAAAGTTTTTTTTTTTTTTGATTATAGAGATAACTACATCTATATCCCAGTGGTTTTAAACTTTAACAATTACCAAAACTGTGCTCACTCTGAAAACATGAATAATATTCCTACGATTGAAAGCAACCAACGTTTATAGTAACTTAAAGGGCTATTAAGCAAGTTCCTATATGAATCCAGAGAGTGAATTGTATAAGCATTTAGAATGTGCTGATGATAAAGGGATTCATAAAAGTTGTTATGCTGATTTTATGTTGATGGATGTTTGAATATAAGGTGAGTTATTAACCAGAGGCAAGTGAAACTAATGTTTAAGTGTTATGATATATGGGTAACTGAAAGTGAATTTTCTTGGCAAAATGGGGAGCACGGTGAAAAGAAAGAATGAGTTCAAATCAAGATAATAATACAGATAAATCCATTTGCCATACCAGTACAAGTAGCCAAGTTTCACATTAAGCCAAGAATTTTAACCCCTAAATGAATGCAGTCCCATAATATTAGTACTGTATAGAGTTGTAGATGACGTTCAATTCTGCTTCTTTATTAGATCCTTGCAGTCGTCCTTCTTTCTCCAGTTCACCACGTGACTTTTTCCTGTCTTCGCAGGCTGTGGCCTCCTGCTTGGGCTGCATATTAATACAACTATTGGGTGAGTCATGTACCTTTTCTTTGTATACTGTCCTAATCATTGAAGGAACAGAGCTCTGCATCTGTACCACAGCAATTCGTTTAGAGGGTGGGCTCTGAAAGCTTGGTTGGAAGGCCCCGCAGCATAACCTTGGACCTAATAATGATCAGAAAGTGGAGGCACGATGACTCGCTGTCACATTTTTTCTTCTCCTCTTTGGTTTCTTTTCTCCATAGTCCTGCTCCTTTCTCGGTAAACCTCTACTTCATCAAAATACCAGGGGAGAGAGTAGAGAGGAACTGTCTACCCAAGAACAGATATCCAAACAAGACTTCTCACTGGACTTTCTCTTTAGCACCATCCATAGTAGTGCTGTTCACACTCATCATTCACACCTTATAACCATTCTTTATTACCCTGTTTACCTAATCTGTGCAAGAAGACACGTGATTTTTCTCTTTCACTTCTGCTGCTGTCTTTATGGATAGAAAAACAAACAGTAAAGCTACAGAGGATATTTTTTACTCTGTTTCGTATTTCATGCTTAAATAATAAGATAGAAAACAAAGGTTATCAAAAGAAGATTAAGGGACTTATTTTTTTTAACATTTTGAGCAAACCATGATAAAAATAAGTGTGAAACTCATACAAATGTTGCAGTGGTGGTGTTTTCATGGTTAGTTATTTGGTTAATGCCAAATAAGCCCGCAGAGGAGGGCAGAAGAAACCTTAATGGCAAATGCTAGTGCTTGAAGGAGACAAGGCAGCTTCAAAACATGTCAGAGAGAGAGCAAAGTCAAAGAGCCCTCTCTAGCCGGGGGGTTCCACACATTTTACACTTCAGGAAACATTTGAGGGTAGGATATAGAGAGTCTTTTCGAATCCAATCAGTTGAAAATCTCCAAGTTAATAAATAAAAACAACTATTGAAAATACTATAATGTAAAATCATTGACCAAGCTTTTTCAAATCATGAGGGAAAAGTTAATTTTCTCTAAAAAAATGGTTAACAAATGACACACAGAAAATGTCAAACAATAAACAGAATTGCATCACCTACTTTGAGCTTGTATTGTTCCATTCACTGCTAAGAGAAAATATAAAGAACCAAGAAAGTGGCTTCTAAGAATTATAGGAACAGTTTTGTTGTTTTATTATGTTAAAATTCTCTATTTTAAATAAATAAATAATGAATCAGTTTGGATTTGTCATACCAAAGCTACTACTGCAAACATAGAACAATGTACTTTGTTAAACCAAATAAACTCCTTAGATCTAAATTATGTTGTTTTTGTGTAACTTCTCTCAAAGTCTCACATAACATTGTCAATGTTAAATGGAAACATGTGAATTATATGACAGTGTTGATACGTGGATTCATAATTAGTAGAAAAATTACCTGGCTTAAAAACTGTCATGTAAAAAGATAGGAGATTTTCCACTCATTTCCAATTAATAGGAAGTCATAATGTAATGCAAGTAAACTTAGATATCATTAATGGATGGATTTTGCTGACATAATGAGAGTCATCATTCTGGTGCATTTTGCATGGATCATACCACCTCTGAAGCTCTGCCTCACTAATAGCTCTCATTTTCAGGGAAGCACTGGCAACATGAAGAGCAGGATTATGAAGAAGCTGCTCAATACAGCAAAGAGTCCAGAAACGATATTGTCCTAAGAGCTATCAAAGAAACTAGCTATATTTAGCCTAAAGGCAAAACTATGGGTCATTCATATTACACTAAACTCAAATCATTCCAAGGCAGTTATGAGGATTTTGGTTTTGACTCAAATGAGAGTTTTCAACAATTGAAGCACTTGTCCTCTGTGTCACGCAACACAGAACTCCTTTTACTGAGATATTCGAGCAAGGGTAGATATTCATAAGGAAAAAGACAGGAAAGAAAGTTGTTCCGGGTGATGGGCTATAGAAGACTTCCATGGTCCGTTTTTTTTTAATTAAGATTTTATTGTTTTTAAAGCATTTTAAGATTCACAACAAAACTGAAGAGAAGGTACAGGTATTTCTTATATTCTCCCTGCTCCTGCCACATGCATCGCCTCCTCCTTTATGGTCTTTAATACAAAGTTTCAAGATTCTACTCACGCATCAAATCTAAATCTAGTGCATGTCTGTTGTGAACAGGTGCTGAGGAAGCACCCCAGATACAAGGAAAATGGAAAACTGCCCTCTGACTCAGTGCTTTTATTCCATCATTTATGTATTCTTTTTAGCACACAGTAATAAACTGGCTTTTTAGAAAAAAATAAAACTTCCCATATCTAATGATAACTTTAGATCAGTATTCATCAGCTAAGCCATTTGTACATTTATAAAACTTGTATTTAAAGAGTTAATATGTTCTTTTTTCTTTGAAAAAAATTAGCTTCTATCTTTATTTATTAATCATTAAAAATTTTAAATTAATGTAATGAAGCAGAGATTATCATTAGCATTGCTGCCATCAGCAATTTTTAACTGGCGTGCTGTAAGAATTTTTAAAACATGCAGTACCTGACTGTTTAGTCAGAGGCAACCTCTTTTCCCTTAGATTGTCAAAAAAAAAAAAAAATGATAGCAGCCAACACAACAATAGCCATCTGTGTGAATGAATTAAAATTATAGCTATTTCTTGTCAGATTAGCAAACAATATTTTTTGGCATGCTGCAGAATTTTAGTAATTAGTTTATGTGTGCCATGAGATGAAAAGGCTTAAAAATTCCTGGCCTATATAAATAAAGTTATATACACATAAGAATGCACACCCCCACATACACAAGAAAGATTAATTATTACAAATATACTTTGAGGCTAACCCTTTTACTTAGTTTATCACCCTGGAAATGACTGTATTGATATTTCTTAATTGGTGTGGCCTTTTTTTTTGCCTGGAAAAAGTCAGAAGAAATAGAAAAGGACACACTGGTGAACTGCTATGATCTACCATAAGAAGCTTAGGAATTAATTTAAACTCAGTGGCCTAGAATTATACATATTCAAACTACGCTAACTACACTAGGACAGGTGTCTTACAAGGTTTTTGGAAGTACTATACACTTTCAACACCTGCTATTTGTGAAGAGCTGAAAAAGGACAATTCTAGCTTTTATAAACCCTAAAAGAGTAGTCAAAATGCACTGGGTATTTGCAAGGTGTTTGAAGGCAAACACTCCAGTGTTTCCTGAAGGCTGAGGTTAGGGATGGACAGCGGTTTCAGCATCGGAAGAACCAAGGTGATGTTGCAGCTGGACTACCTAATACCTGCGAAGCTTTGGAAAAGACCTCAGTTTCATCATCTGAAGTCTCAGAATAGCTCTTGTTCTCTACCACCCAGAGTTGTTTGGAGGCCAAAAAAAGAAAAAGTTTTTCTTTTGTTTCATTTATTTATGCATTTATTTATTTTGGCCTTATTAAAATACAGAACATTATGACCATCAATGCACCTATGCTGATTTATTTGTATGTCTTTTGATCTCTTAAAAGTTTAATATATAACTTTCGGCTGCAAGAGCTCAGAAATTTCTTATTTTCAGGAAGCTGAAAGGGCACGTCTCTGAAAAGTTGCAAACGACAGCTCCAACAAAGAAGTAATGTCTAAAATATATAAAGAACTCATAAAACTCAACACCAAAGAAACAAGCCAATTAAAAAATGGGCAGAGGACCTGAACAGACACCTCTTCCAAGGAGACATACAAATGGCCAATGGATGTATGAAAAGACATTCAACTTCACTGGCTATTGGAGAAATGAAAATCAAAACTGCAATGGCATACCGCCTCACCCCTGTTAGAGTGGCTATTATCAGCAAGTGAAGACTCATGTTGGAGAGGTTGTGGAAAAACGGACCACTCCTTCACTGCTGGTGGGAGTGTAGACTGGTACAGTTGCTAAAGAAAACAATCTGGTGGTCCCCAAAAATTTTAGGATAGTTACCATTGACCCAGCAATTCCTCTCCTGGGTATCTATCCAAAAAAATTAACAACATGTCTTCGCAAAGATATATACACCCCTACATTCACTGCAGCATCACTCAAAGTGGCTAAGGCATGGAGACAACCAAAGGGCCCTGCAATCGAGGCCTGGATAAAAAAGGTGTGGCACACATGTACATTGGAATAATACTCAGCCATAAGAAATGATGAAATAATTGAGAATATTATCCTAAATAAAATCAGTCAGAAAAAGCCAAGAACCATATGATTTCACTCATATGTGGACTATAAAACTGAAACTCATGGACACAGACGGCAATGTGATGGTTACCAGAGGGAAGGCAGGGGGCGGGGGTTGGGAGTGGGGAACTAATGTACGGTGATAGAAGAAGGTTTGATTTTGGTGGTGGGCAAACAGTGGGAAATACAGACCTTCTATCACAGAAGTGTAGACTTGGTACCCATATGATCCTACTAACCAACGTTACCCCAATAATTTAATTTAAAAATGAAAAAAAAAAAAGTTTGCAAGAAAACAGAAGATTGGGTACAAAAAAAAAGTAGCGAAGTTCTTCTGGCAGCTGGAGAAAAACTGCACCTGTGTTTATTCTTTATAATTGTGGTTAAGCAGGAACTCGGAAGAAAAGGCTCTACTTCATGCTTAACGGTTTGAGTTGATTAGAGAGATAAAAGCTTGCTCCAAATTGACCAACTTTCAAAACCTCATTCTGAATCTTTTCTAATCAACCCAACCTAAAATAGCTTTATTTCTAGAGCACAAAAGTCACTTGGAGTAAAATTATCCGGTCAAGAACCGAAATTGGGATGACTATTCTGGTCCAGAGTAAACAAGAGCCCGTGCACACTTGGCAGAAGAAAACGAACAGAGAAGGTGAACGGGGACTCACACTTTCAGCAGTGAGTTTAAGTCTTATTTGTACTGAATTGATATTTGTAAAGTAACTTTCATGAAAAGCCACACCTCAAGAGTGCCCTCTGAAAGCCCTCTGATTCTTGAACCTAACCTAGGTAAGGAGTGTTTGCAGGTGAAGAGGCAGTGACATGATCTTGGAGGACCGAGAGAGTGATGGGGAAGTCTCCTACAGTTTTCGATAGGCACTGAGTATAAAAGATTCCGGCTGTTCTGGCACATTTTAGTGAGGCAGTTCTCTCATTTTTCTATACTTCTGGATCCATCATGATTTATTTTTATTTTATACAAAGCAGAATAACCTTAAATAGAGTTTAAATAAGGTACCATGTTTTTGCTAGCCAAATTGACAGCAAAAATGCTTTAATTAAAAGAACGGGCTGTGCTGGTAATAAATTTAACTCAGACTCACTTTTGTTCTCCTTAGAGTCACCAGACTATCTGTAAGCTTATAGGGCCACATGTGTGGGCTTGAAGGTCATGCCAACACAGGTATCCATTGGAGACCTTGTATGAAGATCTCTTCAACATGGGACTGAGACAGTGGCAAGTTTAAAGTCCATTGTTGTTATCATTCCAACAAATTCCAATGTTTATCATAATGCTTTGTTTGAAAAGAATAAAATACAGTCAGTCATTGCTTAAAGTATATGAGCAATTGAGAGTAGAATTAAATTCTTTTCACTGCAGGTGTTTTATTACTATTATCTTTATCAGCCTCATTACTATCATTATCATCATAATTAACAAGTTCTTATTACATACTGATCTAGTGAAATAGAAAGAAGAGTTAAGTCACATCCTCTGCCTCTGAAGAGTCTATAATTCATTTTGATGAGGTAGCACATATACATAAAAGACCCAATAATAATTCTACATAGAAGGTATAAAGCAAAAATATTTATGGGCTTTGTGAAAGAAACATTGTGGGTAACTAAAACTAGCACTGGAGAAGCCTACATTTGTTCATTTATTCATCTGTTCAAAAAAAAAAGGAAATCTTAACTTTTGCAATAGCACGGATGGACCTGCAGAGGATTATACTACATGAAATAAGCTAGTCAGAGAAAGATAAGTACCACAAGATTTCACTTACATGTGGAATCTAGTGAACACAATGGACTAAGACAAAATAGAAGCAGACTCATAGATAGAGAGCACACCGATGGCTGTCACAGAGGAGCGGGGGTTTCAGGGTTGGGTGAAGAAAGGTTGAAGGGATTAAGGAAAGCCAACAACACAACAAAAGTCATAGATACAGACAACAGTATGGTCATTACTGGAGGAAACAAACAGTGGTTGCCAGAGCGGGGCTAGATGAAAAAGGTGAGGGAATTGAGAAGTACAGACATGGGGGGACTCAAATGTTGGAAAAAGTTAGTTTCCAGTAATAACTGATAAGCTCAGTAATCAATGTATGTAAAAAACTATTGTTTCAGGAACTGAAGGCATGGCCCACCCTGACTCCAGGAGACTATACACAGTTGCACCTTTTTGCCTCGGGCGGACTGCAGGCAATCAAGAGGGCATTGTGCTACAGGGTGTGACACCCACTCCCAGGACACTGATAAAGACCATCCGTGGGGCACAGATGAAAGAATGCTGCAACTTTTATCTGATTAACTTTTCCCTTGAATTCCAAACCCCTTACCTACACTTTTCCTTTCCTTATTAAAAGGGTTGCTTTAAGATGGAATTTAAGACAGTCTGTTAGGGTACAAACCCTCCATTTTCTCAGGTCTCCAGCCACCTGAATAAAGCACCCCAGAAGATTCAATCCCTGTTTCTGTTTATTGGGTCTGATCGGTGACAGTGAGCATGAACACCGGCTTTGCCAGTTTCACAGATTGGTATACAAAGTACAGCATAGGAAATGTGGTCGATAGTGTAGTTACAACTATGCATGGTGCCATGTGGGTACTGGAAGTGTTGGGGAGAGGGCTTTGTAAAGTACATGATGCTGTACACCTGAAACTAATAAACAGTAATATTGCATGCAAAGTGTAACTGAAATAATTTTAAAAATTACAAAATCCCATCCTAAATTTATAAAGCTATTTACCATTAGGATGTCAGCTTTTTCTATTGTTGTTCATAACAGGTCATTAATTCCCCGGGAGTATACCTTAGAAAATAAATATTTATTGTTTCTGTTATCAGTTAGAAATAAATTTGGCTGAAATGAATCAAAAACCCAGGATTGACTAAAATAAACAGGGCTTTTTTTTGTTTGTTTGCTTTTTGTTCTTGTCATTCTCTCCTAATAAGAACCAATGGTGGGCCTAACTACGCCATCAGAGACTCAGATCATCTCCATCAGTCACTGCGTCCTTTGTGGTTTGGTGTCAGCACCATGGCTACTCCCTCTGGCTCCCTACACATTGCTATAGCTTCAGATGGTACCTCTGCAATCAAGGTGGAAGGAGGTAGTAGGGTGGGTAACATAGTAAATATCCAAAAGTGAGGGAGGAGAATGAATAAGAAGGGAACAAAACCAGGAGGAGAAGAATTAAAAAGAGGTAAGGAAGTTAGATAAGTAAAGGGAGTTCAAAGAGTTGTTTCAAGTAGATGGAGCACTATAAACCAGAGATTAGATGAGACGACAATGCTGGATTTTAGATAAATATTAGCAGCACATTGGGAGTGCCTATTATGGGATGCCAATTTAGCTAAAACTATACATTTCACCTTATGAAAGTGGCATATGTGTGATCTCAATGACCAGTTGAGGATTTCTGGGCAAAGATGAAAATAAAATGAATGGGCCAACTGTGAGAATAAGCCACACCCAAGGAGTTCTTAGAATTTTGTTTAAAGGCAGGGTCAAGGAGAACAGGCAGGCAGCACTTAGAAACACAGAGGTCTCAAGGTTCAAAGTAAAGAGATCAGAGTCAGATCTATTCTTTGTGATAGGAAATGCTAAGGTCCCAGAGGTCTGGCCAAGGCATGTGAATGAGGAGTGGTCAGGAAACCATCTGGAGTTTGCCCAATAAAAACATTTTAAGAATAAGTTGTTTTGCCCCTGCTGGTGTGGCTCAGTGGGTTGAGTTCAGTAGCCTGCAAACCAAAGGGTCACTGGTTTGATTGCCAGTCAGGATATGTGCCTGGGTTGTGGGTCAGGTCCCAAGTAGGGGGCACACGAGAGGCAACCACACACTGATGTTTCTCTCCCTCTCTTTCTCCCTTTTTCTCCCTCTGTGTAAAAATAAATAAATAAAATCTTAAAAAAAATCATCTTCACCTACTCAAAAAATGTATGTTAAACCTGCAGAGGAAGGTAAGAGCGGCACAGTGACCAGACAAAAACTGTCTCAGTAAGTGCAGAGTAAGTGACAGACAGATTCTAATATCACCTATAGAAATTGTCAGCAAAATACTGTTGTCTGGGTTTATATTTAATATTTTTTTATTTGGAGCCAGACAATATATGTTTGATCTAAATTAAATTTCAAACAGATCTAATTATTTTCCTCCCTGTACCTTATCTCATTTTGGACAAATATTCTTTGCTTGCTTTGTGTATTACATTTATAGAATCTGCTAGAAATTTTGCAACATAGGAGTATATATTAAGGGCTGTATAAAAATCAGTTCTACTCAACCATATCTAATAATTCACTCAGGTCTAATATTGCTTTTTTCTGTTCTTTAGAGATGCACTGACTTTTCATCCAGTCATTTCTTATAATCTGTTAGAAATTTAGGGTGATAAAAATATGTATTAATTTTGTTCCATAGGCTAAGATGTTTTCTTTAGACATCCCAGCCCTTTTCTAGCTCCAAAAGATACACACACAAAAGTCTCATTGCTACTCTTGCAACGTAAGCAGGTCATTTTTCATTATCTACTCAAAGTCTTAGATTACTTAACTATAAAAGTCCACTGCAAACCATCTTCTCAACTTCAAAAGAAAAACACTTCATTGCCTTTATAAAAGGACTTTTTCATACTTTATCAGAATACCCTTTATGCTGGTTTGCCTGCTTCTGAGATTCAAACCCATCTGTAAGCCTCATTTTTTTACTGACATAGTCAAAGGAGGTTATAATTTTTCTTTACTCACATAAAAATGATCTCCAAAATAGAAAAAAAATCACAGCATTCTCCTTTATTTTAGAACTCCATCTGTTTTATTATTGTAATTATATTTCTGTTAGTTACAGTAGCCTAAGTTTATGTGTTTATTTTGTTTCAGTATGGTGCCAGATACTCCAAGAAAATGTCTGGGAAAAACAAGGTTTAATAAAAGCTGTGGGACTGCCAAGCATATTTGTGTTTCTCTTACTGTTTCTCACCTGCATATGAGTGACAAAAATTAGTCCCCTTGTTAATTAGATCTCCTTTAAATGATAAACTAAACCTGGAAACAAAGCATACAATGATGAACTAGGTGAAAGTTAAAGAGCTTCTCCATATCAGTTCTAGAAAACTGTGGGTTAGGTACAGTCTATTCAACCATACTTACTGAGGGCTAACTCAGAGTCTGGGATTTCTAGTAGATCTGATTTGGATTACAGAGGAAGAAGTTTAGAAGGGGTTTATAAACCAATCACTTGTATCTATAAGAGAGTCACAGATACAAACTTGTCTGTTATCACTGTTTTTGCTATATTTTGGGGGAGAGATAAAATATTTAGTATTTTTTATTTTTCTTTTTAAAGATTTTTATTTATTTATTTTTAGAGAGAAGGGAGGGAGAAAGAGAGGGAAACATCAATGTGTGGTTGCTTCTCAAGCATCCGCTACTGGGGACCTGGCTGGCAACCCAGACATGTTCCTTGACTGGGAATCAAACTGATGACCCTTTGGTTTGTAGGCCAGCACTCAGTACACTGAGCCACACCAGCCAGGGCTGGAAAGTAGTTTTTAACTTTAGAACAGAAGGTGTGAGAGCTGTTCCATTACCATGTGATAGCACTGGGGAAGCTGTTTAAAGGTGTGTATACATTTGAAGATAGTTAAGAGGTAGGATGATTGTAACAGAGCAAACAAATGTCCTTAATATTATGTTATGTGAATGTGTAATACTCTCCCCTGGGTGCCAGAGACTGGGGAGTCCTTCCTTAAGTAAAGAGAGAGGATGAATACCATTAATTAGTCAATTTGTATTGCCCAGCTACTACATGATCTATTTACGTTCTATAGCTCAAGATACATGAAACAGAACTGCAGGGGTAGATATATTAGTAATCAGAGGGGAAAAAATAAGCAATATAAATGAAGTATCATAGTGCCTGGACTTCATTAAATCATATAATGCAGTGGAATGAGGACAACCAGCATTTTAGCAGTGATCTCTGGAAATTCTATCATGAAATTTAACTTCCAGTCCTCTGCCCCTCTAGTTCTCATAATAAAAACTCACAAAGCTAAGCTCCAGTGAAAGAGGGCTCAAAGTAAACACATCAACAATGTATTAGTTTGAGCTGTGTTTTATTAAGGAATACTTGTGCTCATGGTTATTTATCTAATTTGCAGCCTGCATCAAATATAAACTGTACACTTCTTAATATGTATTTGTATATTATTTATGGCTAATAAAATGGTCATAATTTGGGGCTACTTGCTCTGGGGTAAGCATCACAATCAGTGTTTTATATGCTATCTCACTTTTGATCTTCATGAGGTATTTTATCTTCTTATTATAGCTGAAAACACTGAGCACCAGGGGGATAAAGCAACCTGTCCAAGTTCATGTATCAAATAAGTGGGGAAGGCATCATCTGACGCAGACTTGTTTGACTCTGAACCATGTGTAGTTGTAGCCATTCTGCAGCACTCTTGGGTGACTAAGAGCAATTCCAGTTTTGTCATTTTACTTGTGGTAGCAGTTATGCCTCTGAATAACATCAGAATTGTAATATTAGTTATCTTCACTTTATTATTAGTTAAAGCCCCAAGTCTGAAACCAAAATTTTACTTTCCAGCAGAAATTTCTAGATCTAAGAGATTCTTTCAGAAAATAACTGTCCATAAATACAGGAAAACATGAAGAGGGCATACAATATTATAACTACTTCCCAAACCCAGATTTTTTTCTGTAAATATCTATTTATCTATCAACTATCCATTTAGTTCAAAAATCAATTTCATTTTTCATGATTCCATGTCAAAAATTCTGTGCATAAAGTAACTTTAAAATTTTTCTTCTTGGAAGACTTTCAATCCTAGAAAAAAAAAATCTTTCCTTTGAAGCCAAAATAACAGGCACATAATATATTTCTCTAAAGCAATGACACTATGCACTCATAGAGCTCAGGGGCTTAACCTTTTAGGACTGTCTGTCCTCTCCACATTGATCAGCTATATTAACAAACACCAAAAGTTAAGCTCCATACTCCATACTACTGCCCTTTCTCATACTAACTTAATGTAATAGAGGTAAGTAAGATTAGAAGGTTCTGCTCTATTGTCTGTAAACTTCCAGTTTAAATTTTTTAGCCAAGAATTTTTAATGAGTAAGAATCATTCCACCATATATATATATATATAGTTATAGATGTAGATATATAGATATATAAGTGGATATCCATTTATATATCTATATATCCCCTCATTTTTTCTTTTTCTTTCATTTAATCCTTTCTGTCTCAATGAGAAGACTTTGTCCTTCTGCTGCCCTATCACACACTGCAATGTTTCTAAATTGCTAGAAGAGATAACAACTGTCATTATAAAACTTGTTGTCCCTGTTGATTATGACAACAGTGCAATGGCAGACAAAGATGACAGCACGGAGTTTCTGAAACCATACATCACAGTAAGTAAGTTGTTCAGAATTATTTTAATGCTTTACTATTAATTGTTTTACTATCTAGAGTCAATTATCTTTTAAAAAAACTATAAGAAATAGAATAATTAGGTAAAATTTTAAAATTTCCCAAGAAATGGTGATTAACATTCCAACAATAATTGCTTTAGTGAGTCTTTTTTGACTTGGATTAGTTCCCATTTCTTGGTCCATATAGCCACGAATGCAGATTTGTGTTTCTTATGGTTGTCATGAATTTGTAAGTTGTCACTGCATCTGGGAAGGCCAACTGTGACTTAGGAACGTATTTAAAAATATAACCTAAGCCAAGAATTCCTCTAGAATTAATGAGGTATAATTTAGGTTCTGACTGGGAAGTATGCTCAGGGCTTAAACCAGCAACCAAATTTTTCAGAATCATTAGCAAAATTGCCTTTATGTATTGGTCTAGAAAAGAAGAGAAGGAAAAGGAAGAGAGAACTGAAGAAGCTTCTTACCACATTTCACTATGCTGAGAGGGTTCTCGAGAAAAACATAAAAATAAAAAGCAATATTAAAAATAAACTACTATGTGAATAAATATTACATTTTTTTATCTCCCTGAAGAAAAAAAATGACATTAGGCCAATATTTTTGTTCAAACTATAGGTGGTGGTGGCAGTTACGGTTGTTATTTTGGTTCAATGTAACAAAGAACTTGTTTCTCTTGGGAGGTCACTCTTCAGCCTATTTTCTACTTGAGACTAGTCAAACAGGAACAGGCACCTCTTAGAGTGACTGAGAAAGGAGATATCAGAGATATTTTTATATTTACCTGTAACTTTGCTCCGGTGTTGTAGGAATAAATAAACATGAAATAATAGCTATCCCACGCATTCTAAGTAGCAAGTGTGTGTTCAGCAGAGTGCCATAGAAAGGCTACATTCATGGCCAGGCTCCATTTTCACATTTCAGCATTAATGTGCAACTCCACATATCACTTTAGCTGCCTTTTCCAATTTTCTTATTGCACAGTATCATTTTTATCATGTGCTTAAAACTTTTATCAAGCACAAATTGCAAAGTATCCTATCAGATCTATCTCCATTTTAATGCATTTTTAAGTCTCTACAGAATTCCCACTTTTTTAATGCACAAAAAATAAATTCATTTCTCTTCTAGAAAGTTGGTTGGTTTGTCCAAACTATACACTTCACAATTTATACCAACATTAAATAAAATAATTTATTTTAATTTAATTTGTTGAAGTGACATTGATTTGCAAATGACATGATATTGTATATAGAAACACTTAAAGACCCTATCAAAAAAACTATTAGATTTAATAAAAGAATTTGACAAAGTAGCAAGATACTAAATTAATATCCAGAAATGAGTGGCATTTCTATACACCAACAATGAACTATCAAAACAAGAAACAGAAAAGAATTCCATTTACTATTGCAACAACAACAAAAAAACAAGGTACCAAGGAATAAATTTAACCAAAGAGGTATAAGATCTGTACTCAAAAAACTATAGGACATTGAAGAAAGAAATTGAAGAAGATATAAATAAGTGGAAGCATATACATGGATTGAAAGAATTAACATCATTAAAGTGTCCATACTACCCAAAGCAATCTATAGGCTCAATGTAATTCCTATTAGAATATGAATGACCTATTTCTCAGATCTAGAGCAAACGTTCCAAAAATTTATATGGAACCAAAAAGTATTCCAAATAGCCTCAGCAATCTTGAGAAAGAAAAAACAAAGTTGGAGGTATCACAAGATCTAATCACAAACCATACAAGTCTATTGTCATCAAAACAGCTTAGTGCTGGCATTAAAACAGGCATATAGAGCAGTGGAACAGAACAGAGAGCTCTGAAATAAATTTATGATGTTATGGTCAATTAATATTTGACAAAGGAGGCCAGGACATCCAATGAAATAAAGACAGTCTCTTCAAAAATGGAGCTGGGAAAATTGGACAGATACATGCAAAAAGTGAAACTAGACCACCAACATACACCATACACAAGAATAAACTCAAAATGAATAAGAGACTTAAATGTAAGTTGCAAAACCATAAAAATCTTAGAAGAAAACATAGACAGTAAAATCTCAGACATCTCTCGTAGCAATATTTTTGCCAATATATCCCCTTGGACAAAGGAAAAAATAAGCAAATGGAACTACATTAAACTAAATAAAATAGTTTAAATACCCAAATATAAAATGTAAGCCATAGAAAACTAGAAAGAAATGCATATATTTATATGTACACTTTTAGGATGAAGAGACCTTATTTGAACAATGAACAAAAATAGATACTGTAAAGGCAGCATTGTATAGTACTTACAAATATGCTCCCATTGGTCAAACCATTTTAATTTTGTTTTTATTACTGACAAACTATGAAATTTAGGAGGTTACTTAGCCTCTCTAAACCATAATGTCCCCATTGTAAATTGGGGACAATCCTAGAACCTTCATCATCGAGTTGTTAGGGAGACTAAAAGGGAAAATGAACGTAAAGCACTTAACACAGTGCTCAGCTCGTAGAAAACATGCAGTAAACATCATTACCACCATATTTATCTAAAAAATAAGTTGGATAAATTTAACTATGTGCCACAGAGAGGAAACTAACATACACGCAGGGTATAATGCACACAGCTGCCAGTATGTTAATAGTCTTAAATATAGAAAACTTTAAGTAAGCAATTAAAATTTTTGAATAGCCACTTAAAATAGTTAAAAGTAGACAAAACACAAAAGAATAGATATAAACTTTCAATATTCTTGAAAGATTATTCAATCTTCAGAATGATCGTTGGCAATTAAAAAATATAAAGTTAGTTCTAAGAACAAACCATTTTCACCAATTACTTTGGCAAATATTTATAATTTTAAGTTATAAAAAACAATGTTGGTGGCTGACAAAGTGTTTAATTTGAAGTAATACAGATAGACATAAAAATTGGTACAAATTTTCTGTTGAATAATGATATACTTTTTCTTACTTGCACATATTCTGTTATTATTAGTTTAAATGTTTCTTTAATTGAATCTTAACTGTTTGAAATTTTAATTGTTCTATATATCTATGTGAAATATATATGTACAAAAACAAATTTTAATAGTTACATAGGATTTTATAATATGGATATATTAGAATTTATTTAACCACTCTTATTTTATTGTACATTTAGTTTGATTTTAATATTTTATTATTTTAATAGTGCTAAACAAGGAGCAAATTAAAAATATATATATTTTACAGCTGGCATAATTATAAGCCACTTTAACAGACTGTTTTGTTTGTGGTCAGACAGTTGAAAAAGAGTTAGTGAGGGCAGAAATGTTAAAAAAAAGGAAAGAAAATTGTTCTAAATAATTAGTTTAATCAAATTCTGTTGTGTACATATGTGTATATTTATTATTGTCACTTTTGAAAATTTTACATATTCTTAAGCAAATGCCCTGACAGAGGAGAGATGTGTATACCTGGGAAGGAACATTAAGAAGGAAGAGTTGAGGACATTAAGATGAAGGAAGCATCTGAAGCTTGAGCGATATGGCAGAAATGAAGGATTTCCATAAAAGATGGTGAAAAGGGAGTGATTCTCAGTGGTGTGAGGGGGTGGAGCTTTAGAAACAGGATTCAGATTATATAACATTGTGCTCTACATTCTGTTACTCACAGATTTAATTCCCTTTCTGTGTGTGCAAACTTTGTGAAGCATTTGTCTGACTATAACTAAGTATCTTGTGTCTGTGATGCGTTTGGTTAACCTTAGAAAAGGGTAGAAGCAAAGAGAACATACTGACAAGGAAATGGTGATTTAACTTAGATGAGATCATCAAAACTAGAGGGAATGAAAGAAGAATGAGGACCACAATCCCCAGGTTGTTTGTGAAATCAATGGAATCTTCACAGTTCATAGGATGGGTTTAAAAGATGATGATGGTACACTGGAGTTAGCCATTACCTGAATACTTAGGCAGGGTTCATGCATCTTAAGAGGGATAATAGTGTCGCCAGGCACATAAACAACCAATCAACTAACAAACAAATAACTGCTAACTTTCAAATAATGTGCAATGTAATAAATGCTTTGTACTTATGGCATGATGAACTGAGGGGTAAACAAAATACTTACAAGATCGTCCCACATTTCCTAGGTCAACGCTAAAAGCAGAAAGTAATTTTGATAGCAAAAGAAAGCAGACCCAGGAATTGTACAGGCCTGAAGATACTGTCAGCCAGATGAATAAGCTGACGACAGCTCTCAGGGATAGACGTGCCTGCAAGAACAGCCCTTGCGGCTCCAAACAGACACGGTGGAACGCACCTTTGTCAGCTTCCGTCTGAAGAGTCATTAAACACTGGAAAGGTGAGTAAGGGAGTAGACAGCAAACCCATTTTTGAGGATCTTTCAAAATAGAAGTAATTTAGAAAATTTTGAGGTTACATCATAAACTCGAACCAACAGAGAGTCAGGTCTTCCATTTCACAGCATTAAGCTCAGGTAACCTAAGCGCAGGTAACGTTCATAAAGGCAACCACAGGATTTACATTCACTGAAGTGTACACGTTGTGGATCTTTCACACTTGCCAGAGAGGAGGGGAGATTTGGGAAGGGTAGGATTGGCAGAACACGAGAGCACAAGAAGTTTTAACGGACGAAGAAGAGAGCTGGGTCATACTGTGGCATTCAAGTGATAGGTGGAAAGTTTGCTGGCATTATGACCAAGCTCAAGTTCTGCCACAAACTATAACTGTTTATTTCACTTCAGTAATTTTCTAAAGCTAAATAACATCATCTACCCATTGCAGTTCAATGGTGAGAATTAAATTTTATGTAAGATGTTTGGTACAGACCAGTTGTTCAATTAACAGATGCTAATATGTATTCTGGAAAAAATTGAATTACGTGTGCAGAAAGACAAATTGTAGGGATTTCCATGTTGCTTCTGCAGGACACAGTAACCCCTTGAAGTTACTTTCAGGGCTGTAATCATCTATTTTTCTGAAAATCAGTCTATAAAAACCCTATTTTTCCCTATGAAAGGACAAGGTAATGAATACTTTAAAAATAGGAATTGTTATAGTTTTCAAAACATAAAACAATAGAAGAAAATATCTTCACCATTTAACACCTAAAGCTTTATCCATAAAAGTCAGACCAGGGTGCTTTTTCTCCTTGTATTAATCCTGGGAGATTCTGACCTTAAAGAAAATTTAAGAAAAAGAAAAAAATATCAATATATCTCCTTGCTCTGGAGCAGTAATCATTTTGACCTTTTCCTGAGTTCTCCTTAGCTGCTCCCGGCACCGCTACCTGTTGGCTCTTTCCGGCCTTTTATTGCAGTTCTTTCTTCTCCACATCCTGTGTTTGCCCGAGACCTTCTACAATCTTACTTACTTTCTCTTTAATCCATGATTTCTTTTGAACTGCAGACATTCTATTTTTATTTTACCTTAAATTCCCTTGGCTGATTTCGCTTGTTCAATTGCTCAAAGGTACAGGAGCAAGGCTACTGCTTCAAAAACAGAAATTGTGTGTGTGTGCATATGTGTGTGTGTGTGTGTGTGTGTTTAAAGTGTTGGAAATTGATGATGTTGCACATATTTTACTCTCTTTAAAATCCATGCGAAGACAAAATTTGGGGATGAAATATTCCTTGAGGTCTTTGCAAAAAAATGAAAGAAAAAAATTCTCAGCATCTATTGAACAAATATCATTGATGTTTCAATGGTATATTGTAAAATAGCCCCTTCTATTTATATTGCTATATACGCCTGGCTTTCAAGACATATGTAATCTGCCTTTAGTCTGTTATATGCAACCTCATTCTTTCCTGTATCCATTCCCTCTTTGCTAGGCCAGCCAATATTCTCAGTGGAATCTTGGAAGCAAGGCTCATTTCAGCTTTATGCCTTTCCTTACCCTGTTACATTGTTTGAACTGTCCCCATGCCTTTCCATTTACCCACTCATTCATTGTAGACAATGAGCTTCAGGTTATGTGTCCTCCATCAACCTTCCCCAACACAGCCAGCTGACAGTTACTTGTCCTGAATTGACCTCACACAGTACCATAAGCTCTTGATGATTTTCTTATATTAGCACATTATCTGCTTGCCATGAAGACAGAATTTCTACCTGGAAAAACCTAGAAGTGAGTGAATCTGATCTCCCCCTCACAGTGCTATGGCACCATACAAAATTGAAATTAAAACCTATGGTGGCCAACATCTGTGCTTTCTGGGATGTTATTTTAAACTTTTTGATTCTTCTCACTTATGAAATGGTGATAATAGCACATTAAATAATTGCTTTGAGATATGAAAATAATATGTATTTTATGCTAAAGTAGTTGATCAAGAAACAGCAATGTTTTGTGTCAGTATACCTGCAGCTGGAGGCCTCAGGGTGCCTGTAAACATAACCCAGAAAAGACAGCCATTGTACTCATGTGCTGCTGATATAAACTGGCCAAGACAGAGTCAATCTTTGGGTGAAAGCAAATACTCTAATGCTTCCACCCTTCTGTTTCTTCTTTGATTTTGCCCAAGTGGAGTTCATGCTTTGAACCTCACAGCATCTCCTCTGATGAACAAACAGTTAAGACACTATAGCTTTCTAGTACTCCTGCCACAAAAATGCTTACCATTGTTCTACAACCTGTTTTATCAGGCTGGAAGAGTGGTCCTCAACTTGGGGGATGTGTGAAAAATTTGTAAGAGGTATAAGGACATAGGCAGATTTAGGAGAATCGACTTCCAGATCCTCTGTTACTTGCAGTATAGCTTTTCCTTCCCTACCTCCATTTCAGTTCAGGCACTGTAACTGATGCTTTTTCTTTTTTCAGTTGTCTAGTGCCATGTAACAAATTATCCCAAAATCTAATGGTTTAAAGCAACGATAACTTATTACTTATCATAGTTCTGTATCTTTTTTCTTCCCATCTTGCTTAGGCTAACTCAATGACGACATTCAGCTGATGGTTTGGCTAGGGCGAGACTCAGCTTAGATGCTGGTAGTGCTGGGTTTATTCACCCTCTCCACATGGTTCAGGGTGATTTCCATAAGTTCCTATAATTCAATAGTTTGGTCCAGACTGTCTGACATGGAAGTATTTGAAGATGGCAGGTTCTTTTAAGATTTAGAGCTGAAAGTTGAATATACTTCAGCTGCATTTGGTGGTTGAAGCAAGGCACCGAGCCAGCCCCAGCCCATATCCAAGGAGAGGAAAATAGACTCCACCTCTTGATGGAAAGAGACAAAAAGTCACACTGCAGAAGGGCTGCAGGTTGGGTGGGAAGATTGTGATCATCATTCAAACAATCTACCACTTGCCTCCAATCATCTCATGAATCATGTATTTCAAATCTTACCTGGCAGACCTTTTCCTGTTTCTCCTCTGTGTGTATTCTAATCAAATCCTCAGAAGATCAATATTATTATTATCCCCACTTTAAAGATGAACAAAGGGAGAACTGTAAAGGTCAAGGTTACTTACCTTGGATTGCAAAAAAAAAAGTTGACTCAATCTTTAGGTTTGTCTTACACTACACTATGCTCTGCTGTGTTAGTCTATCAAACTACTTATTTAAATCATCATTCTTTTTAATAAATATTAATATGCTCCTAATCTATGCCAATTATATTTTAGGTGCTTAACATTCAAACTTATGTAATTATTGATCTACTCATCTTGCTCTCTGTCACCTATGGATATATTAATACTATTCCCTATGTTGTTATCCTGCTTGATTTTCATGCATTTTGCTTACTGATCCCAATAGAACCTATTTTATCTGAAGCTCTCATTGTGTTCCTGGAATATGTTCAAGGATTGCCTGGCCCCAGAATGGAGGCATAAACTCTGGTCTAGTTAGTACCTTAAACTTTCCTTGGCCCTATAAGTCCATATCTTCATATTTTATGTATCTTATTATTATGCATTCACTAGATGAAAAATTAAATAGCCTCTCCAGGAAAAGAAAAGGTAAGATTAAGAATGGATAGTCAAACTAAAGCTGAAAAATAAAGAGATACTATCTTAAGCAAAAAATAAGGTACTTATGACCCCACATTTCCCAGAGAATGCATTATGCAATCATTTCTTCTTTCAAACAAACGGATATCAAGTGCCTTCTTCCTACTATTGTCTGTAACTGAATTTAACTAATATACACGATTTTCTATGGTGTGAAAACTAAAACTTAGCTACATATAAATACAAGTTACAACCTACATCTCAGTTAAGTGGTATGGCCTACTAAATTTGCCATTAAAATAACAGTAGATAATCAGAAAGATTCTCCCTATATTTTCAACCCTTAGTTTAGGATTATTCTCAGAATGTCAAAGACATTTGTATAGTAACTGCCCTTACATATAATCTAATCCATATCTATATGTTTCCTGTAAATTTCTTCTTTAAACCCCTGGGTAGAGAAAAAATGACTGTTGTTTAAATATAAGTAGCAAATACCACTTGCTGTTCGTCTTTCAAAAATTAAAATTGATTTTATCCTTCTGGATGAGAAATGATCTGGCTTGGATGAGCACACACTGCCTTCAATCACAAATGATACCACAAAATTTACTATGAAGAAACAAAATGTGGCTGTGCTTCAGATTTTTTTTTTAACATTGAACAAAGTTCAAGCCACATGCAAGGTACAGCCTTTTCACAAGCAGAAATCATATTGGAAGGGTTTGTCTTGTAGATCCAGCAATGTTCTTCTAAAACCCTTTAATGTTGAGGTTGCTTTAGCTGAGAAAGCCCTAGAAAACTTCAAACATCATAAGCCAACATTTAATGTCAAGTCTAGGGTGAAGGAAACCTAGCTACTCTTAGCAGGATGATTCATCTGTAGGAAATGCAGTTCTTTCTTCTATTCTCACTAGCTTTAGGGGTCTGGGGCTGAGTATCCTTGTGTCTAAGAAGTAAAGTTGTCAAGGAAAATAAGACAGGTGGTCAAAGAACCATCCTGGTCTAGAGACCTTGGTTTTATAAAGTCTCTTTTGAAATTGATTAAGCAATAGAATTTACATTTCATCAGAGGAGAATGATTGTCCAAGAGTCTTCTAAGATAACTTTCCCCAAATTATCAGTTTTATGTTTCTTCCCTTTTATCTGACAAAGTTGATAAATCTTAATTACATTTGTAGTTAAAAATGGAAACATACTTAACATTTGGAGACTTGATGAAGACTTCTAATACTTTCTCTTTTTCTTTTTTTGTAAATTTTCCTAGCTTAGTTCCATGAGAACCGGCAAGTAAAGGGGAGTAACATTTACATTGTGGCATGAGAAGTGCAACCGCACATTGTGTTTGCCGTGGTGCCTTAATTTGGGAAAGGTTTTTATCACTCAGTACAAATACATTTTAATTGTTTCTTGAACAAAGACATCCCAACCAAGCTCTTTGTCTGGGTGTGCACTGTTGTAGTTCTGAAGCATGAATTCCTGGCAAACAGTGCACCCACCTGGCACCAAAGAAACATTACATAACAATGAGTGTGCATTAGACCTTAGAGTTATGAGGTGCACTTGCTACCTTGTCACTGCATTTTCGGCAGTGCATAACCTGTGGATGACAAACGGTGTCTCTCTCTACCAGACCATGAAGCAAAGGTATCCAAACATTCCTAAGTGACCTCTTTCTCCTTCTTATTCTCCTTTTTATTTGTCTCTTTTAATATTAGAAATGAGTTTTAGAGACCATTACACTCAATTACCTCATTGTACAGATTATGAAATGGAGGCTCAGAAAGCCTAGTAAGTGGCAGAAAAGAGCCAGAACTGTAAATCAAGACCTAAAGACAGGTTAGGTTCACAAGTACTGAAGGAGGGGCTGGTGCAACTTCTCTTCAAGCTCTGTTAGAGCCAACAACATTTGGATGAAAAACTCATTCATTTTATCCTGAAATAGACATTATAGAAATGTTGCAGGTCATAGCAAGAAAAGAAATAGCAACCTCCATAGTTATTTGAAAAGGAGAACTTTTCTTTAATCTTCAAATTGGATAATATTATTTTCAATGGAATTCCCCCATAAAAATGTGTAATGTATCACAGATCTAAGGGAAACCTTCACACCCTTAGTGACTGTAAATATAAGACAAAAGACATTAAAAATATTTCTTGAATTACATTTTTATTGTGATACAACAGTCTCCTATGCACGTTTTATACTATAGGTAGATTGACTTTCCAACATCCATCAAACTACCTCTTATTTGATGATAATTTTTGCTCTGGTGAGGTCTTATTTTTCTAACACATGCATATGCAAACACACAAAATCAGAAATAATAAGCAAATTGAGACTGTAAGGCATGCACAGAAAGGAACAGAGTCAGGACATCAGCATGGCTTCCTGTTATTCAGAGGAAAATCCTTTTGGTTGTACCAGTAAATGATGCTGTGACAACTACAGGTGAGGTCATTACACTTCCAAAATCTTTCCAATGCAAAGGAGACATCAACAAGTTTTAATTAAAAATAAAAGAAGGACACCAACAATGAAATATCAGAAACAGAAGTAGGAAAAATCCCATTTACTAGAGCAACAAGAAAAATAAAGCACCTAGGAATGAACTTAACCAAGGTGGTTGAAGACCTGTACTTGGAAAACTGCAGAACAGTGAAGAAAGAAATCAAGGGAAGTACAAATAAATGGAAGCACATATTGTGTTTGTGGACTGGAAGAATTAACATCATTAAAATGTGCACACTACCTAAAGCAAACTATAGATTCAACACAATCTCTATTAAGATACAAATGGCATATTTCACAGATCTAGAATAAGTATTTCAAAAATTTATATGGAATCCAAAACGACGCTGAATAGCCTAAGCAATTCTGAGAAAGAAGAACAAAGTAAGAGGGATCACAATACCTGATATCAAACTGCACTACAAGGCCAATGTTATCAATGTACTGGCATAAGAGGAGACCCATAGATCAATGGAACAGAACAGAGAGCCCAGAAATAAACCCATGTCTCTATGGTCAATTAATATTTGACAAAGGGGGCAGGAGCATAAAATGGAGTAAAAATGGTCTGTTCAACAAATGATGATGGGAGATCTGGACAGCTACATGAAAAAAAAATGAAATGATACCACCAATTTACACTATACACCAGAATAAACTCAATATGGATAAAAGACTTAAATATAAATTGTGACATCATAGAAGTCCTAGAGGAAAACATAGGCAATAAAATTTCAGATATCCCATGCAGCAATATTTTTGCTGATGCATTTCCTAGGGCAAGGGAAATAGAGGAAAAAATAAACAAATGAGACTACATCAAATTAAAAAGCTTATGCATGGCTAAAGAAAACATCATCAAAATGAAAAGGGATCCAACCATATGGGAAAATATATTTGTCAATGATACCTCGGACAAGGGTTTGATCTCCAAAATATATGAAGAATTCATATAACTCAACACCAGAAGACAAACAATTCAATTAAAAAATGGGCAAAGGACCTGAACAGACACTTCTCCAAGGAGTACATCCAGAGGGCCTATAGACATATGAAAGGATGTTCAACACTATTAGTCATGAGAGATGCAAATTAAAACCACAATGTGATCCTGCCTCACGCCTGCTAGAATTGTGATCAGTAATAATTCAACAAACAAGTGCTGGCGAGGATGTGGAGAAAAGGAAACCCTAAGGCACTGTTGGTGGGAATGCAGACTGGTGCAGCCACTGTGGAAAACAGTACGGAATTTCCTCAAAAAACTAAAAATGGTACTGCCTGTTGAGGGCCGCCTTGCCCGGTCTCAGGAAGCTGTGACCCCCTGTGACTTAGGCTGAGTGAGAGACTTCTGGACCAGGAGCCACTAAGGACACAAAACTTATTCCCCTGGCATGAACGCTACCTGTTCTGTCCCTGGCCTTTAATACTAGATCAGTTAACCAATGACGGGTAACAATTCTCTAAGATGGAGAATGAACCCAAGACAGGGACTGATCACATAAAGGCCTGTGGAATGAGACTCATGAGGCTGTGGAAATGAAGGGGCTGTGGAAAGGAAGGGGTGATCGACATCAACCCCTGCCCACTCTGAGCCTGAGTCTTTGTACTTAAATCCAAGTCTCCTGGCTGCCTCTGTCTCCAGCCCTTCGAAGGGCTAAGCAAACAGCCAAAGGAGCAGCTCAGACTGGAG
The DNA here is from genome assembly GCA_004024845.1 of Tonatia bakeri. Lineage (NCBI taxonomy): Eukaryota > Metazoa > Chordata > Mammalia > Chiroptera > Phyllostomidae > Tonatia > Tonatia bakeri. The sequence goes on from PVIA01001960.1 coordinate 89,523, forward strand.
ACGGCGGACCTGCGGGGTAATCAGACTTGGGACATAGAATATGCAAGATCCTGTGAGATCTGTTTGCTGGAGGATGTTATTAACTTAGAATTTGAAAGCACAGACAGGAAACCAAAACTAGGCCTTTGAGCCATGTAGTCCTTTTCATATGATAAAACTCCAATCTCTGCCTGGAATCACAACAGGGACTCTGTTAGCGTCTTTGTAAGTTACCTGTTCCCTTTGATCCCTTCTGCCAGACTATGAATCCACAAACTGTGTCTATTTTCTCAATAAAAACTCACTGGGACAAAGGAACAGGGCTCTCCCCACGAGAGGGTTAGCCATGTTCTCTATTATCCCCACAGATTCATGGTAGATTCTGTGAATTACGCATGTTTAATGAACAGCCACAGCCGAGATGAATACCGCGGGACAGCCGGGATGGACTGGACCGGGAAAATTTCTTAACAACTGCCTTTTGATACAGAGATTCCACTTCTGGGATTATACACTAAGAATCCTGAAACAACAATTCAAAAGAACCTATGAACCCCAATGTTCATAGCAGCACAATTTACAATAGCCAAGGGCTGGAAGCAACGTAAGTGCCCATCAGTAAATGAGTGGATCAAAAAACTGGTATATTTACACAACGTAATACAATGCAGCAGAAAGAAAAAAGGAACTCCTACCTCTTGCTACAGCATGGATGGAACTGGTGAACATTATGCTAAGTAAAATAACCCAAGTAGTGAAAGACAAATACCATATGATCTCACCTATGACAGGAACCTAATGAACAAAACAAACAAACAAGTAAAATAGAACCAGAGGCATAGAAACAAGGAACAAACAGTGACCAGAGGGGGAATAAGGGTGGAAGAAAGGAAAAGGGTCTAGTCAAGGAACATGTATGAATGACCCATGGACATGGACAACAGGGTGGGGATTGACTGTGAGAGTGGGTTGTGGGCTGGGCAGAGGAGGGCAAAGGGGGAAAATAGGACAACTGTAGAAGAGCAATAGAATATTTAATTAAAAAATACAAGAAGGAAAAAGGGAACAAATTTTTAGTATTTCATAAAATAAAACTGTAAGACCTATCAGAAAGTGGTATAAATATGATATAATCTGTTCTTTTTTTGTCTACAAAGTTTATTCTTTCCCTTGTGTTTTGTTCTTATGCCTACTGTTTCAATTTTAATTTAGACTCTCTCATATCTGCTGAAAATATCCTTTCATCCAAAGATCAAAGTTAATTTTTAGTATTAACTCTCTTCTTTTTTAATCATCATGCATAGGACATTGCCCAAAATATTTACTAGTCAAGATTCCCAGTGCATTTTAACTTTTTAGCAGGTCTTTATAATTGCATGGATTAGAGACTGGATTCTTTTATTATGTTCTAATTTTATTTTTGTTTTTTTCTATCCCATACAGTGTTAAAGCCCATACCTCATGCCAGCCTACCACAGAGTCATTCCACTTTGGGCATCCAAGGAACTCTCCAGATACTGATACAGATTATGTGAATAAGTACAAAGCTATGGAAAAGGTTAATCCATATTCATCACACATTTTTTCTGAGTTCTTTCTTTTGTTGATGTTCAAAAATAAAAGGATAAATAAAACAAACAAAAAAGCCAGGGAAGGAAAACCTTTCTTAATATTCTCAACTTTTTTGAAGAATAAGTTGTTTTGCTTCATTGTAGTTTGAAAATATGTCATTTTGTGAGATTGATCCAATGCTGGGATAAAGAATATGTTCTGAAAATCTCTTTTAGAAAGATTTATAATATTAACCTCAGGCTATTTTAAGTCCCCGTCGATCTTTATGAAAACAGCCAAGAGATCCATTTGTTTTCTGAACAGTAGAAAGTCTCTGTTACCTTTTGTCAACCATGATTGAACAAATGACTTTGGGTCAAAGTGATTCAGTTGTGAAGTGCCTGGGGTCCTGCCAGTCCCCTGGAATACAAACTCAAACAGCAGTCACTTTGGACCTGAGCTGCCCATTGCAGCCAGGGGCTAAGTAGTCCTACTCAATTTTTCTGGGACTAACACCATTGTGGACCATCCTAAACCCAGGATTAATAGGAACCAGTGCGGTGGCTACATGTCATGGCCAGCATGCCTGGTCAGAAACCAAATGATCTATCAAACTCCTCAGTCTGGTTTCTTTCAGTACTGTTTTCCTGCTATGCAATTAATTATGTAGTAATGTCAATGAAAAACTCAGTTTCTTGATTATTTTTTTCTCCTAATGATGTCAGAGGTCTGTTCAAGGCACTGAAGTAGGATAACAGCCATCCTGTTTAGCTAACAGGAAATAATAATGTATTACCTGTTATGCTGACTCTATAGTTTTGCTAAAATTCAAATCATTTATGCCATCACTATTAACAAAAAACTTTTTCTGCCAATGCTTACAACCCATCAGTGAATTCTTCTCCCCTTAAACAAATGCAGTGATCTTTTAAAATAAAATAATTAATATGTCACATTTATATAATGGCAACCTGCTTTTTCCTAACATTTTTTTTCTAATTTTTTCCCTCTTCATCACCCCCCACCACTCCTCTGTGCACACACACACACACACATGTACACATACATACTCCATCATGGTTCTAGCAGAGCAGCCTAGTCATGTCAGGATTCATTATGAATCTGTAGTCTTGTTTGTGTGTGTTTTGTTCTTCCCTACCTACATTCTATCTTCATTTGACCCTTGTTGCTAAGGTGTCTGCATGAATTGGTACCAAGCCCACCTAATATATCCCAATGAAGAAATGATTTGCTGAAGATATGATTAGTTTACTAGTTTTTCAAATACATTTGTGTTAATAGCTGGTTTCAGGAAGTTCACAATCCAGTTTTGGCACTTGTCTTCGAGTGCCCTTGAGTATATTTCTCCTTAAGGATGCTACATCTGGATATGTTGTTCATTTTTGATTGTTGGCTCCCAGAGGACAAGGAAGTAGCCTACCTATCTTGCTCTATATAGAATCATGAACATATCAACATTTAGCAAGTCTTTCCTTCTGCTGCTGCTGATGATGATTAATAGTGTTCTTCTTCAGCATTCCCCAAGCCCCTACAAAATGCATTAATTATTTCCACATGCACCCGAGGAGGAAAGGAAGTATCATAATTGACATGTAAAGGATGAGAAAAATGAAGTACTATGTATTTAGGTGAACTGTCCAAAGCTTTACCATAAATAAGCAACAAAATCTGAGAAAAGGAATTTAGCTGTCTTTTTTTCCAGCTCCTAAGATTTCCAATTCAACTCTATTCAATTTAACAACTTAATGAGTCTTTATGCATAGTATTTTGTTAGGTGCTGTGGAAGGAATGAGGAAATATTGTCTGATCTACTACCTCAAGAAAGAAAAAGTAAGTAGATAAGATACACAGCTAAGTACCAATTAGATGGTAATTTATTTCAATTTAGAGTGGACTTAGGCGATATGACTACGTGAAATATACAGTTCTAGGATATGAGGGATGCAAATGGGGTAAAATAAATTCTTTGCTTTTAGGTACTCACAAAAGACAAAAATGGTAGGAAAAACAATATTTTTCAGTTTGTGAAAGTTATTGTTTAAATGCTAACATAGCTAAAGAGGGCACATAGTTTAGTAGCTGGGTCTGAAAAAGCTTTGGAGTGAAGATGGCAGTTATGGATTTGACACACTTTCCCCCAGTGACAAACTGCACAGCGGACTGGAAAAGGAAAATAGGTCATTGGGATAGGGACATGAAGTGCATATGGGAAGACATGTGAAAAGCTATTGAAAAGTCCACCTGAGAATGATAAGGGCCTAAATTAGAGGAGTAGTAATGGGATTAGAGAAGATAGAATAAATCGGACAGCTAATTCAGTGGTAAACAAGTGTGAAGATGGAGGACAAAGGGAACCAAAAGTCACCAAAGATTTCCTGCAGACAATGATTGCCAGGTTAATTGTGCTACATAAGGTCAAAAAGAACGTAGAGCTGTCGGGAAAGGTCTAGAATAAAGTCAGGCTTAAGCTTGATTTCGAATGATGCTTGCGAGCAGATGTGTGGAAATTTCCATGATCTTCCTTGGTATTTCCTTGTTATCACAAATAAAAATTGTGCTTTTCTATTTTCACTGAATCACTCTCTTATGACCTGCAGAGGCTAGCTGATTTCCTTCAAATTTAACTCAGTTTCTTATATGTGTTTCAAAGGACTTCCATTTCTTAATGACCTGACCATTTTTCTCTTTTCTTACTAAATACATCCCCCAAGACTACTTTTGACCCTGTCCAATATTCAGAAAACTTCTGAAAGTTGGTATCTTTTTGGAGGTTTTTTACAAGTAGCAGAGAGAAATGGAATTCTGATATTGTCTGGATGTTTAATAAGTGTTAGACATTGTTCCAAGCTCTTTACCAATATTATTTTTTATCCTTACAATGTCTCATTGAAGTATGTAACATTAATAGTCCCAGTTGGAAAAATAAAAAGACTAAGTAACTTTCCCAAGGATTCACACGTAATATGTAACAGAATGTGAACTTTTACACACTAAAATACACTATTTTTTTTAGATACAACTCCAGTCAAAATAAGAGAACTTCCTTTACCATCATAATCATATTTTGGCTGCAATAACTCTAAACAATTTATTTTTAAACATTGGACTTTGGTTAGAGAACATTGATGTGTGAACCCAGTTCCACAAGATAGGAGGGGTGTTGAATGTTCATTCTTTGAAATGGTTAAGAACCGGAAAATTCTGAAAGGACATTAAGCAAGAACTGGAACTACAGAGAGACAATTTAGGACAACTATTTAACTACTGGAATAGGCTGGTAAAAAGCATCAACTACAGATTCTTCAAACATGAATTGCTTCCAGCCATTCTCCAATCTTTCCATGAATTTGCTCAGGATTCAAATTCTGTGGCATAATGACTAAAATATCATTATAAACATGAACTAAGGGAGGGAATTACTGGAGAGAATGGAGTGGAGGGAGAAAAAGGGGGAAAATTGGGACAAATGTAATAGTGTAATAGCATAACCAATAAAATATTTTAAAAAATAAAAATAAACAGTGTACTTTAATTGAGCTCTATTTAAAGAAAAATGAAGTTAATTAGGTAACACAGTGACAGACATACAATGTCCCAACAGGAAAAGTGGAATGCTACTGGGGAAAAGAAATAGATGTTGACAAAGAAAAATTGTATGCCACTAAAAAACTTTGAGCAATTAAGCCTTCTTTCTGCATCGATATTTATAATACAGAAAAGTTTGCCCAAAATATTTATGATATTTATATCCAGAATGAACAATCAGGAAGCTCACATTTTTTGTGATTCAATTTAAAGACAAATTGTTCATTTTCTTGCTTTACATTTTTTATATTATTCTGTATATTGTTTGTTTCCTTACTGAAATTCATGACTATGGTTCATATTAGATGTATTAAGAATATATGGTTTATAAATTTGTTAACTGAACATCTCTTTCCATACCCTGGGTCATAAAACAAACCTCAGTATATTTAAAACCATTGAAATCATACACAGTATGTTCTCTTTTCACAATAGAATCAAAGTAGAAATCAATATCAGAAAAATAAGAGCAAAATATCCAAATACTTGAAAATTAAATAGCATACTTCTAAATGATCTGTGGATCAAAGAGAAAGCTTAAGTATATTTTTTAAAAAATATATTAAACTGAATGAAAATGAAAACACATGTAGAATCAAAACATGTAGAATGCAGATAAAACATTACTGAGGTGAGGTATAAAACTGCTTAATTCGTAAAATAAGAAAAGTCCCCAATCAATAATATAAGCTCTCTCATTAATAAATTAATAAAACTAAGAGCAAAGTGAACCCTAAGCAGGCACAAGAAAATGAATAATAAAGAGCACAGATGGATGAAATTGAAAACACAAAATAAAGAAAATAAAACAAAAAGTGTTTTATTTGAAAAGATCAACAAAACTGACAAACCTCTGGCAATACTAACAAAAAAGAAAGCCAACACATATTACCAATATTAAAAATTTAATAACAGTCATCACTATAAACCACAAAGTCATAAAATGGATAATAAAAAATACTACAAAGAAGACCATACACATATATTTGACAACTTAAATAAAATAGACCAATTCTATAAAAAGCACAAAATACCAAACTCGTCTAATATAAAATAGGTAATTTGAATAATCCTGTAACCATTAATGATGTTGAAATTATAATTTAAAAAACTCTTAAAAGGGATATTTTAAAGCCCAGAATGTTTCATTGAAGAATTCTACCAAACCTTTAAAGAAGAATTAGCTGTAATTGCATACAATCTCTTCCAGAAAAGAAAGAGGGGAGACTGCCAACTAAATTTTATGTAGGTAGTATTACTCTTATATGAAAATGAAAGAAAGAAAATAAAAAAAATATGACAATCATATTTCAGGATATTTCATAAACATGGATGCAAAAACCCTCAAAAATATTATTACATTTAATGCAGTGATATATCACAACCAAGTGGATTATGTTTCAGGGATATAAGATTGACTAAACATCAAAAGTTAATCAATGCAATTTATTAACAGACTAAAATAAAATTTCAAGTCCTAGCTAGTGCAATAAGGCAATAAAAGGAAACAAAATACTTAGATTGTAAAAAAAGAAATAAAGTGGTCCCTATTTGCAGTTGACATGATGGTCTGTATAGTATATCCCAAAACATTAATAAAAATAACAACTGAAACTAAAAATTTAGTTCATCAAGCTTATGGAACATAAGATTAGATATTAAATCAATTGTGTGTCTATAATCTAGCCATGGACATGTGGAAACCTAAAATAAAACAAAATTCAACTTTCAATTACTCAAACACTTAGATATAGGTTTCACAAAGCATGGTGAGGATTTATATGCTTAACACCACAGGACACTGATGAAAAAAATCAAATAAATGGAGATGTTCTGCAATTAGAAAACTAAACAATAAATATGCCAGTTCTCCATTAATTCATCTATAAGTTTATTTTAATTCCTATCAAAATAAATGTAAGCATTTTTACATAGATAGGCTTATTCTAAACTTTGTATGAAAGGCAAGGAAATTAGAATAACTAAAACAATTTTGGAAAAAAAGAACAAAGTGAAGGAATCACTCTACCAGATTTTTAAGATTTAAAATCTAGCTACAGGATTCAAGACAGGGTGGTGTAAGTGAAGAGATGGCACAAAGATCCATGAAACACAAGATCCTTACAAAAATGCAACTTATGTTTGACGAAGATGCAAAAGAACTCTGTAGAAGAAGGATACGCTTTTCAGTAAGTGGAGCTTAAACAATCAGACATCTTTAAGCAAAAATAAAAAATAATAAAAAACTGAACCTCAACCTTATACCAGATGTAACTCAAAATATGTAATAGATTTGCATACATATATAAACCTATAAACTTTTGGAGGAAAATGTAGGAAAAAAATCTTTGGGACCCAGAGCTAAGTAAAGAGTTCTTTAATATTATGGGAAAAGCATGAGTCATTAAAAACAACAAATTGGACTTCATCAAAATTAAAAATGTTTGATTTGCAAAAGCTCTGGTTAAGAGTATGAAAAGTCCAACCTCAGATTGGGAGAAATATCTATAATCTTCATAGTTGACAAATTATGTATATATAGATTACATAAAGAGAGAAAAGGCTCTCAAAACTCAAAAGTAAAAAGTCAAAACAAAAACAATGCTATTGAAAAATAGGTAAAAGACATGTAAAATCATTTTATCAAAGAGGATATACACATGGCAAATATGCACATTAAAATATGATTGACATCATTAACCATTAGGGGAATGAAATACAAAATTATGAGGAGATATCACTACATACCTATTAGGACAGCTAAGGTTTTAAAGAATAATAATGACAACACTAAATGCTGGTGAGGATGTCAAAAACTGAATTTCCCATACATTTATTGTAGAAATGAACATTGATAAAACTCCTTTGGAAAACAGTTTGGCATATTTACACCAGACATATGCTGACTGCATGACCCAGCAATTGTACTCCTGGACATTTATCACAAAGAAATGAAAGCCTATATCCACATAAAATCTGAATATGAATCCTCATCTGAAATAGCCAAACATCAGACACTACCCAAGTGTCATTCAATGGAGGGATGATTAAACAGATTGTGTTACAAACTTATTGTGGAATAAGACTAGCAATTAAAAAGGAACAGACAACTGATACACACAATGAATTAAATACACCTTAAGAGAATTATGCTGACTGAACAAACAAAACAAGTTTACATATCATGTGATTCCATTTATACAAATTTTCCAAATGACAACATTTTAGAAATAAAAAACAGAATAATACTCAGCAGAGGTAAGGATGTTGGGACAGCGGGATGAGGGTATGTTTGACTACAAAAGAATACCACAAGGGAGATCTTCATGACAGGGGAACAGTTTTGTGTCTTAAAGGTGGTCATGGCTAAACAAATTTAGGTAGGACAGAATTTTATGAAAACACACACGCATGAGTACATCTGAGTACACAACTAGTAAAAACTGAATAATTTGTGTGAATTATAGTATTGTTGATTTCCTAGTTTTGACACTGTAGGGGGTTACCATTGGGTAAGTTACCTCTAAGTACTATTTTTGCAACTACCTGTGAATATATTATTATTTCTTCTCTAGCACTGGCAAGACCAGCCCATAACACAGAAGTGGCAAGAGAGGACATTCTTGCATTGTTCTTGATTTAAGAATAAAGCATTCATTTTTTTTCATCATTAAGTATAAAGTTAGCTGTAGGTTTTTAATAAATTACTTTTTACAAGTTGAAGACATTCCTTTTTATTTCTGATTTTGAGAGTTTTAATCATGAATGGGTGCTAGATTTTTTTCAAATGCCTTTTCTGCATCAGTAGAGGTGATAAAGTGCTTTTTGAGATTTGTTCATTGATATGATGTCATCACATTGACTTTCAGGTATTAAGCCAATCTTGTAATCCTGGTATAAATCACATTTGCTTATAGTGTATAACCTAGTTCATAAGTTTGCTAATATTTTGTTGAAGCCTTTGTGTTTCTATTCATTAAAGATATTGATCTGTTGTTGTCTTTTAAACTCTTTATATGGCTTTTGTTGGGGATACCACAGACCTTTAAGGGAAAGGGTAAAGTCCAGGAGCATGTATAAAGGACCCATGGACAAAGACAACAGGATGGAGAGAAGTGAACGTGTGAGGTGGGGGGTGGGTAGGGCAGGGGAGGATATTGGGGGGAGAATGGGGACAACTGTAATCGAACAACAACAACAAAAATTTTAAAAGAAAACAAAATATAAAAATATATTGGGAAATTTTCTATTCTCTATTCTGAAAAAGTTTGTACAGTACTAATATTACTTTTTAATATTTGGTAAAACTTATTAGACATGGGTCTGGCTTTTCTCTGTGGAAAAAAATTAATTTCTAATCAAATTTCTTTGTTTTTAGTCTACTGCAATTTTCTATTTCTTCTTGACTTAATTTTGTAAATTTGTGTCTGTAAGCAATTATCTATTTCATCCAAGTTGTCTAATTTTTTGACATAAAGTTGTTTGTGTTATTTCCTTAAAATTCCTTAATTTCTATAGGATCCTTAGTAATGTGCCCTATTTCAACTTATTTTTGTAATTTATGCTTTTTCTCTTTTTTTCTAGTTCAGTCTAGCAAAAATTTTGTCAATTTTAACTGCTCAAAGAACCAATTTATGATTTCAGAATTTTTTTCTGTTGTGTTTCTGTTTCCTATTTCATCCACTTCTCTAATCTTTATTATTTTTGCCCTTTTTCTTTCTTTAGAGTTTGTTTGTTCTTCCTTTTCTGATTTAATACACTAATTTTTTTAATAACTAATTTTATAACTTTCTTTTTTTATTATAGACCTTTAAATTTTCTTTCAGGAATTGATTTGTATGAATCTCATAAATTGCAATGTAATTTGATTTCATATATACTCACTTCAAAACAGTTCCTAATTCCCCTTGCGATTTTTTATTTCACCTGCTTTACATAGAGGTACTTTGTTTATTTTTCCAAATATTTGGGAGTTTCTCAATTTCATTTTGGTATTTATTTCTAATTTGATTCTATTTTGGTAGTAAGACATACTTCACAGGATTTCAACCCTTTGATATTTGTTGGGATTTGTTATATGATCCAAGTTATGTTCTATCCTGGAGAATATTCCAGGTGCACTTGAAAAGAAATTTGAACTTTCTTTTTGATGGGTGAATTATTCTACGGTTGTCAGATGCATCTCATTCACTGATAATATTGTTCAAGTCTTCTATAAACTTGTTAATTTTCTTTATTTTATTGAAAATTATTTATTAAACTATCCCACTATTATTATTTAATGACATATATCTCCCTTCAATTCTGTCAGTGTTTCCTTCTTATATTTTGGGACTATATTGTTAACTATGTTTATTTATCATTATTATATCTTCCTGATCAACTAACACTTCCATCATTATGCATATCCCACTTTGTCATAATAATGAGTCTTTCTCTCATAAAGGCATTAGCATTGTCACTGGCATTTACCAGACATTCTATAATAGTTAATCCATAACTGTGATGCTATATTTATTTAATAAATATCACTTACTCTGTGCTAGGTACTAACATTTTAATTATTATTCAATATTGACTCTGTTCCTGATTTTTTATATATTTACTTACATACAGGTGCTTTTTCATATTTATTTGTTTCATATGATGAGTAGCTTCACTAATGGTGTAAGATTTTAAGTTCTTGGCAAGGAAATTTTTTTTTTTATTCATGATCAAGGATATGGCCAAAATTGTGACTTGACTAACTAATATCCACTATCCCAAGAACTTTTATTTTATTGAAGGAGCTCTGAGCCCTGGTAAAAGACTATACTTTCTAGTCTCCCTCATAGCTTAGTGTGGCCAAGTGTAAAATTATGGCTAATGAGACATAACCAGAAGTTATAGGGTTAAATTCTAACGTAGGCTCCTTAAAAGGGTGCATAAATCTCATTGTCTCCTCTTTTTCCTGCTTTTTGCCTAGAATATGAACATGATCAGTTATCTTTTGAGTCTGCAGAAGGGGAAACATGGACGACAAGGAATGTGGGACATAAAGGTATACAGAGTGTGGATTCATGCTATCTTAGTATTAAAACATAACTTTAGATTTTATGTTCAGGTCTCTATTACATACACCCACATACAATTTCTAATTAATACAAATGATGGCTATGATGTGGCTGATGAGAAACAAGCTCCTTTTCAGGACTATCTGAACTGACACACAGTAAAGGAGAAGTGAACTACATGATATGCCAGATCTCTCAGGTTCTGGGGTCGTCCAAACAAATAGACCATTTATTTCCCTCCCAAGCACTCACTGTCTTGCCAAGAGGCTCAGAACAGATTTTGCACAGCTGCACAAAACCCACCCTTTCTTATCATTTAAAAGGCTGAGTACTTTGAGGCTCAAAAGAGAGTGATTAAGCATAGTGGCCCTATACAGGATTGACAGAGGAGGTCACCTTTTCCAAGGCATTATTCATGGAATGCAAATGTATAAAGAAACATATTCACTTAGAAATTCCTAGATATGCTGACCTTCAGTCTTTGTTGGGCACCGATTTCCCCCGAATATTTGTTAGTGCCAATGCACTGTATTTTCAACAGTAATTCCTATGACCTTAAAACAGTCTCTACTGTCCTGGAACTGCTGGCTACTCAGCAGATACTGAGCCTGCCTTCATCTCTAGCTGCTCCAGTGATGCCACATCTGCACATTCAGCTAGCTCCCGCTGACTTTCTTCCTTTCTTTTCCTTTCTTTTTTTGGCTGGCTGAAAACACGATCAAGTTAAATTTCCCCATAAAGGTCTCAAAAATGACTAATTATTTAAATCTGTTTGAACTCATCCTTAACTGCTAATTGAACTCTGAGTGCAAGGAGGCCAGAGATGTGCAGTGAGGTATGGCCTCCTCAAAATAGTGTGCAGAATCAGCCCTTTACCACAGTCGCTGCTAACATTGATAGCCTAAAACTACTTCAGTGCCTAGTAGTTTGGGGCATTTGACTGATCTTTCCTCCATTATCTTTCTAATTGTCTGCTCAACCTGATCCCCCCAAAACAGGGGGAATCTAAATACACATTAACCACTACCTTGGCACATGAAAAACATGATTAGTTCTAATGGAAGCAGGGGAGTGCTGTTGACATTTTTTACTTCCAGTTCTTGCATGGCAATAAGGCATAAAGACTGATTTATCAGAGAGAGTGTGCCCATCAAGCATGAGAGAGACAGAGAGAAAGTTCACGTTGCACAAAATGAGCTGCTAATTTCTTTTCCATTTCACTGACAATGTGCTCTATGAGTTCAGAGCAGCTGGGATGAGAACAATGGATGTTCCCAACCTGTGCTCCATTTAACTTCTGCAACTCTACAAGGTCAAACAGCAAGAGGGAGAGAAAAAAAAAGATTCTCTCTCTCTGTCTCTGTCTGTCTCTCTCACTCTCTCTCCCCCTCCCTCTCTTCGTCTTCTAGTGTGGCAAAGCTAGGAGACTGAAAGACCGTATATAAGGTCCATTTATTTCCTTTAAAGACATTCCTGTGTCTAACCAGAGATTTATACAGATCGTGGCTCATTGTTATGAGAATATGAGCTGGGGAGGAGGAAGATGAGCATGAGCACTCACATTTGAGGAGAGATGTGCTGTGTTAGTTGCCTAAATACTCACCAATGAAAAATGAATCCCAATGCATTACTGTGCATTGGCTCTACTACCACTGATAGGGAATTTTAAATCTATCTGTCTGTCTATCTATCTATCTATCTATCTATCTATCTATCTAAATATACTTATATTATATATAAATAACCAGGGAGCCTTACTATTCAACATGGTTTCTTACAACCCGTACTGCCAGAATGGTAGTGTCCCCTGGGACACAGGTTTCATTTTCTTCTCTTTTGATGAATGTACTAACTCCCGTCTGATTTGCTTCATGTAACTTGGATCTCATTGAGCACTGCTCTTTGGCACCCTGATGTGAGGGGGTGAGAGGTGGAAGAATTAGGAAAGTGAACTCAAACTCACCGAGGACCTCTTGCCAGCTATGCAATTCAGGAACTGCCTCCCACCATTAGAATTACTGTTGTTCCATAACACACATTGCATGAGATTCTGAGAAATTGAGACTGAGGATCTTCTTATAAAAATGTAATCACTGCTCATATATGACATCCACTCTCTTTCCAAAATTTAATATTTTAGGTTTAATCCCCTAGCTTGACTTTAAATATGTAAATAATGATGATAATTTTAAAAACTTTCTTCTTTCTCCAAGAAACCAAATGCATATAATGGACATATGCTGATATGGTTTTAATTCCTACATTCTGGTTTATTCAGTTAAAAATAAAAAGTTAAGAGGAAAATGGGAATTAATTAGTTAATAAGACTAATTCATTACCATTTACTTTTCTAATACTTAAGAAAATAACTTTATAAGAAATAAACCATGTTTAGCCCTCACCTATTTATGTAAATTTGCATTCTGCTTTTCTTCCTCATGTGTTTCTGTGTTCTAAGCAGAGTTCTCTATCTTTCTCTTCATAGATTGACTTTTCCTGTGTTGTACTCCTGTTTTGCTTGAGGCATAGACTAATCTCTATGGTTCAAGGTCCAGCACAAACTTATCCTTATTCATCTTCCTCCATCCATTTGAGAAGAATGGACTGGCCTATCCCCGAGCTCTTTACTTTGTCTGAGCAGTCCTCTCTCAATCACAGCCTGCACACACTGAACAACACATGTGTTTAGGTAGCCCTCTCCTATTTCAGGGGCAAGGAACAGTGGCCACTTATGACCCATCACTGGATCTCCAGGGTCTCAGGCAATTTCTGACACAGATCATGCTTCCAGAATTGTTTGTCATGTGAGTAAGTATAGAACTCACAGCTAGTCTTTTCTAGGATAACAATTTGTTTACTGCAAAATTTGCTTTTAGAAAGGAATATCTGCCTATTTAGAAAAGGTATGTGTCTTAATCATAAATTTGTATTTTATGCATTGCTGTACCATATTCAAGATAAGTGATTACCCATTATAAAATTTTGTTATCAAGCTCTGATTAATATATATATTAATTGTGTTCGACATTGGTTGTTCAATACTTTTTAATGTTTATAATATTTAATTTAGCAACTGGAATTAAGAAATTAAATCAGTAATCCTAAACATATGTCAAACTAAAAATCTACTTAGAATAATTTATTATTCAAGACCAATGACTTGGGATTAGATTAAATAGAAAATACATTAAAGAGTTAAAAGGCATTGTCTTCAAATAAATATATTCAATTGTCTTTCTCCCTTTTTAAGAAATTACTTTTGTCTCTATGTGACCTACTTAAAATGAGAATGAGAAGTTTCCTTGTAAACTCTTCCTACCAGCATTTAATATAGAAATTGCACAATTATTGCCCTGGCTGGCATAGCTCAGTGGATTGAGCACAGGCTGTGAACCAAAGCATCGTAGGTTCGATTCCCAGTCAGGGCACATTCCTGGGTTGCAGGCCACGGCCCCCAGCAACTGCACACTGATGTTTCTCTCTCTCTCTCTTTCTCCCTCCCTCCCCTCTCTAAAAAATAAATAAAGTTTAAAAAAAAGAAATTGCATGATTCTTAATTCTTTTTTATCTAATAAAACTTCCTAAACTTGAATTCCATGTCCAAACTGATAATCTAAAACAAAAGCGAGATAGAGATAGAAAGAGAAATATAAATACCATATATTTGAGCATAATTAAATATAGAAAGTTTAGTAATACAATTGCTTCCAAAAAGATATTACAGGGAAGAATTGCTGTTCAAAGTAGAATTTCAAATGTACAGCCGGATAGACTTTGGATGTCACTTCAAGAACATAGTTAGAGAAAAGCAAGAATGGTAGCAACAACATAAGAGGAGAAAATTTACAGGAGATACTAAACGTGGCAGCTCTAAAGTATAGAATTATATTCATGGTCCTATTCTTTATGTATATGCCCCCCTCATTCTACATTTGACAATACTTAGAGTAATGACTCCAGCACCTCAAGAAGTTTCTCAGTCTGTCCCATCCCACCCTGACTTCTTAATTTATTAAGTTACTATAACATATAGACTTATATCAACCTGGGTTGAGCCCAACTCTATAACTAATTATGTAATTTTTTCTGATGCTTCCATTTCCTCATCTATAATTGTAGACTAGAAATATCTATCTCTGTCAGTTAAATTTTAGTCAGAGAAGCAGAACTACTATGAGTAATGTAGAATAAGGAATTTATTATAGGAACTTAAACTTATACAACTTGGGAGCTGGTTACCCAGTTTCTGTATGGTAGTTAGTTATCTGTGCCTATGGTTCTGTGGTCTGATTTCAGCAGTTGGGAAGAAAATATATAAAATGATAAAGTGCAATAATAAACTTGAGCTTACAGGATATAATGGAACTCATGTGGGTGTCTCACTACCACCTCCAAGTCTCCAACTTTGATATGCAGGTTAGCTGCAACAGAAGCTGGTACCTCGTAATGGAGCTAAGTATGTACTAGACATGGGACTCAGAAAAGGTGAATCAGGATTGCTCAGAAGTTGAAGGAGCTTCAAGTTGGCTGCTGCCCCATACCAGTAGGTGAGTCAGCAGGTAAGTAACATTTTGAGCTGAAACACTATTAGAGGCTCCTGAACAAACCTTGTGATTGTTAAAGGAATATGACTGCTATTTCACTCCCATCTTTCAACTCTAATAAAAACTGAACATCACAGGGAAGTCTGGAAAATGCAGACTCAGCTTTGCTGAGATGACATAGCAAAGTGGTAATAATGTCTTGTGTTCCCAGAGTGCTGCTGGGATAATGAAAGAAAATACATATTAAATCATTTTTAAAACTTGAAATCATGAAGTCAGTACAAAGCAATATTATTTCCAAAGTTTTTTCTTTATGGTGAGCAAGTCATTATTTCACCTGTGCTGTGGTCCCTTCAACATAGCACATAAGCAGAAATAGTAGATCCCTGTGCAGTGAAATTTGATGAGAATCAGTAGACCTGAGAAATCTGAAGCTTCCAACTAAATTGTCAACTAAAAAATATAGAAAACAGCTTGGTCTAATCAGTATACTTCGATGATATCTTTCATAGAGCTTGGCCCACACAAAAGGAAGGAAGGAAGGAAGGAAGGAAGGAAGGAAGGAAGGAAGGAAGGAAGGAAGGAAAAGGAGAAAGGGAAGAAGGAAGAAATATCAAAGGGAAGAAGGAAGGAAGGGTGGGAAATTGAGGTGAAAATAGGGAAGATGGTATGAAAATAATGATCATTGTATTTTTATCTGATAAATGTCCCAGAGAATAGAACATACCCCAAATCTCTAATTGTACATTAAAATTCCTAAACAAAAACAACTTGCCTACCTTCTGGACTTTTTGCTGCAGATTCAAGCGGAAACTATAAGATTAGAATAAAAATACTCTTGAAGTAATACTACAGTTCATGTAAGTGGACCTAAGCAGACGTCACTTTATAAGAAAAAGGCCAATTTTAATAATAGCTTTTTGACTTTTTTAATAAAGCACACAGATATCTCAGTATATAAGAAAGCCCTATATCATGGTATCTCTTTCCAACTTTTAAAACAAAAAAAGATCTGATCCATTTTTTAAATTCCAATGTATCAGTAGGATTTCAAGGCAATAAGAAAAGAATTTTGGCTCATTTTACTCTCCCTAAGATTAAAGCCAAGTGAACTGTTAGAAGAGAAGTCACCTTGAAATGCCCAACAATTGAGATAAACTGAATTTAGGAAGAATTGCTTCTCTGAATGTCAAGGTCAAAAAGGATTTTAGTCACCACTTACATTCTAAGCATTCCAAGTAATCCTCACTCAGCCTCTCCTTCCAGACAATTATGTGCTTTTCTCAGCAGCTCCTGAGGCCAGGGCCTGCTTGAGGTGGCAAGTGAAATGCTCTAGTGGGGAGAAGCAAAACTGCCATCTTAGCCCAAGTGCTGGAGAAAGCCTGAGAGCAGGAAAACCGTCACTAGCTGTCACTGCCAGCCCTCTCCAGCTTGCATGGGGGTGCACACACATACACATGGAGGCAAAATATCATGTGATCACCATTGCCTGAAGTTACTCTAGTTCCTCCTTTCTAGAATTTTCAGTTGCAGCTGAAGGTAGCTCAAGAGAGAGAGTATAAATATATATGATGAAGGTAAAAATATAGTTGAGGAAAAGGACCATCCATTCACCTGCATAATTCGACAGCATTCAGCATAGTCTGACCTATGCCTTAAAGAAAGGTTAAATCTGTGAACAAATGAACAGAAAGAAATATCATATTGGGATATAACATCATAATGTTCAGAAACCAGCAGAGGAAGTCTTTTAATTAATACATGTGAAAACATGCCATATGAGAACAAATATCATAAAGGAAAATAAATATGTAGTATTTACAATAACTCTCATTGCACGTATTTAAAGTCTATATTCTACAATCCACTCTGAGTCTGATGAGGGCTAGAACCTTGCCTGTCTTGTTCATTAATGAAACCCAGGGCAAAGCTGTGTGCCAGGCACATAAGAAATAGCTAATAAATGTTTTTAAATAAATAAATTGAGGAACAGAAGAATTCTAAAGTAGACACTATATAAAGCATCATATTGCCATTAAAATATAATTGATCATTTGAGAAAATAACTTGGGAGAGGACTAAGACATATATTGGTTCATGAGACTTGTTCATTCCTTCTGTAAAGATGGACCTGAAGACGTATCACGTGACAGGCACTGACCGCTTGTTGGGGAAACAAGAGCTCTAGTCCCTGCCACCAGGGGACTTGTGAGAAAAGCCTGAACACAAATAATGCAAACTTGGGGTTCTAACATGTGCAACTAAGTGAATGTTTTAAGTATCTGCATATCAAGAAAGTATAACTTTTTAGAGAAATCCATTTAATTATTTATATAAGAACTACTATTTGACTACTAATCAGTACAGGGTTTCCTTTTGGGGTGATGAAAATGTTCTCACATTAGAACATTTAGATTTAGAATTAGAACGTTGCACCACTCTGTGACTATACCAAAAACATAAGATTTTACACTTTAAAACGGTAAATTTGATGATATAAGAACCATATTCAACAAAGAAATCTAATACACACGTTCTTAACTTGGGGAAGAGGGTAATGGAAACCTTCACCAGAGTGACAGTAGTAAAAAAAGAGGGGGAATAATAATTGCATGCCAAAATTTGAAAGAAAAATAAACCAATTTGGTGACAAAATGAAAATAGAGCAAAGGAAGGAAAGAAGCCAGGAAAATTGTCTTAATGGAATGAAGTACATCATTTGAAAAATAAATCCAGTTGTGGGAAGAAGATTAATTCAGTTTTGAATATGTTCAGATTTGCACAAATATGAGGTTTTTTAAGTGGCGATGCCTTCAGGCAACTGAACATATGGGACAAAAGTTCAAGCTGCTGGAGACACAGAAATGAGAGTCATCAACTTGGAGGAGGCAGTGGAGGGCACGGGGATAATGCAGGGGGAAAAGCAAAAACAGAAAATTAAGGGCTGGAATTTTTACAGAGGTATTCTTCACTCAGGGGATGATGGTCTTACAAAGGAATCTCAGAAAAGAGAAAGTGAAAATGATGGCAGAAAAGCACTTTAGCACAAAGGTAAAAGAGGAAAGTTGCAAGAAGAAATAATAGCAAATACTGAGGAGTTGTCAGAGAGTCGGTGTGCAAGAAAACAGGGAAGCAAGCCGTTTGGCTATTCCATTATTGTACACTCTGAAGGGTACGAGCATATCCAATTAGAACCAAGAGGAAGTAAGGGAGGTTTGCAACTCATTTGAGACTGGACTTTTAAAATGAATAAAGAATTTTACCCCAAAGTCATGAAGTATGGCCACAGAGAAAGTAAGGGGAAGGGAAAAGTCACTGAACTTAGAACACAAATGATGTGCATAGGACACCAGGCTGGGGAAAAAATGGTTAGAATGGACATGGCGGGCAGACAGGCAGAAAGGTGGTATAGTCAATCCACTCTTAAAAACTGAGTTTAAAGAAGATTGGTTTAACGGTTACATTTGAAACTGCCCAGAAACTAACGTTTGGAGAGAGTAACAGTGGAATAGGGGAATAGAAGCTACACATGCAACAAGAGAGATAGGCAAGGCATTCAATATTCAGCCACACACATCGTAAGAACAAAGTCAAGATCTCAAGTGCAGACACAGACATAATATAATCTTTTCTTTTCATACACTATACATACTGTTGACTACACATTAGCAGAACATTGATCTACAGAAGACATTTTGTGGATTTCTGTTTCCCTGATGTTAATAGTTTGTTAATGCTTCTGACATGCATTCTTTTTCCTACTTCCCCTCTTCCCTACCGCTCCACATGAAAAGACAGCCTGTCAAAAAGTGAAAATGATTTTATATTTACAGGGCGAAGGAACCTTTAAATGACCTCAGAGATTTACATGAAATCGTCACAGCTCCAGGATGATTGGTGAGGTTGCTGTTGACAGATAGTACTTGATGGACTGGAAATCAATTTGATCAGATGTTTTTATGGATTATAGTGGCCTCGGCTAATTACAAAAGATTGTCTTCCTAGATCCCACAGTTTTCAGAGCTGACTTTGAGCAGAAGTACACAGGATTAAGCTGCAGGCTTGACAGTTTTCCCTAATTATCTGTCGCAAGGGCAACTCCTGGATCGTCTTGACACTAATGTCAAAAACAGGCTGAACTTTTATTTCTTAGTCCATGTATCTTTCTGTCACAGTCACCTATATTTAGTTGATGGGACTGATCATGTTATCATCAGTTACCTGGGCTTGTTAGCCTGGGAGAGACTGCAAATATAAAGAAATGGCTATGTAAAGTATTTTAAAAGTTGACATAAAGCAGATAATGTAATCATCGACATGAATGAAAATAAAATGAATGTTGTATATATTCAATCATTCAGATACAATTAGAAAACAAGGGTTTACAACAACATTTTTAAAGGGGGGTTGTAAGATGTCACTAAATGAAGAGACAAAGCAAAAAAGATTGTTATATATTTTAATTAACAATATTCTTCACTAGAACTGATTGATCTTAAGTAGGTTTTACAAAAAAATTAGGTTCACTATCAGGGCATTAAATTGTGTCATTTCCAGGAAGATTTTGACTAAATACAGCTGAAGTAAATGTTTTGCTTTCCACATGGTAACTATTTCAAAAGAGAAAACATCCTTTGGAAAGAAAGTTATTGCACATCTGTTAATTTAAGATGATATTGCAACTAAGCTAAATTACAATTTAGATATTATATTACTGAATTTGAGGAACAAAGGTTTCTTATGCAAGAGTTAATCTGCACATGAGCAAGACAACCTGCTGGCAATAGTTTACGTAGAAACAGTAAGGTAGAGAGAAGAGAGAAGGGATGGTGGAGGAGGATAGCAAAGAGTCCTATGCTTACTTTGGCTGCATCAGTAGGCTTTTGAGAGCAGAGTTTTAGACAGCAGCTGAAGAAATTAGTCACAAAGAGGTGTATGACAGAGATCCAAACATTTTTGCTGGAGCCCATGAGTAGTAAGGTACTCATATGTCATTAAATGGGGGAAAAAATCCTTCTTCTTTGTCCTGTCCAAGAACCCAGCACGTATCTGCTAACATTACAGTTTGAGATGTCTATGTGTGTTATTGGGAGCAACTGCTGCATGAGGTGGAAAATGAAGGAGACAGTGATAATGCTCGACCAAGAAATGCCACTCAAAAAAGTAGACTCTTTTACATGTGGATTTATAGGTAAACTTGGCTGGCATGGCAGAGCAATTTTGTAGAGAGTTAAAGGCTTATGATTCATTCATTCAACAAGTGCTAACAGTGCATGCTATGTGCACTCTTGATTTAGGTATTAGAGATTCGTCAATGAAAAATAAAACAATGAAAGTCCCATTAACGTGTGAAATTTGAGATACCGTGACTGTTTTGTACAATCTTGTGATGTCTGGAGAATATTAGGTTACATTAACAAAATGGTAAAGAAGCATAAATTATATTATTACCTGATTGACTAAAAAGACTATTTAAACTGTACTTCATTTCAAAAAAATAACCTGTTCTGAAGAATTTACTCATTGAAGAAAGGAAACTTACATAATCCCTCAAATTCTTATCTAATTTTAAGATTTTATAATTTTTGTTTAGATGATTACTTCTAAAATTAGAAATACAATTACAACTGAGACCAGATATAGCAGGGAAAACAAACATATTTAAAAGATTATGTATTATAAGATAGGCTCACTCAGAAGGGACAGTGATTTCATTGAGCCATTTTGGATTGTTCCTTCAGATGCTAGACCATAAAAACAGATGACGTGTAGAAGAAACTACAACCAGTGGCCCATAAAATAGTGGTAATCTCATCAAACACCAAGAACAATTATAGTCCAAACTTATATCACCAGACCTATCAAGTTATAATTTGTATATATCTATTTTAGAAACTGCATCATTTAACCTCACTCACAAAGGTGTTAGGAAGATTAACTAACTAGATAATTTCACAAAGTGCTTAGATAATAAAAGGTAAAGGGATAAATGCCAAGGATTATTGCTTTAGACCCTCTGCCGAAGCTAAAAGACCAAAGTTAATGTTTTGTTTCATTTTCCACTGTCTCGGTAGCTCAAGTTCATTAGTTCCAAGAATGGGGGTGGTGGGAGGTGAGAAGTATCTTTCCAGGAGAAAGAGAACATAGATTCACACCCCAAGGGGAATCAAAGTCATGGGATTTAACAGAGCATTTCTCCACTTAAAAAGCATTGGAAGACAATTTTCCATGGTGTCTCATGCTTCTTGTCTTGCAAGAAAAGGCACTGATTGCCTTTTTTTGGATTATCTTTCAAAGATGTTTATATACTCAACCTTGGAAGATAGAGCTATTGTCCCCCTCCAAAGCCAAGAGCAGGTTTGCTTTCAGCCTTGGAATATAAAAATAGAGTCTCCCTCTGGAAGAAAGGGTTGGCGTGTTGACTATCCATTTAAAAAGACTTGGATTCTCTATGCTCAGGTTTCCTCTAGTATAATATAACTCACCTGGTCCTCTTTGTGCCATCTGGTTCTCTGTGTCATGCTGTGGAAATTGAGGCTTGGGGAACTGGTGCAAAGAAATGCTGATAATCTGGCTAATGATATTGCCTTAAGTAAGAAGTCCTTTGTCTCTGACTCAGAAGTCTCACATCTTCTGTTAGCATCCAAGGAATTATAGCAGGCTGAATTTAGCCTGATAGTCGAATAAAATCTCAAACCTTTGAAAGTTCACATTGTTTGTGTGTGATGTGTTTATTTATGTTCATGAAAAAATATATAATATATACTTTATATGTATATTCATTTAAAATAAGTATCTTGTAGTGGAAAGTCTCTGGAAAGATTTGAAATTTATTCTCAATATTGTCCTTAGACCCCTGTAGAGAAGTAATCATGAGTTAATAAGTCTGGGAAAGTAACTTTAAAACTTGAGAAAAACAACATGTAACCATAAAGCATTATTTCACATGATGTGGATGGAGGATTAGCTCATCAAGGTCTAGTTCAGTCATGCTTTCCTCTCATCGTTCCATTCATTTCTCTTTTCAACCCTGCAGTTACTCACTGAATGACTGCCACCCTGACCCACTCCTCTTTCACCCTGCGGCTGGTAGACTGTGCTTCCCAAAGCCCATTCTCTGACTTCTGATTTATGACTCTGACAGCACTTCACTGAGTGAGACTCTGTGGCAATTTATGTCATTATACAAATTATACAAATTACCATTAACTGATGTAATGTACTATAAAGAACTGGAAGCATAAATAAAAAATTATTTGAGTTCTCTTCCACATGTTTGCAATACTTTATCACATAATTTTTCAATTCAATTAATATAAATATATACCATTAGAAGAAACATTTTGTTTACTACATCTATCTTATTTCCCTTTATTTTCAATTACACACTTACTTTTCTTGTTAAAGTATCTCTTCTTTAGTCAGAATTTAGAAATCTAAAAACATTCTGAAATATCAAATCCACAACTATATCTAAAGTTAGAAAAGAAAAATTTAAAGTTGCCATATTTTTAAAAAGGAATTTTCATTTAGTGTGATTGCATATTGAGTGAAAAATGACCAAGACATTAAAGAAATCAGGCTGTGTGGAACTTATCTGATGGGTAATATGAAGAAAAGAGAAGTCAGATTTCTCTTTATTTTCCTCTTGGTGTTAGCCATGACTGTTGACTTCCAGATGGACCTGTGAATGTGCATCCTAGCCTACCGTTTTTTGTTTACTGAAGACAGCAATGATTTGGAGAGGCAATCCAATTACAGTGTCTCAGAATTGTCCCTGATCACCTTATATAGCAGGGTAGCCTCTTGGTTGAAGTGCAGATGAAACAAAAAGATGTAACCAGCCAATCAAATAAGCCTCACTGCATATCTAGTTCACATTACAGGTCTAGGAGTTGAGAACATTAAGAGAAGAAAGTTATAAATGAAGGAAAGGGAGAGAAAGGGCTTTGGAGAAAATGTGGAATACAGTAAGAGAACAGAGACAGAAAGTATCCTAACACATAATTCCTTTGACTATAATCTCTTCTTCACCCCTTCCCCCAATACAACTTATCTCAAACTTCATCCAGTTTCACCGTATTCTAACCTGGTCATGCCCCTCCCACTTACTTTCAAAGCTTACTCTCTTCTGTTTAGAATCCATAATCTAGTGTTACCATATCCATAAAATCTTCTCTGCTATTCTCCCAAAACTAACCTCCAACCAGATGGGCCTATAAATTAAGTCTACAGGTAAGATAGATTACTAACTGTTCTTCAGAAACACCCTCCTTATCTTCATATTCATCACTCAAAACACATATATCCTCAGGAAAAATGACAAATCAAACTACATTAATGTCCATGTATAAGTACCTCTGAGAGATCTTTCCCTGAGGGCAGAATTAACTATAGGGAGAGAATCAAGGGCATTAATGCATCAAAACATGGCAGAGAAAAAAGATGAAAGAAAATAGGATTTCAGAGTGATGAGGATCAAGGACAAAAATGCTTATCAAACCAGAGAACATGGATCCTAGTTCTGAATCTTCACCTCCTATTACAAACAAAAACATAGTTACAGGACCTGGTGTTACCAAAATCATATACAGAAAAAAAATGATATACATTTAATTTGGGCTGCCTCCTCTCACGCCTGACTGTCACAAGGGATCCAGGATTTATGTTCATGAACCACCAAGTGTTAGTTTTGATAAGAGCCCAGAAGTGTTACTTTGGGACAAATGATATCCTTAACAATCAACAACACCAATAAGCTATAGAGGTTGAATACACAATATAAAGGCTTAGAAAATTGAACAGGTCAGCATGAAGCCTGAGGCAGGTGTTTTGATGTTTCCATATAAGCCTAGATTTTATTAGTCTTTGTTGATGTTTTATGTTAATAGAAAAATTGCCTAATATTCCTAGAAGGTTTCTCAGAACTGAGTTGGCTTACACATCCAAGATTCCTAAAAGAAAACAACTATGAAAAGGATTTAAAGGTTCTTTGAACCTTCTTTAAGTAATAGAATTTGGATACAGCCATGAAGCTCACCTCTTCTCCCTGGCAGAAAACCTCACCCTTGTTTACCACTGCCCCCAATTTAAAGAGTGTGAGAATGAATTGTGGGATGACAGGAGTTGATAGACATGCACCTGGCCATAGGCAGAGTTAAAAAGCATAAAAGTTAAATTAAGAGAGGGAGATCATATAAGTAACACAGGACTTTCTTTTTATTTCTGTTTTTTATTTTTTTTATCAATTAAAGGGTTTTTAATTTCAGTACATTTGATACATTGAGCCTCATATTTCTTCATTGTGGGGTTGTCCTGTGTATTATAGGAAGTTTATTCACATATTTGGCTACTATCTTCTAGTTGCTAATAGAACCCTTCCCCCAAGTTGTGAGGACCCAAATTGTCTTCAGATATTGCCACATATCCCCTGACAGGCAAAATCACTCCTGGCTGAAAACTACTGCTCCAGAGCAACACAACGGACTCTGCATAATTGCTCATACAACCATTAAGATTTTGAAGGATTGAGTATGTGCCCTTGATTAAGTTATTTTCCATTTCTTGGCTACCTTTGCATCTTTTGTAAAATTAAATGCTCCAAAATCTTTTCCAGCTGTAAGACTGGTAGAGTTTAAGGGCTCTGTTCCATGAAGGTGCTTCATGTATTTTCTGGTTGCAATTAGAAGCTTCAGGGAGGATTTTGTGATGAGTTTCCTGAAAGAGAGCTAATGTGTATTGTGGAACCATCTCTTTTCTGTAGTAACGTAGAATTATTAGAGAAGGAAACATCACTTACTATCTAAGTGATGAAGGCATTTGTGGCTATGATGATGGATTTTGGAGGCATCTCTTTTCTGGTGAAACTTGGTATTATTTGAGGAGAAAATAACTATTAAGTGACAATGATATGTATGGCTATTTGAAGAGATTAAGAACTATAATAATAAAGACCCCTGAAATGTGAGAACACAGAATTCATTCAAAGTATTAACAATCAGACAAATAGAAAGGCACCAACTCATGGAAGGAGCCTGTGAGTCAAGGAAGGAGAGTTCTGTGAAAATGCTACTTCCCTGCACACTGCAGGCCATCCTGAAATTAAATGCATTTCAGTTTTTAGTTGTGATATGTTATAAGGGCCTTCCATTCTCCAAAACATCAGTTTTCTGTCTCTTTTGGATTAAGATAGAAGTAAGACCATGTTATTTAATTCAGAGAAACAGAAGTTCCTCAGGCCCATTCTGTATCTCCAAGGCCTGATTTAGTCATGATGAAGGCCATAAAATAAGAAGAAAAATAGAACATAAGCCCCATTACTAAGAAGCTTGAAATCCAGTTAAAATTACAGGATTAACCCAAGGGATTTAATAACAAGTGATAATAAGATACTATATAGGTAAGTACTAAATTGTACTTAAGCATCACAGAAGGGCAGCAGAAAGAAGGTGTTGCATTAGGTGAGAAGCAAAGCTTATTCGGTCCAGCATTCTATGCTTGAAAATAGTCATAAAACACATGCTTAAATAACATTTGAATAGTATTTTACATTTGCATTTTATCATAAATAAAGGCAGAATTAAATCTATATATTATATATATGACATAGAACTTCCTGACCTACTTTTAGAGACTAGGAATATTGTAGCTTTCCTAGATTTCATTGACAGCAATAAATTCATATGTATTTGTGTAGCCCTTTTGGAATTTGTTAGTATTTCTGACAACTTCACTTCATGTGCTATGAGTTACACATGTTCATTACACGCCATTCTGAGTGAGATGCTTCTTTTTTTCCCCATATACATTGTTTTGAACTCCGTTTTCTCAGGGTGTAGGGATCTGGCCTAGAGACCAGAAAGAGGAAGTACCTGCAAATGTAGGAGTCACTGAGGGAAAAGGAGTTACATGAACTATTTCTTCTCAGATCACTCTGTATTTCACATGACAGCTACCCACTTGTGACTAAAACTGCCTATTGGAGAAGACCCATTCTTATCTTGTTTCTTCCTCAGTAACACACAGAATTAACCCTTGCTAATATATAGAAATATAGAAGTTGGCTTCTAATTCATCTTAATAACTAGGACACCTATTCTATAGATCTTCTAGTATTTCTACTTTTAATCCCTTTTCCAAAAAGGCTTTGATTAACTGAAGCCACATAACACTAAGCTTTGATGTCAAATACTGTATTCCTCCTGGTCTAAAGCAATCATCTATTTGGTAGTTCCTTTTGAAACCAGTAATAGTGTCTTTGAACTTTTGTATCTGTGGAATATCCCAGCCAAAGGGGCTAACAGCAGTTAATATATACCTCATTAGTTAGCTTTACAGATGAAACATTCTGCCTCGCACAACACCAAAGATATATTACCCTCTGTTTTTTTAAGTGGTTTTAATGTTCATGTCACAATCAAATGGAATAAGTTTGAAAAGTAATTGTACTTATGCTAAAGGGGCATATTTGTATACTAAAGCAATTATTAATGAATTAAACAGAATTGGAACATGTATTCGTCCACTGAATGCAGTTGGTGACATTACTTCTAAGAATCCAGCTTCTGCTCCCATGTCATTTGCTTGCTCTGATATTTACTAATGGTACAATTTCAATCACATCATGTCTGAGTCTCTATCTCCTCATTTTAAAATGGAAGAATTAAACTAAATAACCACTTTGACCCCCCAAGTCTAAGAATTTGTAAGTATAATATTAATCTCTATTGTCATCTATCCTGTGTGCATTAATATACATAGTAATCTTAACTTTTAAGATACAATATTTGAAATGCTAATTGTGTTTTTGAGACATTTATTATTTGTAATAACTATAATTACTATTTATTTGAACATATAACTTTTTCACTTAAATTTTCAGTATTTAGGGACAGGTTAATACTATGCAACTTTTAGATTTTTTTCAATACAATAATTCATAGATACCTCAATAACATTTGGTTTATTAGAACACTCGACTCCATAATAGGATGGCTCTATGGCCTAGGTAAATGAAGGGAGAAATCAATATTTGTTAAGCATTTTCTGTGCCAGACACACTTATAAGGTAGATAACATGTTCTCTTTTCATAGGGAAGAAAATTAAAGGGAGTAATAAGTGTTGGATGCAGAATTTACCCCCTTAAATGTCTGATTTCAACAGTCATCCATATTTTCTATTAATTGCATTATTAAATTTTTCCAGAAACATGTTTTAACCTTACAATTTTGCCTACATTTATTGGTTTGGTTTCTTTGTTTGAGTCCAATGCCATGGCTAAGTGTTAAATTAATATACTACTGTCTTTCTCCTCTTTAACATGCATGCATACATAAACATACAAGTGTACACACAGCACACTCACACACTCCCTGAAACCAGAATTTTCCCCATAGGAAAAATATATACATAAATGAATAACAAAACAAGTTTTTTCACTTGTTCTGCCCTTAAATCTCCATTTTATCTATCTTTTCATTTTTTGACAAAAAAACACTTCAAGCATTACTAAACAAAAACTAAAAAAGTGAAAACCAAACAATATTTATCAATGATAATTGTCTAATCTTTTAAATTTTAGAATGTAGAGGATACTTGGGAACTCTTAAGCTGAAGTGCACAGGGGAAGAGGAAAAAATTATTTATACATATTTACCATTGAATAAAAAACTAGGACCGAGACCTTGCTGTAATCATTGGAAATGGAATTGTATCCCTGGGGTTTGCAACTTGCTATGATGTAGGTCGATGCTCCAGTAAGGGATGAATGCAATGACGAAGGCAAGCGACATCATCAGGGGGTGGGTAAAACAAGAATGCAAGAGAACTGTGCCCATCTCTCTCTCTGCTGGCTTGGTCCTTCCACTGGTGAAATCCCCTAGATCTTGGCACCATAAGCTATTCTACTGTGTCTCCCAAATTGTTCTCGTGTTTTATCGATATGCCCAATTTCTTTCTTACTTCCCTCAGCAACTACATTTGGCCAGGGATTTTCATATCCCATTGTGAAAATAACATTTTGATTCAACTCTTAGATTCCTTGGCTGTATTATACTTAGACCAATCACAGAGTTATGTGATATTTTTAACACAAAGTTTGTTTTACTAGTAAAGAAATGAGCAGGCAGAAATACAGTAGAATTGTGGTTTCAAAAGGTTGGGACAAAGTTGTGCTTGACACTTAGTGTGCCCATGAGTTCTTCCCCATCAATGATATTGAAACTCAATTCACACTCTATTCTTGCCTCTTCGCCTATTTTTGCTGATGTTGGCATTTAAGTATTAACCACGTATTTAAGAGTTTTCTCTTAGAAAACACATTGGTCTTAGTATGCACCTCTAGTTTTATATCATGCATTAATAAAACACATAATCCTGAGTAATTTATCTTAGGAATATCTGTTATTTTATCCATAAATAAGTACACTGAAATGCCTATGCCTCTCTTTTCATCTCTAAAATGCTAAGGATTACCACTCATCTGATTATTCATTTATTCATTCTTGGTTATTACTAATTATTGAGAGTTTTTGTTTTTTCTTTGTTTGTTTTACATAAACTAAGTATTTCCATTGGTCTTCCAAGACAACTTCAAAGAGGAAGGTGCTCGTATCATTGAGAGATCACTCCTTATTAACGTACATTCTAGATTCCAAGCTGCTCACTCATATAGTCACCTTTAACCGCAAAGACACCCCAAAATCATTTATGCATCCCAAATCCTAGCTTCTTCATTTCTTGGCCTCCCCACTTCCAGTAGCTTTTCATTCATATAATATGAGTAACTCACTTCCATGGTTGCAATCTTGACCTTACCATCACCAATATCTCTGAAATAGTGAATCCTAGTGTATTACTTTCTGACCATTGCCTCTGCCACCCCAGATCATCACTCTAGTCCTTCATATTCAGTCAGTTGTCTCTGCAACTTTTCTGTTCCCTGACATCCCAATTCCATGTGTATCTCTGTTCATAACCCATATAGGTCCCGTGGCCCAGCAATATAAACACACACTTGTTTATAGTCACACACTTCACACACACACACTTCACACTCCTGTCCTCTGCTCGATAAGCCCTCCTTGAAAAGTCCAATCCTTGTTAAATCTAGCTGACTTCTTACTTTGTGTGTATATCTGAAAAGCTGAATATGATTATAGAAGATCACTCAACTCTGTCGAATGGTTTTACTTTGAATTTATCAACATGTCAAGATAATCTCACTATACCTTTCTAGTAAATTTCTTTCTCATTGTAGAAAACTACTGCGTTATACATTTTACTTTCCTCTCAGATATCCAAAGCCCCATCTTTAGTCCATCACTCACAGCACATGACATCATTTCATTTTTCGTTAAGAAAATAGAAAAAAGAAAAATGACCTCGTCTATCCATCAAGTGGTCCATCACTCCACATACATCTCTGCCCAGATTATTTTGTGTTCTCCTTCATTACAATATGGCAAATGGTACTGTCCTACCTAAAGCCAGCTCCTCCAGATGTACCGTGAACCCTCATCACCTTCCTAGTACTCAAGGCCAGACACTGATTCTACAGCTCTCTGCCCACCCATCTCTCATATTATCAGTTCCTCCCTTAAAACAGGGTCTTTTCCTTAAATAAAAAAGCACGCTTTAAATAAATCTTCTAAGAATCCTCTTTCAAGCTCATTCTCTTCTCATCCATCTGTATAAAAGTGAAACTAATGAAATGTTTTATTTACTCCATGTTCTCACCTCCCATTCTCTCTCAATACACTATTATCTGACTTAAAGTCTACACTATTCTACAAATAACTCTTAGCAAGGTCACGAATGTCCCTCCTCTTGACATATCTCAGTGACAATCTTTTGTTCTCACCAAAACGACCTTGTATCAACACTTGGCACAGCTAACCACTCCTTTTTTTGGGGGGGGAATATATTTTTCCAAAAGGTTTTTAGACACTGCCCTCTAATTTTTCTTGTTATATGAGAGGCTATCTCTTCTCATTTTCTATCTCTGCCTCCTCTTTTGCTCAGCATCTTAATCTTAGAATTTCTTCTCTATCCATAGTCAGTATATATGAACTTAGGTGAAGACACACACATACACACACATACATATGCACACACACACTTTTTTGATAATGTCAAGTCATCAAAAATATATTTCTAGCTCAATTATTTCTTTGAGTTTTAAATTTATATATCCAGTAAATACATGACACCTCCTTTTGGATAGATATGAGCCTACCAAAATCAATATATCTAATTCAGAACTCTTGAATTTTACTCTCAAAGCTAGTTTTTTATTTGTTTGTTTGTTTGTTTTTTCTGTCAGCGTTCATTAATTCAAGGGCACTGCCAGACACCCTTCTGGCAGGACTCAGTGTTGGATGCTTTCTTGCTTTACCTCATAACCCCTCACCTCATAACCCCTCCATCATCAACACATCTCATCAATTTTACTTCAAGGATATATCTAGAGTCTGTTCAGTTCTTACCATCTACATTATTATAACTCTAATCCAAGCTACCACCACCTACCATCAGGATTACTGAAGCTGCCTCCCACACAGTTCCTCTTGCCCCTATTTCTTGTTCATTCTCCACTTTTACACAAAAACCAGAATCAGCTTTTTAAAGTATGCAAGTGAGTATATCAGCCTTCTCCCTGGCATACATACACCTAAAACCCTCTAACCACTTACTATTTCAATTAGAATAAACTAAATTTTTTCTTCCATAGACTACACAGCCTATAAAGTCCCATAACACCTGGAAAATGTCCTCCTGTCTAACTTGATCGCCTACTATCCTTGTTCTCTGTTCTCCAGTAAGATTTTCCTTTTGTTCCTAAAGCAAACATTCTGGAATCATTTCATTTGCTTCCTTCCCATCCCCCATGAAATGTTCTGCCCCTGGCACTTTGCAAGTTTGTCTTCTCCTAACTCTGATTTTACTTTGTGTGTTACCCTATTTTGATTAGAGGGGGGAGGGGGGAAACATAGCTAACTCCATCCTAGCTGCTATATACTTTCTTATTATTTATCACTTATATTTGAATTTATCACCTATATTTTTGTTTGACCATTATTTCTTTCACTAGAATGTAAACCCACTGAGGGTGTGCATTTTTTATTACTCTAATACTGGGCTAGACTTCAGTGCATATGGACTGGATGAATAAATGTACAGCCTGCTATAAAAATGTGTAAAATTCATAAAGTTCATAGAGTTAACTAAGATGAGAAAACATGGCAGAATGATACATTTAAATGGAGGTAACCAGTCAGGGAGATATGAAAGACTGGTATTCTCTGTGAAAAAAAAAAGTTCTTATTGCAGTCTGAAGAAAGAGTACATATAATGCAGAGAAGTAGATTAGCCTGAAAAATGGGGATTCAGTTTGAAAAAGTCATCATATGACATATTAAGGTATATTCACTTCATCCTCAAATACTGAGAAGCAAGCACAGCTTTCTACATAGTTTGACATAATAAAGTTTAAGCATAACAAAGATAACTGAAGTAGCCATCATGAGAAAAATGGAAATTTCAGGATGGTGAAGAGCAGTTAGGGAATTTGGCAGTGGTCCAGAAGGAGGTAGAGGAGGGCCTGTGGGAGGCGGGGACCGAAGGGGACGAAGGATCGGCCTCTACCTCAGGGTTTCCTCTGAGTTGTAAAATGTTCCCATGTGAGGTTAATTTATTATTATCTGCAGATAATAATGATCTTGATTTCTGATCCTGCAGGCATAACAGACATTCCTGGCTGGCGGTACATTCACAAATTTGAATACATCTGCAAATCTCAAGCTGAAAATATGAATTTTACCCTGATTCTTAATAGACTTTGTTTGAGTTTGGAATATCCCACAAAGAAAAGAAAGTGACTCAAGCATCACATTCTAATTATTAAAAAAAAAATAAGTGTGCAAACACAATGTATCCTATATACACATGCAAGTAAATATCACCTACATGTATCTATGTGGTAATTGATGTGAATATATGAATCTATTTATACATAAAGAATATTTATCTGTACATGTAGTAGATTTATCTTACAGAAAAGTACACATAGATACGACAAATGAAAGTGAGTATTAAGTAAAATATTCCTCTTCAAAAAATTTTGTAAAACTGGAACTTTAAGTAAAACTTAAAAACTGTTACTTTCAAATAGGTGGGAAAGAAGACATAGTTCACATTTTACGTGAATTAATCCAATGGGATAGTGAGGGTGTAATACTTGCAAGGTGTGCGGGACAGAGGACTCTGGAGGTGTTGATCGTTGTACAATGACCAGCACTGAAACCTTGCTTTGGAATTGGGCGAGGGAAATCTCTCAGTTGCAGCTTCAGTAGGAATTTAAACTGAATTTACATTAGACATTCAGACATTCTTGTGCTTGTTTGCTCACCTAATTACTCACTTCAGATTTGAAACAACTGTAGTTCATAGCCTACTAAGGAGGAGACTCAGGGGTCACTGATGAGAATGCCTATCTACATTCAGGTGGAATCATATGGCTCTAGTAACATGTTAAGATTAACAAAATACATGTGTCCTCCTCCTAAGCACACTGCAAAGTGATGCCCGTTCTACAAGCACAAGGAAGAGGGGGCTGCAAGTAAGCTGCAGATGGGAGTGTACAAGGAAGCTGGCTTACTCTGTACCTTCAGAGCAAGACTTATGTTTCTGGGCTCTTAAAATTGCGTTCAGTCCCAACATGGGAATAAACAGCTTTAAAGGGTTTTTGAAGTTAGGACACATAAAATGTCTGCTTTTCAGCAGTTGGCAAATATAATTCCCCTCTCAGAAACGCTTTCAGCAAAAGAGCAATTTAGCATATAGACAGTCTCCCAGTGACCTGCCACTTAGCTGAGAATAGGTTGGGAAAAAGCACTGATGCCAATAAAACCTGCCTCAGATCTCAAACTTCCACTCTATTAATTCTTCTCTTTGGCACGCACAGAAATGAAAGGAAGAAGGAGGAAGAGCTGAGAAGACAGTGCGGTCTGAGAAACAAAGAGCAGTGTCTCTATCCAGGACTCTGCCCCAGCCTCCCTCATTTCCTCAGTATTGTCATACAAGGAGCCAGGCGAAGTGCAGTGCAGGCAAACACAAGATTATCTCAGACAATGAGTGGTAGTGCACTGGACTTTATCTATGTGCAATGGATCAACAGCAGGATCCTTACGATAGAGAAGGGTCCAAATCAAATGGGCTTTGTTTGCTTTGTTATTTAGGCTTTGAAGCCCTACTCTTAAAATTTCACTTTGTTTTGCTTCCTAAAGGTGTTCATGCAAGTAAAAGACCACACAATCTAGTTTGGGCTAAATACCCCTGGGCCTAATAAAGGCAAGTCAGTGCTAATTTGTAGCCAGGTCCTTCCAGTCACAAAAGCACAGTTTGAGATAGACCAAGTTGTACAGCACTTGTTAAATATCAAATAGAAACTGATTTTTTTTGTATTCTCTGGAGATGTGCTTAGACTTTGAAAATATTTCCATTTTAGCTTATACTATCCTGAAAAGAAGAACCATATCTATATCATGCACTACCTTCAACTGACTGATTAAATTCCTGTAGACTAAGCACATTTTATTTAGACTTTATCCCATTCAGCACAGGCTTTTTTCCAACTAGGAAAAAAGAACATTATGACTGACTTGATGTGTTTCTCTATACCTCTTATCTTAGAACTTATACCCTTTCCCAGGTTGCATACATTCCATCAAGGTGGATCTCACAGCCTGAAATCTGTAATGATCTGTTTGCATTCCTAGGATTCAAATGGCTTAGAAGAAATCAGGAAATTTTTCATTTCATCACATAAACTCCTCTAAATCTCTTTTAAAAGATAATAACTAGTTCATTTATGGATATAAAGGTAAGCAGAGTCACTATTACATACGCAAAAGAGGTTGCCACCCTTGAAATAAAAGTGGAAGATCTTCAGCAAGAGCCTCTTGGCCAGAAATTCCACTACAAAAGTCTTTTATTTAGGAAGCCACTGGGCTGGGCTCTATCTACTGTGTCATCACCAGCATAATGTTTGAATGTCTTAAAGTAAGAAATGTAGTCATGATTTTTAGTCATCTATTTAAACCGCGAAGAAATGTTGGTTATTACAACAGAACATTTCAAACATGATACTTAGTAACATTTTGTTTTCTGAAAACCATAAACTACAACAGTGATTCTCAAAATGTGGCCTCCTAAGCAACATCAGCATCTCTTGGGAACCTGTGAGAAATTCAAGCTCTTGGGCCCAGTATAGAGCTAGTGAATAAAGAACTTTGGGAGTTGGGCCCAGCAAACTGTTTTTAACAAACTCTCCACGTGACACACTCAAGTAAGAGAGCCACTAAACTATAGCTTAGGGACATTTTAACCACAGGAGTTGATTTATATTTGCTTTTATCTTTAAATATATTTCTTATACTATCTGAGATATACAGTCTCAACAAAAGAAATATTGCCCTCAAGGAATAAAATTTGCTTTGAAAGAGAAGGGGAGGTGGGGGGAAAATCTTAGATATTACAATAGTGAGTACCCCCAAAGGGCCACAAATATACAAAGAGACATAGCATATGGGTGGTATTAAAATTTTATGAGGGAGGGAAGCAAATAGAAAAGAAGTCTAAAATAGTGTCCTTAGGAGGTAAATACTGAAAAAATTTTAAATGGATTAAGAATCCCTGATCTAAAAAAACCATCTAACCTAAAACAAATTTTAGCCTTAACTCCTTCTCTCCCAGATTCCATAGACAAGATACTAGATTTTAGATTTATACAGAGTCCATTTAATTTAATCACTTGTGATTAATACCAAAGAAAAAATGTACCTATATGACATATATTTTCAAAATCATATATACTTTAAACATATATACAATGATTTTCCAGTTTAGAAAATCAAAGATCTGAATATTGAATAATCAACCCATTCACTCATTCCAAAATAATTTTATTGAGTGTCTAGTATGTGATAAAAGCCATGTTAGGCACTGATGCCTAGCACTGAACAGAATGGAAAAAAGCCCTGCCTTCCTAGCGTTCACATCCTGATAGGGAGATATATCCTAAACAAGGTAAATGATGAAAGGTATTGCTTTGTAAGTGGTGATTTGCTAAAGAAAACAAAATAGGAGGCTCAGTACTGGTGGGGGGGGCAGGGGCAAGAGAGCAAGAATAGCTCCCTGGAAAGACAATTATTAAGGTTGTATAGGGGAGAGAAGGAGGAAGGACTCCATGAAGGAGGCGAGAGATTCACTCACACCAGAGATGATGAGAGAAAACAAGAGCTGTAGAAACAAAGTTCCGTGGCATGTTTGAGTGACAAGAAATAGAAAAGTCTGATGACTACAGATTTTATAAAAAGCAAAAGAGGTGATAGTATTAGAGAGAGATGTTGGGTTAAACTGTAAAAGCCTTCAAAACCCAAATAGTTGCTGACCTCTCTAAAATAGTTGAATGTTGAAGGTTTTAATGCATGAAAGGAATATGATTCCAAAGTCTGTGAACCAAATAAAGGAGGACATAGTAGGTAAAGTGTATCAGAGAAGGCGAGCAGAAAGAGTCAAATATCCATAAGAGTTTGGTAGACAATAACATCTGCATCCATGCCGCAGTTAATTTCCCATAATCACTAGAACTAAAATTATACGTTTTAGGTATGTAAGAAATCTTTGTTACAAAGTTGACCTAGACACAAAAATATAAGGGCTAGAACTAGTATTTTGCAATGGAGAAAATACGACTATAAGAAGCCTCACAAATCAATCATTGAAAAGATTCAGCGAATGAATGTGGAAACCAAAAAAAGATAAGGATATTCCATTGAGTCGAGCCTATTGGAGAGTTAGGAAGAAAGTATGATTATATTAACCAAAATTGTGACACTTGAAAGAAGATTGGGATAAAAAAATAAATTTTAGGGTATCTTAATTTTGATATTATTTTAGGACATCCAAAGTAGAAGCTCCATGGATGTGGTTAGAAAGGAAATCCTGGATGAAGAGTTGCTGGATTACTTGTCATTATAAATATAATGGTTGAAATCATGAGGTTGGATGGTACATGGGCAAAAGGGAATAAAAGTTATCAACTTATAGTTATAAAATAAATAGGACAGGGGCACGTACAGCATAACACAGAATATACTCAATAATATCATAATAACTTTGTATGGTGACAGATGGTCACTAGACTTACCACAGTGATCATATTGTAACATATAAATGTTGAAACACTACGCTGTACAACTGAAACTAATGTGCTATTGTATATTAACTATACTTTAACTTATTTTTTCAAATAAACAAATATTATTTCCCCTTCTAACATCAGATGCATTTATAAAATAATACCTTTCTAACTTCAAATTTAGGGTTAAGATTTTACAATTTCTCATATCAGTAGCAGTTCTAGACCCAAACATTGTGGACAAAGCCATTTATAGAAGATGCCAAAGGGAAGTAAAAGAGATAAAGAACAAAAGTAGAGAAACGTAAATGTGTTAGAATACTTTCCTGCCATTAAAGCAAAAAAAAGAAAAGAAAAAGAGTTTATGGAAATGGTAGATGACTGTGAGTGTAAATATCAGAGACCAAGGACAACAAGAAGAAAATCAGGCCACAGACATTTGGTAATTAAAAAATCACTTGTGATCTCTGTGAAACCTGCATCAGGTGAGTGATGGGGGCAAAAGCCAGACTTCCGGGTGCAAAGGAGCAGGAGGATGTGAAAGGCCTTATTAATAATTCTGCTTGCTGTGGCATGAATCCATCATGCACTTCTCTGTAGCCATCATAAGCCATGATGAGAGAGATAAGGATACAGATGTAGATATAGATATGATATAGATAAAGATATAGATGTAGTTATGTAGACACAGATACACAGCACTAAGAGAGATAAGATCTCACTTAAAATTCAGGACATCAATCCACCTGCCTTAGTAGTCATTAGAGATGGAGAGTGGGGTTCTCAAATTCCAAACAGTATTCTTTTCTTCATTTTGTGTCACCACCTTCCTATGAGTTTTACATATTCAATACTTAATACCCCCTCAGTGATGAATAAAGTGTTTGCATTTGACTAACATGAGATAGTAAGTGCTTTAGAAATCATTAACCTAAATGCAAAAAGATTTTGAATAATCCTTCAAAATGTGAAGGCACATAACACATAAGTAATTGTTAAATATATTTTGTAGGGGAAGAAGTTAATTTAAAGCACTTGTGATATGTAATGCCACTCAGGACAGTTGTGAAGAAATTTTCACACTCTGATGTACTCATCAACTCATATTATCCTTTCTGAGGTCAGAACGAGGCCCAGGCAAAATGCTGCTCTCCTGAACGTTCATTTATGACAGCCCCGGCTCCCGGGTTCTCAATATTTCTCTTCCTGCCTTTGGTACCCTGTTTCTTGTTTTTGTACCTTTAGGTGGCAATAGGCTCCAAGCTCACTCTTAAGTAATCCTGGGATTTTTAACTGATATGGGCTGAAGGTATTAACTCATACAGGGTATTTGCACTTCAAAAGACAACTCAGGAAGACAAAAGCACTTTGAGATCCAAAGTGAAAATGTAGACAGATTTCATCTCAAGCAACGTTCACATTGGTAGGAAAGATTTTTGGAATGCTGAAGACTTTTGGCGCCCCTCAAATTTTACCTTATTTGTGCCCTAAATTTTCCTGAACAGTCTGTTAATTGACTATAAATTATTAATATTGGGAAACAACTTTTCACTCTCACCTGGCCTTGAAAACAATTGAGGCCATCTTTCAAAAACCAATTCCAAATAGCTCAGCAGAGTTTACCTAAAATGGACCCGAAGAGTATTACGCTAAGTGAAATAAGCCAGTCAGAGAATGACAAATGCCGTACAGTTTCACTTAAATGTAGAATCTAATGAATAAAATAAACTAACAAAGAAAATAAAAACAAACATAGACACAGAGAATAGACTGTATCCATATGTGTCAGAGGGGAGGCTAGGTGATAAAGGTACAGGGATTGAGCAAAACAAAAAATAAAATAAAATTAAAAAAACCCTCATAGACACAGAAAACTGTGTGGTGATATCAGAAGGAAAGGGGGATGCAAGAGGATGTCCAGATGGGACAAATGGTAATGGAAGGACACTTGACTTGGGGTGAACACACAATACAACATACAGATGATGTATTATAAAACCATATACCTGAAACCTATATAATTTGATTAACTGAAGTCACCCCAATAAATTCAATAAAAATTTAAAAACAGAGACAGAACATAAAGGTGATTTGCACCTCTGGAGATGTCTATTTAAAAGCTAAATATTTTCATTCTAATAAAAATATATCACTCCCTACTCAATCAAAGGTTTAAACATTTCAGTACACTAAGTATTGAAATATAGTCAACAGATTCACTCACTGGTATCTCTTGTTTTACTTTTCAAGGATTTTCTGGCTTCTTAGATATCAAGAAAATTAATTTTCATTATTTCCTTTATGAGACAATACATACAAGGTTGATGCTGCATTCATGCTGTCCTCATATCTCTAAGAAAAGATATAGCACTGAAAAAACAACTTATAAAATTATTAGTCAAATTAATAATAAATTAAACTAACCTAGATTAATGTCCATCATTTGGATAGTTTAAAAATATAGAAAACAGCACCAAGAGGGAGGATAGAGAAAGAAACAATAGTCCAAATAAACATGGACAAAAAACCAAGACTAATGTAGGGATTTCAGTGGATCTTGGGCAGATTCTATGGAGAAATCACCCTAAAAGGTAACTGTCTTCCCTATTTCTGGGTCAGTTTTCTTTTCCAAAGGAATACTTAATAACTAAAAAAGGGGTTGGAGACAAGACTGCTTTATTTCTGCAGTAGTTTTGTGCCTTTATGCTTTTACATAACTCAATCAACTTTTCAGCTTTTCTTTTAAAATTATTTCCTTTTCCCATTAGTCTGTTAATAATCGTTGCTTCCTGGCATCCCCGTTTTGTCAGGTTATTATGCATTCCTCAGCATTGTGAAAAATGAAAAGTGGAAAAATCACATATTTTTCAGCTGACTTAACACTCCGTAAAGTGCTGAAATTATTAATTGAACATCTTGATTATAAATTAGGTGGAAATAATGTTGAAGAAGCAGCCCCTAGTCATATAGGATTATTATTAGGGCTACACACGGACTGATTTGAATTTCATTCCGGAAGTAGTAGTAAACAGAGTTAATACCAGTGCATATGAGCTCATAGATTTTGGCTGAATATCAACCAAATCAAGTAAGCAATTGCCTTCTCAATTTTGAGGTTTACATCCTAAAACCTTGTGACTGTTGCATCTTTGCCTTTTTAACGGCTCTAGAACTACATCAAAAGTTTAGAGCTAAGCTAATAGCTATCTCCCTCCTGGAAACATTTAACCCAAAAGCACAACATTTTTAAAACCTCCGTAAAATTCACTCCACTCATTTCAAAGAGGTGATAATCCAAAATGAAGCTTGGTGGATATTCACCTTTAAATAGTGCCATGAAAAATGTGCTCATCTTGGGCAAATTAAAGCATCATCCACATTTTAACAACTGTTTAACTTGCTAAAGATGATAAACCCACTTCAGTCTCAGAGTAAAACTTACTAACATATCCCATTTAATGTTTAATTACAAGCTACTTTTATCTGTTCTACGAAGTTGTCCCGGAAAGATCTCTACCCAGCAGTATTTTATATATCCTTTAAGGTAGGCTTGGTAGAGATAACAAATCTCAAAATTTTAGTGACTTTAAACAATAAGCTTTTAGGTCTTGCTTACATAGCATGTTTGTGTGGGTGTTAGATGAACAAGGGAGTCCACTCCCATGTAGCCGAGTAGGATCCCTGTGATAGGTTTATGTCTCAGCTTGGCTGGGCTATCATAATACCCAGTTATTAATCAGGCATTGATGTTGGTGCTGTTGTGAAGATACTTTGCAGATGTGGTTAACATCTATAATTAGTTTATGTAAAGGAAATTATCTTTCATAATGTGGGTAGGGTTCTTCTGATCAGTGGAAAGGCCTTAAGGGTCAAATGAGTTTTCCCTAAGGGAGAAGAAATTCTGCTTCAAGACTGCAGCATCTACTCCTGACTGAATCTCAAGCCTGTGGGCCTGTCCTGCTGCTTTCAAGCTTGCCAGTCCCCACGATCTCATGAGCCAATGTGTGTGTCTATCTCCATCTGGATCTAGACCTAATTTGCATGTCCTACTGGTTCTGTTTCTCTAGAAAACCCTGAGTGATACTGAATCCCCCACCTCCTGTCATCTAGTGGCTTTGCCATTGTCATCTTCCTCTTCCAACTAGCAGAAGAAGAAAGCATGGAAAAGAGTAGGTCAAGAGGAACATACCTGAAAGGTTTTATGGATCTGGAAGTGGCACACAGCATTATCTGATCATATTCCTGATAAGAGACTTAATCACCTGCCCGTACCTCCATGGTGAAGAAGCCGGGAAATATCTTTTAAATGGGCTCCAATATAGAGAGCAGATTTTGGTGAACAGCTAGTGTTCTCTACTAAAATTTTCACTAATATGATGTATAATACAGTATTTGTAAAACTGCATTTTATGACATTTTTATTTTATATTTCCTATTTTATAATTCATTGAGGCATTTGAGGTGAGTCTCACACTTGGATGGAGAGAAATGGATGAAAGATTATTGTGGGCTGTATAAATAGAGCAAGTTTGAAGAAAGGGAGAAGAGTAGGAGAAAGAGAAAAGAGAGGAACCTGGAAGGTTTGAAGAACAGATACAGCTCTTTGGAAATTTATGATCTGATCTTTTTTTCCCACCCCTCTCTGTTAGCAAATCACTACCCTGATGAACCAACATTACAAATGGAAGTCACATATTCTTCAAATATGATTGGACAACAATAACAAGAGTTGTACACACTGATCTGGGTCTTAGAATGAGAAAACGAAGTGATATGAAGCTGGAGGGATATAATCACTTCAAATGCATGGTCAAGAATTTGAATTTTACTCTTCAGACAATGAGAAGTCAATTTAAAGTTTTACACAAGAAGTGATGTGATCAATGTCAATGTCAGGTATTAGACCTATCAGGTTGTTTTATTAGAATGGATGGGATGAGGGAGAAATGTAAATTAGACAGGACAGTTAAGAAATAAGACTGCAATAGTGGTATATTGTAGAGCTAAAAACCTGTAGCAGGTGGCAGTGGAAATGGAAAGAAGAAAATTAAGAGGAGCAATGTCCTGGCAGTAGTATGAACAGAACTCAAGGCTTCGTTGCAAATAGGAATAAGGCAGATAAAATATTCAAAGATAATGCCTAGGTTTAAAATTCAGGTGAGGGGAGTCTGGTGTTGCCTAATTGAAGTTAGGGATACTTTCCCTGTACTCTGGGATATACACTAACCTTCCCTAAAGAAATAATCAAGTTACGTGGTTCCTTCTGTGGGAGCCGGGAGGAGGGGGTGACCCCGACAGAAATGCCCAATTCCCTTTGCCATTTTCAGACCTCTTGTATTACTATCCCCTACTTCATCACTCCAGAAAGACATTTAATGTTCATTAAGGAGATATAAATAGGTTGCTCCCTTATCAACCAGGCAACTGGGTCAATTTCACACTGAGTCATTAAATGTCTTAAGAACTGGTAATCTATCATGTTTTAATGACAACTTTAAAATGGTATTTCAAAACCAAAAGATTTATATCCCATTAAGACATGATTGTAATATACTAATATAAGACTTGACTCACCCATTCAGAGCTGTGTTTTATAGAGGAAGGAGGGGGCGTAACTACCTTACAATATTGAAAACAGCTGACCACTTTGGATATTGAGTTTATAGAGAGTGTTCATTTAATTTGTGTTTTGGCAGACACATAGATAGCCAATATGTAAATTTACTAATATTTGAATGGGACATTTTAACATGTAGATGTGTACCCAAGGATCTAGACAAAGAAATCAAAAATAAACAACATAAAAAAACAGGTAACATTCCTGTTGCTATTAAAAAGGTGAATTAAACCCATATATAAATAATAAAATAGTTATATATGCAATTAAGGGACACTATGTATCACAGAATCAGTTCATATGTAATCTTTTCTTCTCACTAGGGATCACAATGGATACAGAGACGTTCTCGCTGCTGGCTGCCCCTATTCCCCTGGTCTCTGCTCAGCCTCCCTGATGGTCATGGGAGTCATTTTTGGAGATGGCTGTCTCTGTCAGAAAAAAGCTCTCTAGAATCCTACAATATTTATGGACATTATTGTTATAATAAATAGATCTCCCCCTGACTCATCTCTTCTTGCTGCTATTGCTATTTTTCTATAGCTATCATTTCATTTTCTTCTGTCAAGTCTCTACAATTGTACATCAGTATAAAATACCACATTGATGAGATTATTCTGTGTTTTGGGGAGAATTATGATTCTTCTTTTATCTTTTTCATTTGTATTGATTTATTGAGTTAATCAGCACTTTGTTTAATTTCTCTGTTATCCAAATGATTGGGTTATTTTTTCATGTATTGATATTTATATCAATCTCTGGTGTCTCTTGCTTTTGGTTACACTACCTTTATTTTATATTTTTTTCTTTATTTAAAGAAAATTTTATTGTTGTGCAAGTATAGCTGTCTCCATTTTCCCCATCACTCCCCCCTGCCCCACCCATCCCCACCTCCCACCCTCATTCCTACCTCCCTTTGCCTTTGTCCATGGGTCCTTTATATATGTTCCTTGATGACCCTTCCCCTTTTTCCTCCTGTTATCCCCTCCCTCCCCCTCTGGTTA
The DNA here is from genome assembly GCA_004024845.1 of Tonatia bakeri. Lineage (NCBI taxonomy): Eukaryota > Metazoa > Chordata > Mammalia > Chiroptera > Phyllostomidae > Tonatia > Tonatia bakeri. The sequence goes on from PVIA01001960.1 coordinate 133,077, forward strand.
CTGCCAGTTTGTTCTTTATTTCAATGTCTCTGGTTCTATTTTGCTTGCTTGTTTGTTCCGTTGATCAGGTTCCACTATAGGTGAGATCATATGGTATTTGTCTTTCACCGCCTGGCTTATTTCACTTAGCATAATGCTCTCCAAATCCATCCATGCTGCAGTGAAGGGTAGAAGCTCCTTCTTTCTTTCTGCTGTGTAGTATTCTATTGTGTAAATGTACACAGTTTTTTGATCCACGCATTTACTGATGGACATTTAGGCTGATTCCAACACTTGGCTATTGTAAATTGTGGTTACACTACCTTTAAAGGCAGGGCACTTGCTGAGGCTTTTTTTTTTTTTCCTGCTAAGTCTTGATGAATGACTGTGTAGTTTTGGTGCCTTTAATATCATGTTTTCTAAGAGCTTAGCTGTTGAATCATATGGTCAAGTAATCTGTCAGTCTGTGATATCCCAGGAGTTGGTGTCCTGTTTACCATGTTGACTGTAGTGTTGGCTCATAGAAGCTACTGTCACCCTAGTGTATTCCAAGGCAGAGCTCTCCTATTCCAGCCTTTTAACTCCGTGTCTCCCTCACAAAGAAGCCCATTGTCTAGGATTTAGGGATCTTTGGGCTCTTCTCTTATGGGCCTGATTTAAAATATAAATATATGTTTAATGTTGAACATACAATATTTAAACAAATAATAAATATCTTTAATTCCCTTTGTCTTCCTTTTCTTATCTATAAAATAAAAGGAATAAGATCTTACATAACTCAAACTTCTTATGTTATTTGCATAAATTCTATACAAACAAAAGATAAAATTATTTCTCCCTTTTTGTTTTGTTTTTCTCCTCAAGATCTTCCCCTTTTCCTTTGATTCTGAAGTAATGAAGAAAAACAATTGTATTTCATCTGCAAAACTTTTGGCTTCTATATAAATGGTTCATATCCTGGCATAAGGGATGATTTAGCAATTTAGCAATCTTTAACCTTTATCTTATTCTGGCATATAAAATTTACACTAGGAACTAACAAAGTTTCATAAGTCATTCTATGTTTTGGGAACATAGCTACAATTCCATATTTGTAAATTACAAGTGGAAGAAAGAGGAAAAGATTTATAATTCAGAAACTAACTGAAAATAAGACCTTAAATGACTAACTTAATTTAAACTTTAATTTCCTCTTTTTATACTAGTCTGCTGTTAATGTATATTCTAGTTGCAGCATTACATATGTCTATGAATTATTTGTCAGATTAATAATTCCACCTAAAAGTTTAATGTCACTTTCATTAAAATACATTTTTATATGTTATATTATCTTATTCTCAGATTATGTTAGGAGAGAGTTATTATCCTTTTCTTCATACAAGTGCATTGGGCCAGGAAAGTAAAATGAATGTTTCAGGCACACCTATCTTGTGTTTGCAGTAAATATAATTTCCTACCTTTTTCTCCCTCTGCTTTTGGTCTGATTTATTTTCATATACTAGAAAAAAAGTTCTGTAAGTTTACTTAAGAAAGCAAACTTTAGTGATTTCCACATAATTCATAGTTTATGATTTATATCAACTAATTTTATGCATCAAAACTAACTATAATCTTGGGTGTTTGATTTCTAAGTGGAGAGGTAAATAAACAAACTAACAAAAGTGATAGGGTCAAAAAAAGGGAAAATTCCAGCTCCTAATCACCATTTTTAATTGTAAATATGTTACTAGGAAGAAAGCAGAATTATTAAACTGCAGAAGAGAAAACCATAAGGGATAATATTTATTATATACACATAATTAAGCAAAAACACTTTATCACTAAAGAAGAATGCTTCAGGGAAATTTTAGAAAGACAGATGCTGTGCTCAGCTAAATTTGGCAGTGCAAAAATTGATAAAAGTTATAGAACACTCACTCTTTCTTCTATGTCATATTTCTTTACCTCCAGACTAGACAAGGAGGTCAAACACTTAAAGAAAGCCTTTAAAAAGTCAACAAAATCAAAAGACAACCCAGCAGAAAAATGGGCAAAAGACTTGAACAGGAAATTGATAAAAGTTGATATTTAAACAGCAAATAAATACAAGGGTTTAACTTTGCTAGACATCAGGGGAACAATAAACAAAAACCACTAAATGTGACAGCACTAAAAATTTGCCTGAATGTCAAGAATATAAGATAAGCCTACTAATTATAGGCAAGGATATGAATCAACTGGCATCCTCAAACAGTGTTGGTGGATGCATAGATTGATACAATTGCTCTGCAAAACTCTTTGACAATGTCTACCAAACCTGAACTTATGCATATCTTACAAGCCATAAATCTCACTCCTGGATATACAGGAGTAGGCAACAGTAGTGTATAGTGGCATTGTGATATTATTTTGAGTTAATAAAGCTATTGTAATATTTATAACCTATATGTCTTTTTCCATACAAACAACTGTAAACCTACTTTTGCTGACACCTATATATCAAAAGAAATCTACACACGTTTACCAAATGACACATAAAGAAATTGCAGCACTATTTGTGGTATCCAAAAACTCAAAAACTTCGATTTCCAATTATCTATCTATAGTAGAATGGATAAATGTTGGTATAATTAAGTAGAACAACATATATACAGCAATATTACACAACTACATGTAACATCATAAAATATTTTCACAAACAAAATGTTGAGCAGAAGAAGCTGGACACAAAAAGTATAAAATGTATGACTTCATTTATATAAAGTGCAAAACTAGCAAAACTAATACATTATTGTATACCTTTGTCCATGTATGTTATACTTCAATAAAAAGTATACATTAATTTACATGCATGCATGTTTGTGTATATATGTGTTATTATTTTCACATATTCAAAATTACACATGGTTGGACACTTCTATCTCCAACATCAACAGAGTCAAGTATAAGCTAAACTATCATTAGATCAACGAGCATGGTCTATACAGGCTCCTTCAATACCAACCTCAGAGTTACTAGTACATTTTACAGTGGCTTATATATGTATTTTAAGAGTTAGGATTTGAAATAGTAATTAATTTTTTCAAGCTACTTAATCCACTGCCTCTCTCTCTCTATTCTCCATTACTTATATCATTTTGTTGCTAAAGAGGAAGCTTTCACAATAAAATTTATTATGTAAAATAAGCATTTAAGAGTTGTCATAAAAATTTAATGTTAATTAATCAATTTAAATAATCTATATTTTAGACAAAATCAATATTGGGGGATAAAAAACACTATTAAAAAGAAAGATGACCAGGTATTATGTGTTTCCAGTGGAAGCATGTGATACCACCTAAACAAATATAATTTTCAAAAAGATCAAATCTAAATCTGACTAAATCTCTTGATCAAAAACTGGTTTAATTTTAAGAAAATAATATATATAGAGAAAGCATGAAATCATCCATGGTAAATGTGATCATCAAAATTCACACTCTGGGAAAATCTACAAAATGAAAATTCAGTTTCTTAAATAATTTTTAATGAAAAAAATATAATGAAGTAACAGTTTATAAATTGGAAAAGGACTAAGGGCATATGAACTATTCCAGTCAACAGACCTTTCTAAAATCTGAAGTAAATAAATAAAATTATAAATATTTATTAAGATAATTGACATATAAAATCATGGAAAGGACTTCATTTTTTAGGTAGCATAGCTGTATGATTATTATTTTATTATTTTTTTAAAGATTTTATTTATTTATTTTTAGAGAGGAAAGGGAGGGAGAAAGAGAGAGAGAGAAACATCAACGTGCGGTTGCTGGGGGCCGTGGCCTGCAACCCAGGCATGTGCCCTGATTGGGAATCGAACCTGCGATGCTTTGGTTCACAGCCCCCACTCAATCCACTGAGCTACACCAGCCAGGGCTGATTATTTTTATTTTTAAGCTTTCTTCTCTTTTTATAGATATATATCAATATATTTACAGATAAAAGTATACGATATCTGGGATTTGGTTCAAAACAATATAGGATGAGGGGGTAGTATAGATGAAATAGGACTGGACAAGAGATGAAGTCAACTGAACATAGGCAAAATTATTAATGCTTATCAATTATACAATTCTCTACTTATAATTATGTTTGAAACTTCTCATGATAGATTTAAGGAATAATAAATAAGTTAAAGCAGAAAGGTGGAAACTTGAGTACATTTGATTTTTATATGGCATTATCCAGGAAGTTAATTACAGCAGCAAAAATGTGAAGACAGATATTAGGCAACAGAACAAATGCATAGATGTGAGTCTTTGATTCAGAAACATCACATTTTAGAAGTGATTATTCATAAAAGCAAAGAGGTGAAACAGGGCAGGTGAGCATCCACTTGGCTGCCAAAGCCAAGAACGAAACAACACATTTCTCACGTTTTGCCTTTGGGAATTAGTCATGGTATCAAGTTGTTGGAGAGACACTTTAATTTGATACCTTTTGTGCTTTGGGTATACTTTTTACTGGGTTAAAATTGCTGCTGTTAGAAAAATCAGCGTCAACCATAAAGTTATGTTGACCCGCTGGGCAAAGGTGAGATGAGAGGGTCAGACTGAGAAATGAAGACAAGAGGGGAAACGTGCGAGGAGGGGAGCAAAATGTCAGAGAAAACTTTCTTTTTTTAATGAGCTGGATTTCCTTCCTTGTGCCCAGGAAGGCGTGTTATGCTTTTGTCTCAGGAGAGGAGTAGAGGGCACCTCTTGCTGCCCTCTGCTAGTATTCTGGTCATCAGTGTCAACACAGTAGCCTTGCTATGCCTTTAGTAGCAGCAGAGAAATGGAGAGCAGTTCCAGATCTGCCCAATTACAGTTTACGGAGGCTGGCCCCTGAGAAAACAAAAGATCAGCACTTTCTTCTATCACAGTCTGCACAGGTTCACTCTCTGCTGGATAGATACCCTGCCTCCTCAAAAGGACGCCTCGCAAGATGATTTTACTGAGAACCAAATTATTTTGGTTCTGGTTCCAGATCTGCCACTTTTTCTCCTAACGTGTGGATCTTTCATTTTGCAAATGACAGACTTGAACTAGATGACCTTGGGTGTTTTGCTGAACTCTATCAGTCTCTTTCAGTTTGCATTCTCCAATTACCTCTGTAAGTGTGCAAGCTTCTCCGCATCTCTTCTTTTTGAGAATGAGTGAGAGCAGACGAACATAGAGGGATAATCCCTGGGATGATTCTTGTATTTGCTGAAGTTGTTCAAGGTTTGCTTTGGTTCTGTTCTGTTTTTGCTTTATTCTCTTTTGTTTATTTTCTATAACTGCCTTAGATATTAGATGTTATAGAGAGATCTATAGAGTTATACAGTTACAAAGTGACTTTCTTGATAGGATATTAGACTACTGCAAACGGTCTTACCTTGTGACTACAGAAATAACCCTCCCCTATTCATTTCCATGCTGGACAATCCCAGATGTCTCATCCCTAGCAAATCCAGCCTGTGTGCCAGAATTTATACCTTATATGCAAGTCTGATCACAAAAATCCCCTGTTCAAGCACATCCCTAGCTACCCATTCCTAGAGGAAAATTTATGTGTACTGCCCTGTGGTTCTTTCTACCTTTCTATAGAAATTTTCACAATTCACAATTCAATTGCTATATTATACTTCACTAATTTAGAATACAAAAACCTGTCATATCATCATTATTTTTTCATACGCTTTCCTTTATAGGATGTTTCCTATCTTTCTCTTAAGACTGCTTCTCTCCAAATTACCCCAAGAGTTACTCAGTCTACAGGAGTAATTCCAAAGGCCAGGCTGAAAAGAAGGTACAATGAGATGTTCAAGCCGTGCTCTCATTGCATGAGTTGGGTTGTGCCAGCTGGAATCCCTGTTAAACATGGTGCATACACAGAGGGCCGCAGTTATATTTCTCTGGGTCAGCCCATGACTGAGTTACAAGATTACACTTGGGTTCCCCAAAGCCCAGTTTTTATGACTGTAGGGCTGGGCACACAGAGGCTTCAAGTCTATCGCATATGTTCTTGCCTATTGTAAGAGTTGTTTAGTGACCAGTTTAACAATTCAGACTCTGTGCCTCACAGTGATTTCCCTTAAAGACTTTCCTCTGCCTGTGAACATTAGTCAGGTTCACCCAGTGAACTCTGACAAATTTCTTGAATTTTGGTTCCCAAAGAGAAGTGGTTGATATTTAGTTCCATTCCTTCTCACCAATGTCCCCATTTTCTTAGAAAAAAATGTTTCCACCATTCCCCTGAGCTCTGTGTACCAAGATCAGAGGTCCTTTTAGGGACACACACACACATGTACACAGTCAAGATTCATTTATACATTTTCTCTGTGCAAGGGGGTACCTGCTGACATTGGGTTTATATACTTTCAGGAGCCTACATAAGTGTGTGTTTTTATTTTTCCTCCTAGTAAAGAACATCCACTCTAAGGTCTATAAATACAAAGGTTACTGATATAATGTTTTAAAATTATGCTATAGTATCTTGTAGTTACTATAAATAGTTATATGTGCAATTATTGATGTCTTTACAGTAGATTTATAGTTGTGCACGTGCAGAAATTGTGTTGTTCTTAGTCTTCTTAACCAGCACAAAGCCCACACATTTAATATATGCTCAAAGGCGTTTGCAGAATAAATTAATCAAGAGTATGTAGACACCAAAGTGTTCTATAACATAGAAATTCTGCATCAAAAAATAAAGAGTCAGTAGGTAGAAGGAGTACTGTGCACAATATGTCGGCAGTGTCAGAAGCATAGAGGTAGACGGGGATGGGAAGGACAGAAGAAGGTAAGAAGATCATGAAGATAGTCATAAACATTATTATGGAGCTGGACTTTCATCTAAAGTCAATGAGAAAATTTAAACAAAAAGGCAGAGAAGTGTGTCTCATATAGAAATATCACTCTGGTTTTCATATGGAAGATGAATTGAGAATGACCAATACTTGAATCCACTATGTTATCTAGGCAAGCAACCACAGAACTCTGAAATAGAATAGTAACAGGAGAGTAGTGGAAGCCTTAGATGTATATTTAGACAGGGGAACCGACAAGATTTTATCATTGAATGAAGGGAAATGATGAACCAAAGTTAATGTTGAGATTTTTGCTTAGACAACTGAAAGGATGGTAATATCATGTGGTGGCAAGGGAGAAAATGGGAAGAGGTTCAGGGTGAGAAGGAAAAGATTGAATTGAGCTTGAGACATTAATTCTGGGTACACAGCATGTGGCACTATGTGTATAAAGCTCAGAAAAGAGATCTCGTGAAGATATAGATTGGCTGGCATTTACTGCATGGCACAGGAATGGCAAGAAGTTGTTATGTTGTGTTTCCACTCTGAAATATGTAGCATTTTCCTAGGGTACTGAGTTAAAAAAGAACTTTGAGGCCAAATTCTTTCATGGTGATAGAAAAAAAAGTGTTAATTGATTAGTGAGGTTTGGCATGCACATAGAGAAAAGTGGAAATAGAAGCATATTTGTAGCTTTCATTTACCCTGATCTGGATGGCAACTGATGCCACGGGACATATGTGGGGTTATATATAGCATGAATAAAGAATGAAGCAAAAACAAACTAGGGCAAAATTCTAAAGTGCCCTAATATTTTAGAAAGATAAAGAAGAATGCTGGTTTTTGATGGTTTTAGAGAATGGACTAGGAAAATCCCTTTGTTAACAATTTTTTACTGCTGCAAGCAGAGTGGCATTAGAGAAGGCAAACACCAACACTAAAAAAAAATATTTTGGTATTGCTTATCTTAAATGCCCTCCTTTTGTGAAAATCACATTCCAGCATTCTAACCCTTGGATGAATTAAAGAATTCCTAACTAAGGCTGCATAACCTTCTACGTTGATTTCCATCAACATGCTTCTGCCCTGGCTTTGTAACCAGGTGTCTACTACACTCCTAGGTCTGCCCCAATGTCTGCATCTCTGCCTTTCTACTGTGCTACCTTCTACTGTGCCACCATGCAGTCTCCTTGGTATTCTGGTTCTCCCTAGCAAGTCTCTGTTCTCATCACTGGCAATGTTTGGTTGGCATTGTGAGTAAGTCACATGACTGCTACCACATTTTTCTGTTATGGACTATTGGCTTGCCTACTTTCTTGGACTTTTCTATGAATGAATTAACTCAGCATATCCTGATTGACTTCTGTATTTCAGGGCCTCTGTCACTTTGGTGATTTTCTGGGGATAGCAGTCTTACATAGCAAGGGAGAAAGACCAAAAGAATCTGATGATCATAACACTTCTGTAAATGTTGTCACAGGCAGAACAGAAAAAGGAGAATGTAACTTGTTTTCTGGGATCAATGAATGTTTCCCAGATCAGAAGTCACTTGGGTTGAATTTGAGAACTATGTAGGGATTATTTCTAGTTTATTCTTCGGTCCTATTGATAGATCAATTAGAAGGAAATGTCGCTATAGTTAACTAGAAATCCAACAGTAATTTCATTAAAAAATTGGTTTTATGATTCTCAAAAATAAAAGAAGTTTAAAAGGGCTTGTGTGGGACTGGCAAAGTAGCTCCCCTATCACCAATAACTAGGGTTTCTTCTCTGTCATATTCAGTGCTTGGCTTTAATTCTCATGTTCACTTCACAGTACAGCGCTGCTGAAGAGCCTACTGGCATGCCTGTGGTTCAGGCAATAGGAAAGGAAAATAAAAGGGAAATTAGATGCACCTCATGGATGAGACAGTGTAGAATATAGGAGAGGGGTCAGTTTATGGGGAGAGGAGAGCATGGAAAATACAAGAAAGGAGAGAGCAAAGAAAATAGTGAGAGAAGGAGCAAGATGCTGACGGTAATAGCAATGCTATTATTTTAGAAAGAGCAATCTATACCAAGTAATAGATCCTTGGGGTAAAACAACAACAAACCCAAAACCAAGAACACAAGAATATACGATACAAAATGGAAGTATGAATTTTTTTACTGATTAGCAGGACAATAATTATATCAGTATGCTATTTTCAAGAGCTGGGTTTAACCATATTTACTTCCTCCAATTGGAAGTGGTCCAGGAAACCCTTATTCACTTAGGAGAAATTGGACTGTATTTTGTTTCTGAACTGAGGAAACTGTTTGAAAGCTTGGACTGTGTATTTATGAGTTGCTTTGCCAAACTGTAGTGGCAATATCTTTTGAGACACTCGGCAGGGTTGACTTTGTCAAGTGTAACAAAGGATATTTCAAATATTGGGGGTTTGGCCAAATCTGCAGAGCTTTTGCCAGGTGCTATTCCATCAATTTTTAATACCCATTTTTTTGAGACATTTAATCCATACTTATTTCTTACTGCTTTACTTCTTAACTCATCAAAATGTTACATTTCAAGAGCTCTTTGATGTGTATGATACCTCTGGGCTTCTTTCCCCCCTTCTTCAAAACAGGAAGTTGTGTTAGCCAAGGGGATAAAAGAGGGAAGAAAACCCTTGAGTTTTGAAAGGGGTGTTGGTTCTGGTTTCAAAAGCCTTGAGGTTTGAATCAGTGCAGAACATGATTGAAATTATCATCACAAAAAATAGGAAACTGATTGTAAGTGGAAATACACATATACGTGTGTGTACATATATACACATATATGTATATGTCATTATAGATAAAGTGTCAGAAGGTGTCTAATTCCATCCTCCACTGAAGGACTGAATCCCCCAGTGCATTACTGTTATGGCTTGGTCTGTTACAAGAAACACAATGTCTGCTAAGGTCCACATATTTTTTCCTGAAAAAAGCAAGGGGTTACAGCCTTGAACTCTTTTCACTGTATTTTTCCATTCCTCTCTCTCTGACAGGTGTTTCCAATATGCCTCTCTATTACTTCATGTTCCCAGGATCCCACTCTCTGAGGGTGCCCCTGTATCCCTCTCTGTGATGCATGACCCCAGCATTTCTCTCTCTAATAGGTGTCCCCAGGGTCCCTCTCTCTTACCTCATGTTCCCAGGATTCCTCTTTCTAATGACTGTTCCCAGAATCTCTCCATTGGGTGCTCCTGGCACCCTTCCTCTGAAGGTGTGGCCAACATCTCTCCCTCCCTCTCTCTGTCTTTCTCTTTCTCAAGTCTCATCTCAGAATCCCTTACTCAGACACACACTCCCATGATTCCTCTCTCTGATTCCATGTTCCCAATATATCACATGACCTGCTCCCAGAATCCCTCTCTCTGATGAGTGTTGTCTGCACTCCTCCCTCTGAGGGTGTTTCTGGCATCCTCCTCTCTCTTCACTGTAACTTCTAGCCTTTGGTTTCAATATTTCTTGCCGGGTCACACAGAATCCATGTTGTTCTGCTCCATGACAGTCTTTAAATATTTGAAAACAGTTTTTCCATGTCTCCGATTCTCACATTTTAGAAATGTAAGATAAAAAATTCTTTAAACTGCTTATATGGCAAAGTTTTAAGTCCATCTGATACCTAAGAAAATCTCTATGTACCAATGTTTGTCACTATTACTCTTGAATTTTATCACCCAGAATTAAATAATCTAAACGTTGTGCCACCAGCTAAGAGAGTTGAAAGAATACAAGCCTTTTCTGGGACACCATATTTTTATTTTTATTCATGCAGCCTAAGTTCTTCTATGAATCTCTATTATCATATCACACCCCCCCACATACACACACACATTCACTCACTCACACTATGTATGAAGAGAAAGGGGAAGGACAATTTACTATGGACAGCAGTCCATGTCTTGAATTTACTATATAATTATAGTAGTTTCACTAGTTAGTATAATAACATTTGAAACAAATTAGCCTGTTTTAGAAATATTGAAATATTTAAGAGAAGGGCAGTGAAGTTATAAAGATCTATGGTACTTATTAGGCTGTTTATCAGATTTTACTGATGCCACTCGGACTTCTCAAACACGACCTTATTCTCTTGATCTAAATGTATATTAATGGGATTAGCCCTGGCTGGTGTAGCTCAGTGGATTGAGCGCGGACTGTGAACCAGGCATCGCAGGTTCGATTCCCAGTCAGGGCACATGCCTAGGTTGCAGGCCATCTCCCAGCAACCGCACATTGATGTTTCTCTCTCTCTCTCTCTCTCTCTCTCCCTTCCCTCTAAAAAATAAATAAATAAAAATCTTAAAAAAAAAAGTGTTCTATTAAAAAAAAATAAATAAATGTATATTAATGGGATTCTAAAGTTGCAATGATTTAAAAAATCAAAAAGGTCCTTAGTTTTGATCCACTGATACCCACTGCAGAAGCCATTTTTAGCATCCTAAATTGTAAAGCGAAAGCGTTCTTGAGTTTCCGCAGCTGGCATTCTTCTCTTTCCCTCAGACATCACCATACCACTGCTTGTATTCCCATTGCCATGTAAGTCAAATGTGGTGCAGTGGTGGGAACCTTATCTGACAAAAAACAACAGAATTTTGAATTCAAATGCCAGTATTATAGCTAAGTAACTGTGTACGAGTTACTATAATGTCTCTTGTCTCACTTTTCTGCAAAAAGACAATATAGTACATACCTCTCAGGAGGTATGTGTGTGAGCATGAGTGTGCATAAGTGTGTGAATATGGAGGAGGGATGAATAAATAATACACCTGTCAACACTTACCTTTTGCATTTTTGACAGCAGTTATGTTGTCCACCATAATGACTGGCCCAGAGTTAGCAGCTTCCCTGTTTATCTAACAAACTGTAGAGTTAGTCATCACCCGGAGAGTCCCTTATGGCTGCTTGCTAAAGGTTCTGAAGAAGCACAGATCTAATCGGGGATCCACTGTTATTAAAACACAAACAAACAAAACAGCCTTATGCATACGTCCCATCTCCTGCAATTAGTTCCCATACACCCCCTCCCGACCCCCAGTGACTCCCAAGGTTTTGGGGAAATTAAAATCATATGTCCTTAGTAATTTAGTAATGTTATTAGGATCACTGCATCACCACTTAGATTTAAACTCTAAAACTACACGGAATTGTAAATCTTTAGAGCCAATTACATTAAAATATATGACCAAAATACAGGGTCTGGCACGAATAATGTCCCTTTTCTATTACAAAATGTTTTATTACAGATCATAAGCATGTAATTCTGTGACATGACAATATCACACTCAAACATAACATGTGACATTTTAGGTGAAATGTTCAAATTACAGCTATAAATTATTGCACCCATATCATTACCCTACCAACCACATTCAAACAGGCCTTACTTCTGCTGGCATTATTTTTTTAACTTTTAGAAATTCTAATATATGACAAGAAAACTACTGGCATACAATAATTAGAGGAAAAAATATCACATTTTAGATGATACAATTATCTTTCAGAAAAGCTAAAATAATCTATTAAAAAGCTATAATAAAGTCAACAAATATAATTGCATTTATATACATTAGGAATAACCAAATAAAAATATAATAAAATCATATTTGCAAATACACATAAAAGCATAACTAAGAAGAAACCTAAGAAAGCAGACAGACATTATCTAAAAAAATACTAGACTTTACCAAGGGATATAAATATGTCCTAAATAAATTTAAAATAAAATGTCGTAAAGATATGCATTCTCCCAAGTGAATTTATAAAAACAATGCAGTTTCAGGACTTTTTTTTTGAAGTTGATATGTTAATTATGAAATTCATGTGGGAAGAAAAATGGGTAAGTGTACTGTGAAAAGAAAAAAATCAATTACTCATAGTAAGTGATATTACATAATTATAAGGATTTCCATATGTGTGTATGATGTGGGAAACCATACATACATATGGAAAGACCTGGCATATGTGCAACTGGGACAACAAAACTATGCATACTTGTCCTCAAAGAACATGATGATGATGGCAGCCTAACACCCCCAGGAAAAGTAGGGCAAAGAAAAGTACTTCAGATTTGGGGCAGGGTTGGTGGGGGTGGGGGGAAACTCCAAAAGAAGATTATTTAAAAGCAAAGTGACTAAGCTTCATTTTATTTTATTTTTTAAGGGAGCTTTTTTTTTAAATTATCATTCATTTAGAGAGATGGTGAGGGAGAGAGAGAGAGGAAGCATCAGTGTGAGAGAGAAACACCTATCAGTTGCCTCCCACACATGCACCAACAGGGGATTGTAGCCACAACCCAGGTACATGCCCTGACTGGGAATCGAACCCAAGACCATTTGGTGTAAGGAGCTATGCACCAACCAAGTGAGCCACACTGGCCAGGGCACAAAGTGACTAAGCTTTAAAGTTGCCAATATTAAAGTTGAGATGATATTTGAACTTTGCTGGAAAAAAAAAATAAACACTTCTGGGACAGATTCAGTATCCTGAAATGGGATAGAATATGTTGTCTACGAAACATGAGATTAGATAAATTACAGAAAAACAACAACAACAAAAATTCCACTCATTTATACTTCAATTTATGCCTCTTATACCTGTACACCAAATTCATTCTAATAAGCATACATCTCTTTAATAAAAAAATCTAATATATGTTACACAAAAATTCTGAGGGTTTCGATCAAAAAGGCAAATCTAATTAGGAATTTTAGACTTTCACAAATAGAAAGATGAGGAAATACCTGTTATGTTCATAAAATAGTATCAAAGGGAGATAAATCAGCACTTGTCAAGCTTCTGCAAAACTGTTCACAGAGTTGTCACATTTGAGTAAATGAATTAGAGGAGTGGATAAAAAGGAAAACTGCTTCTCTGATACATGCATTTATTTATTAGGCTATCAGAGAGAACTAATCCCAATGGATTCACTTAGTAGTAGAAATTATTGCAGAGCAGAAAGCTTACATAATCCATTGCGAGTCGGAATTTTTATCAAACCACCTAATTAAAAGTTCTTCCTTTCTTAAACTGCTTAATGAGGAGTTGCATCGTGACTCCTGGAGTGAGTCAGGGGTTTTCAAGGATTTAGGGATGAAGTAAGCAAACGCACAGCACGATACATCCTTAACCATCAGCCAGTTCCAAGGGGGTCAAAAGAGCAGGAACATTGTTCTTTGTTGCAATAACACATAGAAGCATTGACTGCTATCATCACTGTTCTCTAACAGGAAGCTGCTGTTTTTACTGATGTTTTCCTCCCCTAGACGTCTATGTTTTAATTTATTTTTCCCTGTTATTATCATTCCGTCCTCCCACTCCTTTCCCCATGGACAATCTACTAACTAAAGTACACCTTTCTGTTGGTAAATGTTCATGCTAACTGTTCACTGTCTGTATATGACCATGAGTCCGTACTTTACTCTGCTACAGATCTCAACCTGTTACCCATGTCACCAGGCAACCCTGTTGCTTTGTGAATGTTGGCATCATTTCACTGCATAGTCGTCCATCACATCTCACCTAGTCGCTCTCCAGGTTGTGGGTGCTCTCCAACCTCCCACTACCACGTACAAGAATCTTGTGGTCAGCTCCACTCACTTGCATACCCACTTTTGGAATGAGTAAAAAGTCCTTTGGAATAAATACCTAGGGAGTAAACTGCTAGCTCATGAAGTGTGTAGCTAATTAACCGAGGAATTTCTACCAGAATGCTGTGCGGAACAACGGCACCTGTGCGCACTTCCACCCTAGCATCACCTCATTCTGGCCTCCCTCGTTTGCAAAAGGCCTGGGAGCAGGGCTCCTCATCAATGGGGGCTCTGGAGCTCCGGCTCCCTGCCTGTCACCCATTGGGGTTGGGACCATCTCTGCCAGAATCCCCTTCTTTTTTAGGGACTGACTTCAGAAGAGCAGTGAGGGTAGGGTGACTCCCGGGGCTCCTAGAACCAGGGAGCAGGGGCGACCTGTCCCAAAGACCTAATCAGCTGAGCCACCCACTGTGTTTCTTCCAGGTGTGGGATAAGGGCAGGAGGGTCTGAAGTCATTTCTGGTTATGCCTCATTTCTCTACTCAATTGTCAAAAGCAAATGCTCTCCTTGGGCTCCAGGCTGTCCCTCATAAGGCCCTCTCTGAGCACCAGTGCGGCCCCTCCACACCCTCAGGCAAACCTGGAACCCCTGGAAAACAAGCCAACTTCTCAATAGCTACGTGCAGGTGCAAAGTGGTAGTCTTTGGTCACGTTGATTGTGTTGCTCCGGTTACCTATGAATTTGAGCATTTCTTCACATGCTGCTAGCTCTTAGAATTTCCTCTTTCCTGACTGTGCCTTGTGTCCTCTGGCCATTTTTCTTTTACAGTTATTGACTTTTTCTTGTTTGTTTGCAAGAAATCCTTTATATTTTAGATATTAGTTCCTTGTTATTCTTAAAAAACAGAAACATCTTTCCCAATTTGTTATTTGTTAACTTTGCCCATGGTGTTTTTCGTTGAATTAAAAAAACACAATATTTAAAATTTTATACTTTATGATTTGGGAATTTTTAATAAGTTTTTCCTACAACAAAATCACAAAAGTGTTCTTGTATATTTTTTCTCATTAATTTTAAAGTTTTACCTTTCATGTATAAGTCATGCATAAGTCATGCTTAATTCATCTGGAATCCATTTATAAATGGTCTGCATTCAATAGCTAAATTTACCTCCACATAATGAGGCATAAAAACATCCTTTATTTTTGCTATTGATTTAAGTAACAATTTTATTATGCATTAACTTCCATACATAAGTGGTCCCTCTCAAAACTCTCTACTTCATCCCCTTGGTTAATTTGTATCTTTTTGTGCTAATACCACTCTAATTTGAACTGCTATGTCACTGCAGTATGGCACGGTTTCTGATAGGTACTCTGCCTAGACTAATATATACTTTTTCAAAGTGGATTTTATTCTCCCGTATAAATTTCACAGTAAGTTCATCAAGCTTTTTAAAAACATCCCATTGGAAATTTAATTAAGATTGCTTTTAATATATTTGTTAGAACAAGCACCTTAAAAATTAAATCATCTATCCAGGAGCATGTAATTAATTTTGATCATCTTGATGTCTTTTATTGGGATATTACATTTTTCTACATAAAAATTACTATATATTGTGGATTAGGATAAATTGTAAGTAACTAATAGTTTTATGCTATTTATGAAAGACATAGTAAACAGTGGTGATAATTCATCTGTATATTTTTCCAAATCATAGAGAGCATCTTAAATTGTGTCTTCCACAATTTTGCTATAACCTGTGGTATAAAACCCTTTGCAAATCAAGGCATTCATTTCTATTCTTCTTTGCAAGTAGTTGCTTTTTAAATCATAAATAGATGTTGACTTTTTAAAGTAAACATTTAATTGAAATATAACAAATATAACATAACTTTAGAAAAATGAACAAATCACAAAAGCACAGCTTAAGGGTTTCATTTGTTTTGAGTTTGTTTGCTTGTTTATTTTTAAATAAAATTTTATCTGGGGTAATTTTAACTTTATAGAAAATAGTGCAAAGAGTTCCCAACTATATTTCTAATTTTAAGATCTTAATTACTGTGATACATCTGTCAAAAGTAAGGGCTACCTCTTAAACATCACTGACTTTCATTGCCTAATGTATAATAACTTGAGAACTGTGGGTATTTTTTTTTGTTTTTATATTTTATTATTTCAGGGTAGGGTGAGTATGTCAAGTCCCTATTACTCCATTTTGTTTGTAAGGAAAAGTTCTGAGTTGGATATTGATATAAAAACTTTTTTAATTACTGATGTTCCAAAATTCAAGTAATAGTTTTATCAGAGGTCACAAAGACTATTATCCATAACATGTTACCTACCAACAAATTGTAATGCAAATCAGGATGATCTCATCACTCTTACCTAATTACTGAAGACAAGAATGATGGTGTTATAAGTTAATTGACCTCACATTATTATTTTTTTTATCTATACCATTCAACAATAACAACTTTACTTTAATCATGGACTATCCTTCCCTCTGACACATTGGTCACTAGAGAAAGTAGATTCATTTTATTATGGCCAGTTACGAATCTTCCCCTGACATTATAGACTATTAATTGTGTTGGCATTACACATTGTGCTTTTTTTGTTGTCAATTTCCCACATTTAAGTAACAATAAATTGTCTTTGTTGTTCCTTTCTCTTTGTCTTCCACCTAATTGTGCATTTCCTCCATAGAGCATAATGTGGTTTCAAGCTGACCGTAAAATGATTCTCTAATTACATTTCATTCTCCACTCTCCACAAAAATAAAACTCTTGAGACATGTTAATGGCTTTGACTGTAGATAGGAGTTCACCCCTTCCAGCAGGGCCAAGCACGGTGACTTGTCACTCTTGGCACTGGCCCCCGTGCGGAGAGAACTGCAGGCAGCCCTCTAAAGTGAGTTTCTTCAGGCAGAGGGCAAGGCGGGCCTATGGGAAAGAGGTGAGATCATCCATATTTGATTTTTATTGCCTGTGTTTCCTAGTAGTGATGACAGGACATTCATCGGAGATGTGAGGCTACCCCCACCACAACACTTAATGCACTGCCCCTTCTGCACGGGGGCATGGCAGGCACGCCAGCGCAGAAGAGTGTGGAGAGGGAGTGCGGGCAGCCTCCATACAGATGTCCCCCCAGGAGCTCAACAAAGAAAGGAAGATGGATTTTTACATGACTTTCCATTCCCCCCCACTTTTGTTCTTTGTATTAATTGTTACTTTTTGAGAAGATTGGTAATAAAGTTCTGAAACAAGATAGTTAAGTAGAATAAAATTGACATCTGAATCTTGCTGTGACCCACATGCTGCTGGATGAGATGGTAACAGGAGACATGGAGGCAAAGCCTTCCCTAATAAATGCTCCCCTTTACCTCATTTTTCCCCCCAGGATGTATAAGGAGTTCAGGTTACTTTGGTTTTCCCTCAATTCCTAATATATTTGATATTTGCTTTGGTATATGCCACAAAGTAAAGCAGAGTTGGTTTTACAGTTACTTAAGTTAGTAAGTTTTAAAAACATTCAAAGTACTGTAAAATACACCAATTTGTTTAATTTATTAAAGCTGCAAGTATGCACTGCCCTTTCTACCACTTCAAAAGGTGAATCTTCAGTGTAAATCAATGTTAACACTTATCTTACTTGTCTGGATAAAATTAGTGATAATTTATTAAATCTTAATTCTTCAAGTTCTTCTATGATACAATTGCATCATTTTAATATCTTTTAAATAAAGGTACAATGATTTATAAAAAGTAGTTATTTTTAAAATGTCATACCAATAATTGTTTGCTCTTTCTTAATCATCATTCAGTCCTAACGTCTTTAACTATATTATTCTGAAAAAAGTAACTCAAAAGAATGATGGAAAAGGTCTTATTACCTCTCCTTTAAGGAAATCCCAAGGATAACCACTGAAATGCCATATCTCATCTTTGGAAGACCCTCTCAGAGCTCTGCTTGCCCACATGCATCCCTCTTCTTACTTCTGGAGCTTGTTGTGGACTAAAATAATGATACTTTTACTGCTTACTGATTAATACATTCCTTCCAACATACTACCAGTTTTGCCTCCTATGGTCTTGTGAAGGTTTATATGTATAATCTTTATCTCTCCAGCAAGAACATAGACACTGAACAGTGAGTAGCTATCAGGCATGGGGCTCTTGCTTATCATTGTCATGGAAAGGAGTTTTGCAATGAAACCCACTGAGGAGGGGAGATAAATTTATTTTTATGTGAGGTTAAATTTAAGGGTAGGAATAATTTCTTATAAAGGCACTATGTGAGTTTTCAGCAAGAAATTAATCCTAATTCTTTGAAATGTATCTGATATTTAATAGTGACCTAGCGTGGAGACTCTCTCTGGCATTAGTCCTGCCTGAGCCAGGAACCAAAAGTAGACCTAGTCATTTTCCCTGGCAGAACATGGAGTTTAAAAGACCCACAGTAGCCTGAAAAGCTATTTAATCCTGAGGAAAAAGAATCATCCTCGAATGATTAAAAACAGAAGGAAGCGGTTTCAGGGAGGTAGAGTTGTTCAAAGAGAGAAAATGCAAATGGCAAGAAAAAAGAAGTCCTTGCAGGAAAGGAAGGAGATTTCACGTGCAACACTTTCTGGAGGCCAAGGGTCCCCAGATCTGTGTCATGTGGGCTCCAAAGCGGGAAAAATACACCCCGGAGAATGCACAAGATGATTCAGCAGTTGTGGGAAACACTTCTATTTGTACCTTAGATAAAACATCGGAAATAAATTATTTTAATACATCAATCGATACTGATACCCTCTCTGTCTTGGTATGTATTTAAAAGGTGATTCTCATACTTAGTTCCAGTGAGGAAGGGAGGTTCCCTCAACAAACAATTCTCCAGACATCAGCAGGGTGTCCTACAATGGAAATACCGTGAGGTCCCACAGGTTAAGAGTTCAGTCCCATACCTGCCTCCTCTCCTTTCAGATGCCAGTCACAATCCCAAATTATCACCTGTGCTTCTGACCAACGAAATGGCTTTAGGGAGGTTCCAGTGGCCCATGCTTGAGTTTAATTAATTTGTTATAGCAGCTCACAGAACTCAAAGAAACATTTTACTTACTAGACTACTAGTTATTATAAAAGGATAGGACTCAGAAATAGCCATATAGAAGACACACAAAAGACAAGGTGTGGGGAAAGAGTGTGGAGCTTCCATGCCCTTGCCACACATTGCCACTGTCCCCAAATCTCCATGCATTCACCACCAAACCAGAAATTCTCCAAACCCCTTCATTTGGTGGTTTTTGGAAGCTTCATTATGTAGCCATAATTGATTAAATCCATGGCCATTGGTAACTGACTCAACCTCTGGACCCTCCCCGCTCCCTGGAGGTGGAGAGGGAGAAATGAAAGTTCCAGCTCTTTAAACACCTCGTTGATTTTCTTTCCAGCCAGCCCTGATCCTTAGGTAAGATCCAAAAGCCACCCCACTAACATAACAAAAGATTCTTTTGTTGTTTCCCACTTAGAAAAGTTCAAGGGTTTTAGGAGCTCAGTCCTGAAAATAGGGACAAAGACCAAATACATAATTTTTATTATAAATCATAATATATATCACACCATGTAAAGAGGTATATGTCATATGTGATCCCGAAGCCAGCTTTGGGGGTGAGGCCAAGCAATCTGCATTTTAGTAATTCTCTTGCTTGATTTTGTTACATGTTGTTATTATTATTGTTATTTATGTTATCATTATCACCATCTTTTAATCATATAAATTCAGCATTCGAAAGAAGAGCAAAATGAATCTGGGCTTACTAAGATTCATTTGAAAAAGGTGTTACAAATTCAGTTAAGTTTTCTGAGATCTATAAATTTCCAACAGCTCTAACTGTTTTAAGGGGGCCTCTCTGCAGCTGAGTCAATCCCTAAGGCGTTGCCAGCAGCTGAGTCAGTGAAGAGCTCACTGAAGACGTATCTGGGCAGCTGCATCCCACCCACTGCCAACCAAATCTTCGACATTTTTATGTTTATACAGGCCTCAGTCATTGAAAATCAGATTGATAGAACTTTGAGCCATAGTTATGCTTGCTCTGTAACCACTCCAATTCCCTGAAAATGCTTCCTCCTTTTTCTAGTCATTTCAAAATGCTTCCCTTTCCTCAGGATTAATTAGCTTCCCAGGCTCCTGTGAGTCTTATAACCTCCATATTTTACCTTTCCTCATAGCCTGAGCTTGGGTAAGTTAATTATCTTCTCTGGATCTCATTCAGCTTGTCAGGAAAATGGGAATAATAATACCGTTTATGTAAGATTGTTGTGAAGATTAAGTAAGATTAATTTTTAACACAGTAGTCCTCTCATCCCATATCCACAGGAGGTATGTTCCAAGACCCCCGGTGGATGCCTGAAACCACAGATAGTATTGAATCAGATATACACCATGTGTTCTTTTTTTCTATCCACACATACAAATGAGGCACAGTAAGAGATTGACAACAATAATTAATAATAAACTAGAGTAATTATAAAAATATACTGTAATACAAGTTATATAAATGTGGCTTCTCTATTTCTCTCTCAAAATATCCTATTAAGCCATACTTACCTTTTCACTGAAAGGAACTACTTTCAGCTTCTTTCTGGCATACTCAGATTGCCAGCATCACTACTCTTACTCTTTGGGGCCAGCATTAAGTAAAATACGGGCGACCTGAACTCAAGCACTGTGACAGCACGACAGTTGATCTGATCACTGTGAAGGCTGCTACATGACTAACAAACGGGCAGCGTCTGTAGGGATGGTTCACATTCTGGGTGGGATGAAACAGAAATAACATGGGATTCATGACAATATTCAGAATGGCATGCAAATTAAAACTTATGAATTCTTTGTTTATGGAATTTTCCAATATTTTCAAACTGTGGTTGATGATGGATAACTGAAACTGTGGAAAGTGAGACCACAGATGGGGGGACTACTGTATTTAACACAATACCTATATCTTTATGGCATGCACTTAAGGAAAAAAATGTTCCCTTATTGCCCTTTCTAGAACCTGAGAAACTATGGGATTCACTGGGTTAATTATGAGCATGAGATTATATATAAAACAAAAAATAAATATGAAATTCACATATGGTCTGTGCTGTATTAAATTGGAAGAGCTTCAACACTATGGAGTATTAAAGACAACTGTCTATCATCTGCCTACAGAATGGTTGCCTTAGCTGGGCTACTAATTAAGCTCATAGTGGCACATCATAAGGAATAGATGATGCTTTTGGCCTTGGGGATACTTCACTCCTTGTGCTAGTTGGGCATTAAAGTGATTTTTTTTAAATAAAAGAAATAGAACATTGCTGATAACTTTGAAATTCCTTTTATTACCTTCTCAGGAGTAATCACTATCATAAATTTGCTGTGGACTCTTCCAGTCTACTTTTATATTTTTAATATGTGAATATATACATAAACACTATTGTGTATTGCTCTCTGTATTTTAAAAAGTACATAATATCTATCATACTACAGGTATTATTTAGCAAATTTAATTTTCACATAATATTTAGAGATCTATCCTACCCATCTAGATAGGTATATATTTAGTGCTTATTTTAAAACCTGCCACTCAGAATTCTGGACTTCTGGCCCAGGTTGCAGAAATGAAAGAAGAGTCACTTTAATCCTTGCAAGGAAAAAGAGCTGGAGTAACCTCAAATGTGTGCATTTTGTGAACCCTTTAGAGAGCCAAATTTGAAGAGCAAACAACTGTCCCAAAATCTAGACAGAGTTGGTGTTTACAGGGACAGAAGTGATGCAAGCACATTCTCATGCTGGGCAGAAGCAAAGAGTTTGTAAGATATTAAGCTGAAAGAGTTGATAATTCAGTAGAGACCAAGTGTGGTTGACAGGACAGCATGAACTCTTCTTGTGGCAGAAATTGGGAGAACCAACCACTTATAGGTTCTTCAAACAGGAACAGTGCCGAACACAATGTTAGCAAAGATCCTAAAAAGTATCTGCGGTAATGCAGAGATGGAGGAAGTAAGTAGCAGCCATGCAGGAAGGGCAAAAAGCTACCCAGCCAGATCCTTTCCCCTATTTCCACTACAGAGCAAGAGCCGTCCACTGCAAGGGAAATGTAACAAGTGGTGCTGTTCTCAATAAGGACATTGCTGAAGAATCATTGCAGCTGGGAGAAAATAATAGGAGTATGGGAAGTAAGAGGCAGGACTGTGAGCTGGACCCACAACTACAGCTGAGGGAAGGGCAGGAGAACTGACCAGGCCACAGACCCAAGATCCAAGGACACAGTGCTCCTCGATCTGAAGCTGAACCAGAAGAACAGAAAGCAATGTCTTCATAGCTTCTATCACCAAGTTAACAAGTTTCAAAAACACCAAAATACCACTGGAAGAGAAACAGGAGAGGAAAAAGAATGAACAATAATGCTCAGTACAAAATGGAAACCTAAAATATACAAATGAATAGACATTGTTCTATAAACCAACACCCACACTAACTGAAGCCTGTGGCAGACCATAAAGGTGAACTACAGCAACAACAGATCTCAAGCTGAGCCCAGTTCCTCCCTAGACTAACTCAGTCTACCTCCAAGCCTAGCAGAATTTGTGCTCATTTCCAGGAATAAATACCATATACCTCAGTCTCTACTATTTTATATAATATGTCTAACTTTCAACAGAAAGTTACAAGGCACAGAAAGAGCAAAAACACATACTCAGAGAAGACAAAAAAATTGTCAGAGGACAAAAAAAACTCAGACATGACAAAGATACTAGAACTACCTGAAAAGAAATTTAATGTAACTGTGACTAGTGTGTTTAAGGCTCTACTGCAAACGCTAGAAAACATGCAAATCAACAGGGCAAGTTCAGCAGATGAGTTAGAAACTATGAGAAAGAGACTAATGGAAGTGTGAGAACCAAAAAATACAGTAGAATGAAACTTTTAAAAAGCAAAAAAGAGCATCTAAGAATTGTGTGATAATATCAAATCCTCTAATATACATGTGATTATATTCTCAGAAGAAAACATGAGAAAATGGGTTAGAAGAAATCATTTGAAGATAAGATATCTAAAAATTTTTCAAAATTAAAAATAAATACCAAACTACAGATCTGAGAAGTTCAAAGAGGACTTTAGCACCAACCAGAATAAGATAAATAACAATCCCAGCCTCAAAAAAATCTCATTGGCATATCTTACGTATTGTTGAAAACAAAAGACAAAGGAAATATCTTGAAGACTACCAGAGGGGAAAAATGAAACATATTCAGAGGGATAAGGCCAGATTTACAGCCAACTTCTGGTCAGAAACCAAGCAAGTCAGAAGACAGTGAATAATGTTTCATTATCAACTTATTTACTCTCCATTCAAAATTGATGCTTAATGTCTTGATATATGAAAATAGAACTGGGCCCATTATTTTTTCTTTGTTCATTGGCATGATGCTAAGTTTCGTCAGTAGAAGATACCAGAGACATTCCAGGAAGAAGTAACTGTGGAACTCTGATGAGTTCTTTTTAGCAGCTTCTTATAGTGGCCATGGCATTTCCTGTTCTCATTCCCTGAGGCACGGGCTGCTTCTCTAGCACACAACTGCTGATGAGAAGAGTAATCAGCAACACCCAGCATCCTGGAGCTATCCCCTGCAACTCCCTTGGGTGGGTTCACAGCAAATGCCTTTAAAGAAATACTAGTTTGTGAACAGCCTTTCCTGGCCACCTCAAGGCCATATTTCTGATAAGGTCCAGAGAATGGATTTCCATCGCATTCTGCCACGGCAGCACCGTAGCAGTTTCTCTGATATATCTCACTGAGACAAAAACATGAGCCCTCAGGTAGGTTTGGATCTTAATCCTAGAAGGAAAGTTCTTTCCTGAGTGTTCTATCTCAGCGATACAGGCTACTTTTTATATTGACTATTCCTATATTCATTATAATTCTCTTAATTCTTTCTAGCCAAACTCTTATTTTTCTGATTCCATAAGTTATTGATTCTCTATATTAAAATTTACCTGTTCACATGACTGTGTGGTTTCTGTGGTTTCAGATCCTGATAGATCCAATATGATATAGATTCAGGTGGTCCTCCTAAGTATTCCTTCCATAGTTTGTCTCTTCCACATTAAAACTTTCACTTCCAGGTGTTCAGAAGAGAGACAAAGGTAGCTCAGAAGTGGCTTACATCACTTCTTCCCACATTTTATGGTCCCAACCTAGACACCAAAGAGACTGAATAACATAGTATTCCTATATTTCTAGGAAGAAGGGATGGGCTTGGTGAGCATCTAGCCAGAATACAACAATATATAAAACTTTTTATTTTTAAATTTTTTATTTTCTTAAAGATTTTATTTATTTATTTATTTAGACAGAGGGGAAGGGAGGGAGAAAGAAAGGGAGAGAAACATCAATGTATAGTTGTTTCTTGTGTCCCCCCACTGGGGACCTGGCCTGCAACCCAGGCATGTGCCCTGACTGGGAATCAAACTGGTGACTCTTTGGTTCACAGGCCAGGGCTCAATCCACTGAGCCACACCAGCCAGGACAAAACTTCTTTTATTTTTAAACTGAATTATATAACATCGCTTTCCTCTGCCCACAGATCTTGCCCACCCTTCATCTCTTCTTCAGGAAATACCACAATCATTCACCTATTTATCAAGCAAAAACCCTGTGGTCACCAACAATGCTTGGCTCTCTTACACTTCAAATCTGTCAGTGAATTCTGTTGCAAATCTAACTGCCTTCATCTTGTCTACTGCAATGAACTTCTAATTCCTAGCTGGTCTCTCTGCTATCACTCTTTTCCCTGTAGTATATTCTCCTCAAAGAAAGAGGCATCACTTAAAACCTAAAAAGGTCATGTGATAAAACCACTCATTCCATCAGTGGTTTCCTATCACACATAAGACTAAAATATAGAGTTCTCTCCATGGCCTATCAGTGTCTACACAGTCTGATCCCGGTTACACTGTGCAACCCTCCCTGCCTGTGTTCACTCCATTCTGACCACACAGGAGTTCTTGCAGTTTTTATCTCTAGGTCTCTTCTCTTGTTGTTTAGCACTCCAGGAATGTTCGCTTCTCTGTTGTTTTAATTGGCACAGTTTCTACCTTTAAATTTAAATGTTACCAGTTCAGAAAACCCATTTTAGTCATCAATCTAAACTATCACCCATTTTGATTGATTTTGATTTTGTCATTTCACAAATCACTACCAGACATTATTATATTAATTATCTCCATTATTTTAACCTCTTAATAACTAGAATATAAGCTCTATGAAATAAGGACTTTGCTTTCTGTTTCTCCACTATAAAACCAGTGCCTTTCACAATTCGAGGAAATGAAAGACATAATTAAAATTAGTTGAATGAATGCATGAGTGTTAGAACCGAAGAGAAGAAAGCATCAGTCAACCACATTTGGAAAATGTGAGGTGGACAAAAGAAACAGCCTTGACAAAAAACTTGAATCTTTTGTAAACCAGGAGAGACAATACGTGACACAGCTGGGAAAGGCACAAAAAAAGAATGTGAAACCAGCAACAATAAAAGATGAAAATGGTGCAGTGGACATGGGCCAGATAGAGTGCTGGGGAATTTAGATTTTATTACGAGTAGAGCAGGAAGCCATTAATTCTTTAACCTTTGTGGGGAGGTCACCTGCTCATATTTGTGGCTTAAGAGGATTATGCCTGCTGTAATGCGAAGAATAACTTAGAGAGAAAGGACAAGAATACCAATGTTAACCAGTAGCGTAGGTCAGATGTGACTCTGGCTTGAACCAAGATGATGGCAGTTGGAATAAAGAGGAACAAAAAGATCAAGAGACTTTTCAGAAATAAAATCAACAGAACACAGTTGTTGTGTCTTAATGAGCAGAAGGGAAAAAACATGCTATTGATGTTCAGATAAAGAAAAGGTAAATCCCAAGTCCCCTACTTCCAGCAGTTTCTAGTTTTTGCCCTCAACCCCAGAGAAAAATGTCCATAATTAGTCTCTTCAAAGTTAATAAAGATGTAATCTGTAGGTTGACAATGAAAGTGTTTTCTTACAGTTATGGAACTGGAGTCCTTGCACTTGTTATTTTAAATGAGTGATTTCTAATGTATCGAGTAGGTTAAGAAACCATCCTTCCCAAGGACTCCTCAACATCACCACATCTTGCTACCTGAAGTGTTTGTAGGCAGAATGACATTTACAAACCCTTGAGGAAAAAAAAAAAAATTAAAAAAACAGATAAATGCCTGCCAAACTCTGGGAGCTATTTAAACATTATTAGAACATGCGATGTAATTATAACAATTCAATCTCCTGCAAAATGCAAGAGCCAGTTTCCCTGCTTGCTACAGGGAAAGTGAGTACACCGTTCAGGCTGTGCCTCCATCTCCGGCACTCTGCCAAACCAAGAGCTGCCACTAACTGAAGTTTCAGGGGAAGGTTTTAATGGAATTCACACTCATAATTCCTGTTTTGTTTTCCCCCACACACAGATCAGAAGACCCTTATTAGGAGAGTAAGTGATTAGACCTGGGAGGGAGTGGTATAGATTTTGAAGCCAGTTCCATTATTTTAGAAACTAATTTGAAATCTAGCATTATTTCAATATCAAGATCCTCTTTTCCTACCCTTCCACCAGCTTCCCCCTACAAAACTGACTGTGACATTTGTGGGACCTAGGGCAAAATGGAAATGTGGAGTCCCTTTTTCAAATATTATTAAGAATTTCAAAATGACAAGCA
The DNA here is from genome assembly GCA_004024845.1 of Tonatia bakeri. NCBI lineage: Eukaryota > Metazoa > Chordata > Mammalia > Chiroptera > Phyllostomidae > Tonatia > Tonatia bakeri. The sequence continues at coordinate 160,147 of PVIA01001960.1, forward strand.
CAGAACATTAAACCAAGTGTGAGGCACTTCTGAGCACGGGGTTCTGTGAGAGCCCACAAAACTAGTCTAGCTCCCATATTTGAACAAAAAATAAAAAAAGCTCCTGACTTTGATCATTATTTGTAAATGACTGACAGATCAGATGAGCTTTCCTTTTAATTTAGATAGTTCTTCCTGCAACTGTGCTTCTCCAGCCAGGAAGGCTATGTCCCTGGGGACACAATCTGATCTAACGTCATTGATCAGATCTTTCTTTCACTTACTATAAAAGCAAACTTCAATAGAGTCTTATAAATTGAGTCACATAAAAATTCTGTCATCTTTTTAACAAAACTCACAATTATTTCATTTGTCATACAGAAAACCTACATTATCTTTCAAGTCATTGGAAAAATGTGACCATTGGTGCTGGTTTACCAATTTGAATGGGTATGACCAGTCACTTCAAGGCGGGGTAGCATTAAAAGTCAGATAGCCCGGTGTCATAATGATTTTGCTGATCGATGCAATCTATCTGTCCTTTGTTATGCCAGAGTTGTTGAGGTTCTTGGCTGCTACCACTGCTCAGCACTAAGAACGATGCCGCTGGAGGCACCATTTCCTCCCTCTGTCCTTGCCACCAGTGTGAGTCCCTCTTCTCTCCTCCCTTTGGATGGCTTGCAATTCACAGGACACCTGCAGAAGTCTGCTTTATGTACATCCCAGATGACAGAGTTTCTTTACCCTCTTTTCCCTTTCTATTTTTCTTGTTACCACATCAAACTTCTACCCACACCATCTGGTCCCCCCTTTTAGGGTGCGCGCACGTGCGCCCGCCCCCCCCCCCACACACACACACCATCCTGCGAAAAATTCTCCAAACTAACCAGAATTAATTATGAGTGGTTAAAGAGCAAGGACTCATGATGAAATTCAAACACAATTTTTAAATAGCCGCAAAGGACAGCAGGTGCATGTAGTTTTTGTTCAGCATGAGATACAATAGAAAAAAATGAACTGATGGAATTTTCTTTCCGCTCCTTTATTGTTGAAACCCCAAGAAGCAGCTTTATCACTGTTATTTTCTTTAGCAAGCTTCATTTAACCAATAAAATATTGCCTTTGAAGCCAGGCTTATTCAATGTGAGATGAAGTAGAGATGTGTAAGTTACTCAGTGTTTGAGTATTGCTGCTAATACATTTTTTAAGTAACGTTATTCAGCAGCTTCTACTATATATTCTAATTAATTACACTTCTCAGTTTTCTTTTTCAAAAAAAAAAAAGGTTTGTTAACTTTGTCTTATCTCAACCATTCTGTCCTTCAAGCACAAAAGTTATTCTCTGTGGTCCATAACTAAAATTTCTTCTTTTTCAAACTACTAAACCTTATAAAATAATCACTTATAATCTATGTTTACTCCCTCCTTTTTCAAAAATAGGTCACAACATCATTCTGACTTGAAGATAAAACAACCATTAATAATTCATATGAGAGTTAGGAAATCTATTAGTGTGCAGACCAATTCCTCACAAATAAATCATGTATTTAATTTTTATCTTGTATCATATTTGCTTAAATAGATTTGCTTAACTCAGTTACTGTGATCTTCTTTTACTCTTATTTATTGAAAACATTTTTGTATATATTCATGGGTATCTATCACATAAAATCCTTTGAAAATGCTAAACCACAAATCTAATTACATCATTATTTCAGTAGTCATGCATCTGTACACATACACCCTGAAAACAAAATGGAGAATTAATTCAATCTTATGTTTGTTTCAGTTAAATTTGAGCATGAAATGTAACATATCTTTCACATCTCAAGTTCTGCTAAATTCTTCAACTTTGACAGTAAAATAACCAGTTCTATTTCTTTATTACTAGGAGAAAAATAAAATGGTTGGGGGCATTGGCAAATGTGATAGAATTTATTATGAACTTTGTATTATAATAAATAAAAATATTTATTTAGAATTTTATCAAAGAGTAAATGAATGAAAACATCTCACATCACTTTCTTTAAGATCAAGATTATGTTTTTTGTTGAAAATCTGGGTTCTGTAAGAAGTATGGTCACGGGTAAAGATGCTATGTATCATACAATGCTAGTTTGTTTTTTTTTTCAGCTAAAAAGGTATTCACAAAAGTTTTCTGTTATTTGCTTATCAAACATTCATGGAGTTGCTTGTACTTTGGTAGCTAGGAGTGCAGATTTTGCTGGTGGTATTCTTAGTAAAATTTTCTCTGTTAAGTGTTGTCAACTCATTACTACCCATTACTATATTTGATCTAGTCAATCAATCTAAAGTAATTCCTTCTTTAGTTCATTATTGTATCTAACTTCCTTTGTGAAGAGAAAACACAGTGTCATGTTAAAACCTGTCCTCATTTACGGCTAGATATTTGAAACTGAGCTACATAAAAACAATTAAATTTCACCTACATTTGCCTGACATTTAATTTTTATTTTTGTCTCCTGGTATGTTTTTAATTAGGATATCACCCAGATTTTAAGTTCTTGATCATGGCAGAAAGAACCTCTGTCAGCCCATTTGTGCTGCTCTAACAAAATACCACAGACTAAGTGCCTTATAAACAACAGGAATTTATCGCTTACAGTTTTGGAGGCTGAGTCCAAGATCAAGGTACTAGCAGAGCTGATTGTGGCCAGCAAGAGCCCACTTCCTAGATAGCCATCTTTGGGCTGAAACTTCAAAGGTTGGAAGGGGCCACAGAGCTCTTTTGAGTCTCCTCTATAAGGGCAGTAATGCCATTCATGAGGTTCCACCCTCATGACTTAATCACTTCTTGAAGACCTCACCTCCAAATCCTATCACCTGGGGGCTGGAATTTCAACATATGAACTGTAGGGGAGATATAAACATTCAGAACATAGCAGAACCCAAACATTTACAAAGAAGGAAGGAAGGAAGGAAGGAAGGAAGGAAGGAAGGAAGGAAGGAAGGAAGGAAGGAAAGGAAGAAAAATGTGGCCCAATTCTGGGTTATAGCATAGATAGCTCTGTGACCAAAGGTATCACATGAACTTTCTAATACTTAGGCCCCGACTCTGACAATGAGGTACTGATACGCAGTTCACTAGCTGGTTGTGAGGAGAATTCAAATAAGAAAATTACACTATGGATCTCTTACCAACTCTAAACCTAATGTAAATTGTCTCTAAGAGGCCACTATGAAAATATAAAGAGGAAAGAAATGGTTGCTCAGGAGGAAGAGACTGGCCATAAACAAGATTCTCCATTAACCCCACCAGCACGTGCCGATCCAACTGACTGCCTGTCCTCTTAGAACAGGAATGAGGAGGATCCCAAGTTCACCTGAAGCATTAAAGTGGATGCATTTAATCACAAAAACCAACCCAGAGCCACAAAGGCTGGGTCAGAAAGCTGAGTCTATTATTAGCTATACAAGTATATGTAAGCCACTAGGCTCTTTCCCTCACTTGCCCCATCTACAAAATGGTAGCAATTTAGGGGTGCAATCTGAGGTAGTTTTCTACCTCAGAGGATACTGGAGAAATTTAATGAGTAAATATACCAAAAATACTTATAATAGAGTTTGGCATATAAGAATTTTCCAGTGCTGGTCATGGCTAGTACTATCAGTTAGCACGTGTTATGGAGCATACACCATGTGGTTGAGACCATGGTTGTAGAGAATCAGGTCACAGCTAATGGGACAGTCAAATGTAGAGTTTGTATATGTGACAGGGAAGAACAATTTTTGATATTTTTTTTATGTATTATTCATTTTCCAACGCTGTAAATAATTTAGTTAATAGCTGTGGACAAATCTAAGTGATAATTAATATCATGCATTAAAGTAGATGTTTTAAGCTGGGAGCAAAGGTAAAAATCTGAGAGCTGAACCAGGATGGTCTGTCTTCAAATTTTCAAATCCTTCTATCTCCACGGACAATAGATATGATACAGGGCACAGCATACCGAGAAGAAGAAAAACACAGACTCTCTGACTCTGTTCTGTGAACATGTTACTCAGATTACTCAAACCTTAAATAAAATACAGATGTAGATGGTAGTAAACATATAGAGGTAATGACTATAAAGTGTGGAGAATTTTAATGACATTTTGTTATTACAGTTGTGGGGGTAGTCATTATAATCTGTACCTCTAATTCCAGAAGGTCGAGAAATATACTCTTCTATCTATATGGTGATACAGGAACGAAATACAAAATAAGACTTCCAAAAAATATGGAAGTCTGTTAAGGTCACTTCAAAGAGGTGTTTAAATTCTCTGACACAGGATAAATAACCCAAAGACCCTTTTCACCTTTCTCCTTGTACCTTCTCACAATCCACTTTTATCTAAATGTCTTAATTCCCTTCTTCAACCCAAGTCCAAGTTGGCTTTTTCCTCCTCCCTAGTCTTTCTAATCTAAACCAGCACTGTTTTTCTAAGTATTTTGCATTTCTTCTTCCAGAATTTTCTTTAGGAGATGGATGAGGAAAAGCAATATTTTAGTAGTTTGACTGGATGTTTGGAAGGAAATTCAACCCCAGTGCCTGTCCCAGGGAAAGATAGAATGCACAGGTACACTAGGCAAGAACTCAGAAGATTATTTCATGTTGAAAAAAAAATCTGAAATCAAGAACCAAAGGCTTATTAGCAGGATTGACTATTTTAACTGAGGTTCAGGTTCAAGTGAGTCTTTCACAGCTCCTTTCAGTCTTCCGGTCTCTGCCCTCCTGGCCTCTCCTCTCTTTCTCTCAGATATTTTAGTGAGTTTTTGCCTCTCCCTTCACAAACCCCAAAAATCCTAAATGACCCTTTAACTTTGAAAGTGTGATCAGTTATTTTTCTTTTCCTTTTGGGTGTGTTACTATGAAAGAATCATTCTAAAACTCTCCTCATCGAATGCTTTTCTTTTTAAATACAATAGCCACAGATTACTTATTATTGCAGCTTTTAGATACATCTGAAAACCATGCTCCTTACTTAAGATACCACAAAAAGTGTCTTTTATGTTAAATAACTAAATTGTTACAGAATTCAGTATAAAAATTAACCCAGGTTTTCATTTTCTTCATTATAAGACATTATAAGTCCCTTCCCTAGAACAATATATTATTTCAGGAGGGCCCTTCAGTAAGTAACCTTAACCCAAATTCAAGAGTAAGGAAGGAGGCAGAAGCATGAAGAGAGAGCTTTAAGCCATCACAAAACAACTACTAAGCAGAGAAACACTTTTAGGTAAACTAAAGATCTCTCACCTTATACACAGAGCCTTAGAGCCGGCACCTGGAGTGGAAGAATATGTCAGCTTCCTAATCACCAGCCCTTGGGCCTTTCCTATTGGAGAAAAATAGACTCCCCCAGGTTCCTCACATTTGGTCCTTTGATCAAGTTTAGTTTAAAAAACTTGGATGCTTAGTGCATCCTGAATGCTTGTTTTTATTTCATTTTCAGCCAAGACACTGGACATTGATTTCCTCTTGCTTTTTACTTCAAGTAAATTCACAAACGTGGATGGAAAAACCAGAGCCAAAATCTTTGCCCTGAGCACAAACCAAAGTAAAATCAAAGCACTTCTGAGAGTGTGAGTTGTTCAGTTAAATTTGCTTAAAAAAAAAAAAATCATCAAGCAATTGCCCTGCTGAAATGGATCAGACATGGAGGTAGAAATCAGACAAGAAACTCTTGGTGTGCCACCTTGTGCAGTGTAATTTTCACATCAAAGAACTTCTAAATAGGATTTTTGCCAGTATTTTAACTTGTAGCTAGCTGACTGGAATCGTTTCTGGGAGTAAGCAGGTTATAAATTACAACTACATAAGTAAATAAATCTCATGGTGGTAGCCAGACTTCATCCAGTTTAAGGTTTACCATCCCACTCTGCAAAGTTAGGGTCACAGCTCTCTTGGTATTACAGTTCTTTTCCTTCACAAAACGGGGCGAATATTCATGAATTTCCATACAAAAGGAGTGCTTCCCAGAAGAAGGACCAGCAGGTGCAGTGGCTCAAAAGTTTTGGAAAGAGGCCTGGGAGCTCATGAACCCTAAGAGTTCAATGTGTGGAGAGGGGCTAGTGTGTTGACAGGAAATGAGACCAGAAAAGTAGACTCAGATGAGTTTGGGGGCACTTTGAGGCCACTGTGACACCTTTTTTAATGTTCACACAGCCATCCGAGGGGCTGGATAATTCACACGTGGTTTACAGCCTGTTTTGGTTGCCAGGTACCTGCATAATTTTGTTTGTGTAACAATTATTCAGATAGCACTTTACTCAGCCATAAATGAAGGAATTCAGATCACAACTCTATGATTTATGTGAGTGTATGCATAAACATATAAATGTATTTACCTACACACATGCAATGTATTTACCTATAAGTAAATTCTAATACAGCTATAGATTTCAATTCCTAATAATTATCTGGAATAATAACATCTCCATAATTTCTAAACTTCCCAGGTAGATCTATCACTATACAGTCCTCCTGACTCTATGCAATCGCCCCAGATTTCTTGATTCTTTGCTTTTGCTCACGTTGTGTCCTCTTTCTGCGCCTTATTCTGGCCCCATAACACCCGTTAAAGTCATGGCTATCCCTCAGATTCAGTATAAACTCTCTCTCCTATTCCACATACATTTCATGTACTCAAGATAAATTTAGAAATGTCCTTCCTCAAATGTCCAGAGTATATCTATGCTGTTCGTACCTATTTTGCCTTCAGTTAAAGCTCCTTGTGAATCAGTATTCCTTACCTACCAGCTACTACATACAGGAAGGGGTGGCTCCATGCTTCTATTTTCCACTTTCTTGTACACCTTTCCTATTAACTCCAAAAGATTTTGTACATATAAGTTGTTCAATAATACTTTGTGAAATTTTATTGAACGTGTAATTTGGATCGCTTGAGAGAAAAGGCTCTAGCGTTGGTTACCAGTGTTTAAATATATGAAGGGCTCCATTGAAATTAACTTTCACGCTATAAATAAGAAAGTATAAGTAAACAGTGGCTGTGGAGTGAGGAAGAAATTCTCACCAGATTGTAGTAGGGAGAGTGGGTGTATATCCTTCTCTGGAGAATTCTCGAAAGTCTATTCCCGTTTTATGAACTAATCACCTTACTTTTATCATAGTCCATCTTCCCCATGAAATACGAATCTGTGCAAGGTGGTGCATACACAAAGTGCTAAATGGAAATGAATACCATTCTTCAAGGACCGGGTTTCCTTCTCCACTATAGTTTAACTTGGACGTGTAACAGCCTCTGGGATTACATGTCCTCTTTCATAAAAAGGGAAAAATAGTGCCTGTGCTTTCCACTTGATAGGGCTCTTGTAAAATCAAGAGATGAAATATTTCTTGAAAAATTACAAATTTTATTCCATCCAGTTATTTTAGTTTCCTGAATATGTAGTAGCGATCAAGCCTCTTTAACTGTGTACATGTTGTTTTCTGTGAGTAAAAATTTATTCTCCTCTCTTTTATTACATAGTCAATTCATTTTCCCTTGTACAGTGCAGCACAGCGATCATCTCCAGGAAGATGCCATAGATGCCCACACTTGCTACATGCTGTACCGTAGCCTTCTTTGTGCTGGATCACCCCCTGGGTTTAATTTTCAGTCTCCATCATGATAACACCAAATCCTTGATTGCAGCAACTAAAACTTATATAACCATTAAATCTTCAACACATTGGTGTTCAGTAAATGTTTATTGGCAGAATAAACTTTGAATGACATCTCAGACTTGACTCAATCTCCTATGAGTTGAATACAATGATCACCTAGTTTGCAATTTTGTAAAAACTGTGTTCCAGTTTATAAAATTAATGGTAGCTGACTTCAAATCTGAGTTCTGGTAGAAAGCCCAGTGCATATTTATAAGAATGTCTCATCTCCAGAAGCTTTTTCTTTCTCTATTTTGTTCTACAGACACTTCTCAAAAAATAGTTTTCAGGAACGATAGTGAAAAAGAAGAACCTTAGACATAGGGACTGCTTTGTACAAAGACATGCTTCACTTCGTAATTTATTTTTTCTTAAATTTCCCCCTAATCCTGTTTCAATATGCTAATCTCCCTTGTTTCTTTATCAAGCCTGTTTTAGAATCGTTTTGTATACAATAGCCTCCCAGTCTGGAGAGGTACCTAAACTTTAATTGTTGCCTAAGTTCTCCCACAACACCAATTTATTCAAAGACACAAAAATAGAAGAAATAGGCTATAAAGATAAAATATATTATTAAATGGCATTATTGTCATTGTTATTATCCTCCCTCCGAACAAGGAGTTGAAGAGCTGAATTGCACACCATATGGTCATTGCTTGGAAGATAACCACAACTTACGGTCACATGTTCAGCATCCAGCGACATTGTTTGCTGCATTTCAGGTGCCAGTGTGGCAGAGGGCCAGCCCAGGAAAGATGAACTGGCAGAGAGGGAATGACAGACATTAGGCATAAGTACTTTTCATGTCAAGCCTTTGGCATGTTCATTGTTGAAAAAATCTGTTCTCGGAAATGCCTTCCAAAATATGCAAGTTATTCTATGAAGGCCCATGATAACTTCTGCTGCAGGGATATGTTAATGTGGATCATCCCGGGAGATGCCAAATCATAGTCAAGATAATAAAACGGTCATTCCAGATGTCTGTCTGATCCCATTCCTACTGCCCAGTGGAAGTTCAAACATTGTTTTTTAATTATTTTTTTTTAAATTCAAATTTATTAGAGTGACATTAGTCAATAAAATTGTATAGGTTTCAGGTGTACAATTCTATAATACACCATCTGTATATGATATTGTGTGCTCATCACCCAAATTCAAGTCTCCTTCCAACACCATTTATCCCTACCCCAGTCTCTTATCTTTCCCCCCATCCTCCTTTCCCTCTGGTAATCTCCATACTGTTGTCTATGTCTATGAGTTTCTTTCTTTCTTTCCTTCTTTTTTTCTCTCTCTTTTCCTCCCTCCCTCCCTCCCTCCCTTCCTTCCTTCCTTCCTTCCTTCCTTCCTTCCTTCCTTCCTTCCTTCCTTCCTCTCTCTGTAACCCCTTCACCTTTTTCACCCAGCCCCACAACTCCACTGCACTCTAACAGTTGTCAGTCTGTTCTCTGCATCTATGAGTATGTCTCTATTTTTTGTTAGTTTATTTTGTCCATTATATTTCACATAAACTGAAATTAAATGGTACTTGTCTTTCTCTGACTGGCTTATTTCACTTAGCATAATAATTTTCAGGTCCATCGGTACTGTGACAGAAGGTAAGCTTTCCTTCTTTTTATGGCTGAGTAGTATTCCATTGTGTAACTGTACCACAGCTTCTTTATGCACTAACCTATTGATGGGCACTTGGGTTTTTGGGTTGCTTCCATAGCTTGGCTATTGTAAATAATGCTGCAATGGACATAGAGGTAACTATCTTCTTTCAAATCAGTGTTTTGGGTTTCTTCAGATATATTCCTAAAGTAGAATCACTGGTTCACATGGCAATTCCATTTTTAATTTTCTGAGAAAACTTCACACTGCTTTTCACAGTGACTACACCAATATGCATTCCTACAGACAGTGCACAAGGGTTCCCTTTTCTCCACATCCTGGCCAGAACTTCTTGTTTGTTGATTTATTAATGGTAGCCATCTTGCACGTATAAGGTGATCTCTCATTGTAGTTTTAATTTTCATTTCTCTGATAATTAGTGACACTGGGCATTTTTTCATATGTCTGCTGGACATCTCTATGTCCTCTTTGGAGAAGTGTCTATTCAGGTCCTTTGCCCATTTTTAACAGGATTGTTTTTTGGCATTGAGTTGTGTAAGTTCTTTATAGATTTTGGATAATAAACCTTCATCAGATGTATCATTTGAAAATATGTTCTCCCATTCAGTGGGTTGTCTTTTCATTTTGTTGATGATTTCCTTTGCTGTGCAAAAACTTTTTAGTTTTGTGTAATCCCAGTTATTTATTTTTTCTTTTGTTTCTCTTGCCTGAGGAAATATATCAGAAAAAATTATTGCTATGAGAAATGCCTGAGATTTTACAGCCTATGTTTTCTTTTAGGATTTTTATGATTATAAATCTAACATTTAAGTCTTATTCCATTTTGAGCTTATTCATGTACATGGTATAAAAAGGTGGCTTTGTTTCATGTTTTTACATGTTTCTGTCAAATTTTTACAAGACCATTTATTAAATAACTACCTTTACCAATGGTCAAAACTAAATGTTCCACTTAAGATCAGGAACAAAACAGGGATGTCCACTTTCTTAACTCTTGTTCAACAGAGTGCTGGAAGTCCATGATACAGCAATCAGACAAGAAGAAATAAAAGGCATTTAAATTGGAAAGAAAGAACCAATGATAATGTATGTAAAAAGCTATTAAGATTCTACCAAAAAACTATTAGAACTGATAAATGAAATCAGTAAAGTAGTAGGATACAAACTAAATATCCAAAAATCAGTTGTATTCATATATACCAATAATGAACAATCATAAAGGGATACTTAAGGAAACAATCCTATTTACACTTACATAAAAAAAAAAAAAAACCTAGGAATAAATTTAGCAAAGCATGTAAAAGACTTGTACTTGGAAAATTATAAAACACTGAAGAAAGAAACTGAAGAAGCTACAAATAATTGGAAATATATACGTGTTCATGGATAGGAAGAATTAACATCATTAAAATGTCCCTACAACCCAAAGCAATCTATAGATTCAACACAATTCCTATCAGGATACCAATGGCATATTTCACAAACCTAGAACAAATATTCCAAAAATGTATATGGAACCACAAAAGACTCTGAATAGCCCCAGCAATCTGAGAAAGAAGAATAAAGAAGTATCATGCTATCTGATATCAATCTACACTACAGGGAAGTTCAAAAATGTAAAAAGGAAAGTTTATGTAGAATTTTTCAACTGACTACTTTCTATACCAGTAGTCAGTTTGACATCAATAAGGAACAACTTGAACATTTATACTTTATTGTGTACAACCTTTCATTTTTAGGATCTGTATTTAAGTCACAGATTATTATGATCACCTTTTCCAAAAATAAGAGGGTAAACTTTTTCAAAGATATTAAAGGTGAGATTTCTATTTTAGATGATTTGAAAAATACTTAGTTTGAACAGTGTTATTCAGCTTACTAAATGTTATTTCACACATTATGTTATTTTATTGAATTTCCCCAAGACCATCATTAGGTAAATATAAGTTTCCATTTTCTATCCAGATTAAGAATCTCAAGGAAACAGAGGAGTGACTTGTTCAAAGTCATTGAATGGAATTTTAACAGAGGGTAGAACTTAAATCTATTTGTTTTCAAGTGAAATGATTTCAAGCAGCTTTGGCTATGTTAATTAGTTATCACTTACATAATTTTCTTCTGGAAACCAGTTTGGTATTTCCACTGTTGTTACAGTTGGGAATCTAATGCTCTGTATAAATTATAAAACATATTTATGGATTTATGCCATATCTGCTTTATTGCTAAAAATGATATGAATGATTTTTTCACATTTCAAGAGTGAAAAAAATGATTTTTGTACAAATGCTCAAAGGCATAAAACATGCCTATAAGACAACTATTTCTCCAGCTGATATCTCTGACTTAGCTCTCATGCTTGCTTTGAAAAATCAGCAAATCAAACTCTCTTCTCTATAGTGAGTTAGCTTTTCAAGATATAATAGTACCTTAAATGTAGAAATACTCTTGGAATTTATTCAAAGCAGAAATCTCAATCCAAAAGCACAGCTGAATATTCATGGAGAATTTTTATTTAACCAAACTTATCCTTGGAAAACACAATTTTGGAACAATCACCATATCATGGGCATCAAAATTAACATATATAAATGTTTGCTTCTGTCATAGATGTTGTTGTGTTATATGTACACACAAATACACAAGAGAATATGCATACATGACATTAAAAACACATTGACAGCTTTAATTGTATCTTATGCATTTTTTAAACTATATCCTGGCTATGAAAACTTTCCTAATGAAGAAAGAAAACACAAAGCATACCTGTGCTAAAGGCATTTATTGACTTTGCACTGTGAACTCAGCCCTGGCACTGGGGGTGTTGGGGAAAAACCAAAAGATGCCTCTAAAAGATAGTGCACTTCAGTGGGGAGCCTCAGTGCACACTTATAAGAAGCGCAATGCATGGGTGCATGGTGTATAGGACACTACAGGTGTTTTAATAAGTAACAGAGAGTAGCAGGTTCGTTAGTGAATATGCACCTGTGTCAGTGCATGGGCACACATACAAGTCACTGACAAATACGCTCCTGACAAATCGCTGAGCCCAGACACAAACTGCCCTCTGTCTGCCTGGACTTTGGAGCTCCAGGAGCCATTCAGTAGCTATTTGAGTAGGGCAGAGGAGTCCAGGGAACTAGTGCTGCAGAGTCTCTCCATGGTCTTGCGTTTCTCCTTGGGGCTTTGCTATAGGCTGAATTGTGTCAACCCAAGATCCACATGTTGAAACCCTAACCTCTAATTTGAATGAATTTGGAGATAGGGCCTATAAGTTGGGAAAATGAAATAAAATTATAAAGGTGAGCCCCTTATATGATACAATTGGCGGCCTTATAAGGAGAGACACCAGAGAGCTCTCACTCTCTGCATCTGAGGACACAGCAAACAGGTAACCTGCAGCAAACCAGGAAGATCCTGTTTCATCAGGATCAAAAACAGCGAGCACCTGGACTGAACTTGCCAGCCTCCAAAACTTGAGAGAAATCTCTGCTATGTAAGTGACTAAGTCTACGGCATTCATTATGTCAGCCCCATACAACTGAAACGGTTCACCACTGAGGAGATCGTAGAGACATCGGCCACACACTGATGGACTTGGCTACTTCACTCCAGCCGTGTTAACCCTTTGGTTTTCCTTACATATGCCCTTCGGGCTCATGCCACGGGGCAGTGGGGGTGCTGATCCCTCATCACCAACCCGGCTCCTCCACTCTTCTTCTTGAAGACGTTTCGTAAAGTGTCTTCTTCGTGAAGACCTCACGGGCCACCTTAAACCAGAAGACCTTTCAGTAATCCCTATCCATTTTCTCTGCCTTTATCCTTTATATGTATGTCCAATTTGCATTATGTAAGTTTTAATTATTACTTTAGTTGATTTTTTTCTCTCTTTTCTCAGTGGAATAAAAGTGTAAGCAAAGATAATCAATTGTTTTGTTAATTGCCATATCCTCAGTACCTGACACATTATAAATACCCAATAAATATAAATCATGTAGAATATAATGTTATCACAGACCTTATAAAATTCAGCCAAGATAAAAAATCAATAAAGGTTAGAAACCAATGGCAAAGGGACAGGTGGGTTGTTTCAATATATCGTGCATTTCCCAATTCACCAATCCGTTCTGGAGCACATACTATACACTTACTACTGGGGTTAGTGACCTTTAGAGGCTCAGTCACAAAGGAAAAAGAAACAGTGAAGGAGAAAAAGAACAAAAAAGTAATAGTATGAGAATAAATGCATGCTACATCATTTTATTCTCTCATCTCCTTTATTATTAGAGTTATAAAACCAGTTAAAAGATCATTCTTGCTGTTATTGTTTTCTTTTTAAAATTGTATTAAAGAATATACATTGTATGTGAACAGAATATTAAGGAAACGGGAAGGGGAAAAGGATGGAAAAAGAAAATTATTTATTATTATTTTGGATCACCTACCAAGGATAGATTTTTTAAAAGAAATTACTGCTTTTTTTACAATAAGAAAAAATGTCAGTATCATTCTGTGGGAAGACCTGTAGTAGACCACCCTGTGTGGTGTGGGCCCAGCTCACACTGGGAGATGCACAGGACCCACGCCCATGGATAGGTTCTCCCGTGGGGAATCAGGCCTGCAATGTACCTAGGCTGCTATGAATCTTGCTTTTTGCTAAAACTCCCTCGCCCTGAATTGAGGACATTTACTGCAAAGCAACTTCCTAAAATCCATGCTAAACCTTCCAAGGATGAGTGTAATGGGTCCAACTACTTTTGCCTTTTCATTTGCAAATATCCCTCATCTGTGATGTGATCAGCAGCATTGGCTCCTTTGTTTTCTATAAAAGATAACCACCTAAAGCAAGCCTGTGCAAAGTTAATAAGGACCTTCTTCTTGTAATGTGCCCAGTAAGACAATAAAAGCTTATTGGACCAAGGGCCAAGGCTTTTGCTCCCCTTGATAGAAAAGCCATGCTGTCCCTTTTCCTCCACCGGATTTGGTAATCCGTGTGAATGTCTCATTTCGTCCATAATGACTTGGATCCCATGAGCCAGGTCCTCTTGACAATATCTATCAATGCTTATTTATTTATTTTTTTAAATTTTGTATTGGTGTTAAGTACAGTTGTCTCCATTTTTCCCCCACCACTCCCCCTACCCGACCCATCCCCACCTCCCACCCTTGATCCCACTCTCCTTTGACTTTGTCCATGTGTCCTTTATAATGTTCTTTGACAACCCTTCCCCTTCCCCCCATTATTCCCTCCCCTCTGATTATAGTCAGTTTATTTATTTCAATGTCTTTGAGATTTACTTCTTGATACATATGCAAAACCATAACTAAAATTGCAGCAAAAGGTGTCGGGGGAAGGGGAAGTAAGGAGGAAACTGTAGATTATATAGATTGAGGCACAAATAACCACTCAGAATTAATACAAAGAGATCATAAAACGAAGATCAAGATGAAAAGCTGCTATATCGAGTCAGTAACTGTGGTTTCCTGCAAACGCATCTTAGGAAAGACAACTTCCAGAGCGGGAAGTAAGGCCCTGAGGGAGAAATAGGTGTTCTCATAATTTTATTTCTTTCACTTTGAAGGGGATAAATTAGGATTAGCATAAAATAGATTTAATATTCCATATATTCTCCTTCTCCTTGATAAAATATTTGTTGTTATTCTTTCAGTCTTTGTCCTCTGGGAGAGGAAGCTTTGTGGAGATGCAGTCGGAAGAAAAGCTGCTTAATGGGGCACAGTACCGCAAACATTATTGATCAGTTTGGTTTTACTTGTAAGAATGATTGAATGTGCATGTAATTGAGATGTCATTTTGTAGCTTGAACGTTTTATTTTCTAGAATGTTTGTTTTCTCTGAGAGAATTTTTTGAGAGAAAATAAAGAACCAGAAGTGATGCATTGAACAGGAAAAACATACTATTTGACAAGAAGATTCATCCGGGTCATCCCCTTGATTTCATGGCACCATTTTGTATTATCAGTGGTAAAACATTGCCAGCACGAGACATGCAAAGATTCCCCTTCAGTATCTTCCATTTTCTCTTCCTAAATTCTTTATTCTATTCCATTGAACCACATCTCTCTGTCTCTTCCAAGACATTGCAACTTCTTCCTCAAAATTTGCTATAATAAAAAGATGTAATCAACTCATTTGTATTGAAGTGTAAATAATTGGTAAACTTTACTTGAAGTGTAGACGTTCTCTGCCAACACCTAATTCACCTGAATATACACATGCAACCATCCCCAAATAGCTATGCATTTTAATATAGGACAGTAAAGAATTTTGAAGGATGCTCTGGTAATAGGCAAAGTTGAGCAGGGAGTGCAGACTCACTGACCGCTGCTGCTGAAATCATGCAAGAATACCACTATCTGAGAATACAACAGCCTGCCACTTTCATCCATCTTTTAGAATTCAAACTGTTACAGAACAACAATGGGGGCCTGGGGCAATATACTATTACCCAAAAGGAACCCCCAGGTTTGTTCTGTCTGCCACCAGAGGAAAGACATCTCCCAATGCCAGAGATTCATAAAAAGGAAAGGAAGTGTTTATTTAATGCTATACAAACTTAAAGTAGTGACCTAATGTCTTCATCAAAATCCCAAAGTCCCTTAAAACACCCACAAATGCACACAGTCCTTCCTTCCCCACTTTGCCCAGTGTGGGGTACCATATCTCAGGAAAAGAAATAGAAGTCCATGGCTCAGGTAGCCCCCGTTCTTCCCAGTAATCCATCTTGGCTGGTAGGCCTCCCTCAGTTCCCAGCACCGTCAGCTGTGTTGCCAGGATCTCTGCTAAAGCCAGGTGGTCATTCCCCCTACTAAAGTTGCGGGGGTCCCCACCCTGGCAAATCCTGGAGGTTCTCTCTCCACTGTCCCAGACATGTGGTCCTCCCTACACATGGCTGCGGGAGTCTCCACTCTGCCGAAGCCACGTGGTTCTCCACCACTGGCTGCAAGGAGCGGGGTCGCCACTCTGCCAAAGTCAAGTGGTGGTTCGCTGCTAAAGCCACATGGTGATTCTCTCTTGCAGGGTTGTAGGAGTCCCCACTCTGCTTAAGACTGTGTGGTTCTTTCCTCAATGGCTGCCGCATCTCGGTTTAAATCTCTGCACTAGTTTTCCTCTGAAGCCCCATTTCCGACTCCTCCTACAATTGGCTACACTTGCTAGCCCTCTCAAATCCTTCCAGCTTCACTGGGCTGCCATCATGGATCTGGGCAGGAGTGGGCCCATATCATGGAGCCAATCTTCTCCAAGCTCCCACGCAGGTGCTGTAACTAGGGGAACCCAGTTATGTCTTGGTGGGGAAGTTACTTCCATTCCCCTGGCTCAGAAAAATGGCCACAGCTATTTAACATATCTATGTAACCAGTTAAAGGTTATAGATATGTTAAATGACCACACCAGAGGTTAGCTGCAAGGCTATTGCTATGCGAAACAGCTCTCAATGGCCCTGCTCCATTTGTCCCTTCCCCCAGCTCACACCTGTGGGGGAAGGGTGGGGACATCCTAATATTTCCTGGACACCTTGAGTTCTGAACCCCATTCCAAATCCCTATTTGGGGTCCCCCCTCTTGGCTGCACGCTGTTACAAAACTACTTTATGTTTGTGCACAATATGGGGGCAATGATTTGAAAATAGACAAGGCAAAACTAACATTGAAACTATTGATATGAATGTGGTTAAAGGAATCTCACTCAAAAACATCTCTGTCTCTTTACCAAATTATTTAGTATCACTCCATTAGAAATTGTTTTCTTCAGTTTACAGGACTGTTTCTAATTAAATTATAAACTTTCCTGAAAAGGAAATCCTTGTTATGCCTAACAGGGATTAACACTTTATGTGCTGGGATTCAGTCCCTTTTCAATATAACTAGCTAATACCAGCTTTCTAAAAAAAAAAAAAAAAAGTTCACAGGGGAGATGTGGCCGACAGGGAGAAGATAATTCAAGGTTTAAGACAAGTGACATCTTGGGTTTACCTTTACAATCCTGACTGTTTAAAAAAAAGACATCGATACTCAGGGATGACGTGGCACCAAGACAAAGGACTCGAACAGAGAACCACTGGACGTGTTTGCGGACACTGTGATCCTGTCAAAGGCTGATGCATGCTCATCGGCCTCGAAGGCTGTTTTCATACAAAACGGCAAGTTCCTTCATGCACACGTGCACTGGTTACTGTGAAAGCCCTGAGCACAGGTCAGGGGACCTGGGTCCCAGGGTTGGCTCTGCCTTAGTAGTTGTGAATCCTTGGGCAAACAATGAAACTCCTCTGGGGCTCAGTTTCTACATCTAATATTAGGTAAAGTATATTGTTTAAATGAAATCTATATTTTTGCAATCTATAAAGCAGTATGCCATTGGGTGCTCTTGTGACATAAAATAAGCATTGACTATTTGGTCATGTATCAACCCTCAGAACCCACTGTCAGCATTACGTGTGCAGGGCTAGTACTGGATATCAATTGTTTTCTATAGATTAATAATGTAAAGGTAGGAGGGAAGAAAAATCACTACTGTAAGAGTCCTAAGGATTGAAATAATTTTCCTAGATAGGGTTCTTCATCAGTGAGGACTTCCCTAGAGATTTAGGAATAGCAGGGGCCTTAATCTATGACAAAGACTTCAAATTCCCAAAAGAATTAAGAATATTTTTATAAAAAGTAACAGCATCTGAGTTTCTTTAAGATTGGAACAGAGATGTGTATAAGAACCATTGCAAAGAATATGGACAGGGCCAATGCAGAACAGAAAAATTTGAATCCAATTTATAGATTTTGATTTTATCTTAAAAACAAAGGAATCCTGTTCTCAAGAGTAAGAACATAAGGTCCACCAGCCCAAAGATGGAATAATAAGTTTCAGTTTTAATAAGGGGTGGGGTCATCAGGAGTCAGGGCTGTAGGCAGGGAACAGTAACCATGAGACAAGAAAGCTGATTAGACATAAACTGAACTCAAAGCACTGAGAGGGTTGGATGAGGGTAATGAAGGGTTAGTAGCTATAGGATCAAAAATTTAACACTGTCAGTAGTCATGGTGTAGATCTTCTATTCTAGTTTTTCATTATGTAGATAGTAGTGAGGTTCAGAAAGACTACACAGTTTTACTGGGTAGCAGGACAACAGTTTGAGGTAGATTTTCTCCTTTTCACTTTATGATTTTTCTACACTTCCGCAAGACCAACATCAAAAATTCAATCCTAGAATAGGAGGAAAGGAGAACCACTTTTAACTAAGATAGGGGCAGACAAGGACATTGTTAATGAGTTTACATAACACAGGCCTATTTTGATGTAAAATAATACTTAAACAGAAATTGCCCACAAGCAGATAGAAATAAGAGATTAAAATTCAAAAGAGAGATTAGCAATAAGAATATGTAATTGAGCTTAATTTAAATATGCTTTCAATTCCAACCTTCGAAATATTCTGGCTGGCATTTTAGGAAAATCTAAACTCAATCATGACAATGTATGAGGGGGGCGAAGTACAATTGGCTGGAATGTTTCTGCTTTGCTTAAAACTATTCAGTGTCCTCCAATTACACAGGATAAGGTTCACATTTGTTAAACTGACTTAAATAGCTATCCATTATCTTGCCCCTTCCTATAATTCTAGGCTTGTCTCTTACCACTCTCTCATCCCCACTCCATCCTCCAAATACAGGAAACTATTATATATGTGCCCAATATTAATGGATAAGGGGGCAAAATCACAGAGGTGATATTGGAGTTTTGACTGATATGTGGAGTAAGCTGAGAAAAGGGGTTTGGAATGGGATGAAGATGAGGAGAAAGGTTCCGTACAAAAGAGGCACAGAGGCAAAATCATGGGACGTGAGAAGTACTTCTAGAGACTCAGCATGACTACTAAGTGAATGTGATGGCTGGTGAGAGGCAGAAGAAGATTATGTGGAGCTTGGAGTACCACAAATCTTTTTCAAATGAGTATCTGTATTTCTCCCAAAGGATAATAAACCCACAGAAAATTATGTCATATTTTTCTTTGGGCTGTGTTCCAAGTCTAACATTTGGCTGCCCACAAAGTATTTCTTATTAAACATTAGCTGCCAATATTGAACAGGAAAACAGATTATTTGGAGGTTCCACAATTTCTAATTCTTTCAATGGTTTAAAGAATCTCATATTCAAAATAGTATGATTTTGATGATTTGTTTTGGATTTGATGTGATTTGATTTGGTTTGTTGAGTTAATATGATTTTGATGTACTTTGTTTAGGGTCAGGTAGGGCTACCTTGTCTTTACCAATTATGCATTTCATTTTCTAAATTTTATGTCCTATCCTTAAGAGACCACACTACATTGATCTCTACCACATTTTTAATGGTATTTTTATATTCATTTGGTTCAAGGTAATTCAACATTGTGTTTCAATGATATTTGTATATTTTATTGCCTCACAAAGCTATGAGCTTATTAAAATGTTTCTGTATCTCTTATGTTGTTTAAACCCAGATAACTGCACAGTATGCGAAATATAGCAGAAATTTCATAAATACATGGTCAATAAGAGAATTTAAGAAATTATGTAAGCTCATGCTGAAATAAATAGTAGAGGTAGCATGAGGTATACAAGAGAACCAAAGGATTAACAAATTAAAAATCAAAGAAACATTAAGTGATGACATATACTATATTCAGTCTTACACCAGTCACCAGTCCCATTAAGAAAAAACACAATATTAGAGGCCTCCATTAGCTTAACGTTTAGTGAAAATTAATGAAGGACTTTAGGAATATTGTGAGGTCATTGGGACAGCTGTTAATTACCATAAATTACAGTGGAAACTAAGTAAAAAACTTAGGTAATACCCACAGAGTGAAAACACTAAAAGGAATAGGGCTGCTCAGTCTGTGAAAAGGTTGTCCTCTTGGGAATTTATATGAGAATAGTTTTTCAGTAGAAGATTAAACAACAAGAAACTCTGAAATTCAATAATTTCACATACTTTCAATCCAACTGAAAGAAAAATTTCAAATAATTATCAGAAAGTGGGATAGATTTCAAAAATAACTTTTTGGACATTTCTGAACTCCATTTTTTGTTTCCATGAGCCTACAGAAAATACCTATCATGAGCTGCCCTGTCCACACAGCTGTAGCTTCAGGAATAAAAAAGTGGTTGGAGAGAAAAGAGGATGTCAAAAGCTGAGTTTCCACCCTGGCTGGTGTAGCTCAGTGGATTGAGCGCGGGCTGCGAACCAGGCATCGCAGGTTCGATTCCCAGTCAGGGCACATGCCTAGGTTGCAGGCCATGTCCCCCAGCAACCGCACACTGATGTTTCTCTCTCTCTCTCGCCTTCCCTTCCCTCTCTAAAAATAAATAAATAAAATCTTAAAAAAAAAAAAGATGTAATAAAAAAAAAGCTGAGTTTCCCATTCTGGGTCTCACTTTCCACCAAGATATTAGGTACCCAAAATGTCACCAATCTGAATGTTCCCTGACATCTTCCTACAGGTTTACTGTTAATAGTTTGTTCAGCTTTTCTAGTCCTTCTCAGCAGGAATCATAGACCCAAACATCTAGCCTGCTATTGCTGAAAGAGGTGCTCTTTAGAAGACATTTTTAAGCCTTTGATTTCCATAAAATTCTGGCGCCAAGAATTCCAGGAAACAGACTCAATACCTCCAGATAAGGGTCTTCTACCTTTGTGATAAAAGAATTAATTAGTGGAACTAATAAAAAATAAACTAATTATCTGAAGGCAGAAACTTCCCCAAGAGTTTACCCAGAATTAGAAATTATGTTTACAGCCATTGTCAGTAAGTAGTAATTCCACTTAGATCTCACATACTAACTTTTATTCTGTTTCTGGCAGAGAAAATTTTTGAAATCCAAACTCTTAAAGCTCCTCCATATTCTAGGAAGCAAAACCAGACTGGGGAAAATGTTGTGTCTTTAATGGCCTTACAACTCAGAGCTCTATTTCCATACCTTTGATTTAATCCTAATATCCCCAGACACATTCGTTCTGTCTCCTGCGTGTTGAAGACATTTTAATGCCCACACTTTTCTCCCCATAGATTCCATGTTCCAGAATTTTAAAAACATCTTCCTTTCTTTTTTTTTTGAAAACCTTGTTCCATCACCTGGTATTATGGGATTTATTTTATTTTTTTTTCTTTTTTATGAAAGACTGTTGTACACATTGCAGGATAATTAGCATCCTTGGTGCCTGGGCACTAAATACAGTGAAAACTTCAATCATTCCACATCATAGATATTTGAAACTGTCTAACCTCCCAATTTAAAATACAGGCATATTATTAATGATGTAGTATGTAGGGGGTTTAACATGGGAACTAGATATATTTAATCAGATTTTTTATAAAGCACAGATTTTTAACTGGGATTGTAAATGTGCTTAGGTTTCTCAAAATAACTATTTCTAAACTTAATATAATAGAAGGAGAAAAACAAAAACCTCAAGGTCTTTTTAAAAATATTGCAGTTATATTACACACTATTATTCCCAGCATTTGTGCAGCCATTTTTAGACAATCTCAAGTATCAAATGGCCTTTCCTAAAAGGAATAAAAGGTGCACACCATTGCTAAGTCCAGCTTCTTGAAGCATGAATGACTAGTGGTCTATGCTAGCAAAACATGCTGGGCTTGCAAATATCATTTTTGCCTTTCTTTTGCCTTTTACATTTCCATTTATAAATGTATATAATTTGCTTGGTAGAGCTGACCAAAGATTGTTTCTTGGGCAAATTCCCATCTATTTCAAAACACATTCAGTTCCCAGGAGTTTAGCTGAGGTCAGATAAGGTACTAGATTGGTTTAGTTTAGAAATCAAAATAAATAAATAAGTTTAGTAAGTAAGTACATCCATTCAGCTTGATGTCCCGTTTGTTATACATCATGGCTATATGAACAGAACAGTAATAAAGACTCCAATGTGTACCACTGGCCAAAATGGATAAAAGACTCAGCAGAAAAAGATCTGTATCAGCAATATTTTGTTTCCTCTCTCTATACTGAAAACAGCTCAGTGCTAGTTGATATAAAATGAAAAATGTCCCTGAAAAATGTATTCCGATTTCAAAAATAGCTAATGATTTAAAATATAGCCATATGGTAAATAGAAATTAAATTGTTTTATCACAATCAATAAAGAAACATGGATTTAAAAAGAGTAATTACTACTGGCAATATAAAAAAGTAATTGGGAAAAGAAAGGGAAACTTTTTTTCAATGGCAATCATTAAAGGAATTGCTCATACAGGAGAATATAATGGAAATTTACCAATCTAAACTTAAAAATTGATAATGAAATTCATACTAAATTGATCACAATCTTCACGACCATTTTAAGGTAGAGCTCACTAAGCAGCATTTGATTCTTTTTTTTTTTTTTTGCAGGGCATGGAGACATTGTTACAAATATTCACTATTGTACATTAATGCTCTTAGATGGTGTTGAAGTCAGGGAGACTATTTTTCCTATTATTCCTATATTATTTTCAATTTGGTCTAACTCTTCCTTGACAACCATTACTTCAAGCTGCAGTCAGTATGCTCACCTCTGGCAAAGTCACTCCTCATTCCCCTACAGAACCTGCTGTGCTAATGTTTCATAGACTTAAAAAAAAAAAAAAAAACCTCTAGATTGAAAATGTGTTAGACATGTATGTACTATTAGAGTGAATAATCTTTGAATGACGTTATGGTCTCAGGCTATCTACTATGAATAAAAGGACTATAGACACTTTGTTATATTTACTTTAGATGTTTATAGACTTTAGACTGAGTTTCTGGGTTTTATTGCAATTTATCAGATAAAAGACAATTGGAAATGTAAGGAAGGGAGTTTTTTCTTTTAGTGATATCAAACTAGGTAACACAAACCAATATTCTGACCACAACACTGAACACAATTTAAATGCACATGATGTACACACGTGCTATGTGTGTGTGTTCACATGGGGCATGTAAAGCACAAAGCATGGGAGAGCTAACAAAATTGAAAGAGATTCCCCACCTGGTACCAGGTGAGAATGGAAGCAGATGAGGAATTTGATTCCAGCACTTCTGTTTGCTTGTGTTGTAGGTGAGTGTAGATTCCAGAGATGAAAACTGGGAGGTAGGGAAATAGTTTTCATAGTTCAGAGAAGCTGGAAATATCAACACTGATATGCAGGGTACCCCAGGAGGGTGTTATGACTCTTCTTTTGAACTGGAATCCAACAAAAGAACAGCATCAAAAAAGGAGTGTGAACCAAAAAATAAAAAGGCCCTTTCAAAGACTGCAGCTCATTTTTACATACCAAGCATCCTAAAATTGGGCAAAAAGGGCCCTGGATTTCTAATGCCCCCAGGTGCCTAGCAAGAGCAAAGGTCAAACATTTTTGAAGAGAAAAACATTATTCTAAGTATCAAATATATATATCTATACATGCTTTTTCTTTTGATATACCCAGTATATAATTAATAACAGCAAGACTCATTTGGAGATTTAAAAGTAAAATGTACAATTTTTATTTAAAACTCCTACAATAAAAACTATAATAAAACACTTTCAAATGCTCTAGATATTGAAGTTATTAGTTGTGACCTTTAAAATATATATCCCTACTTTGATAAAAACAGAAAATTTGTTGTCATAGAACTGGATATTTAACAAAACACTATAATTTCTATAATTTAAAAATGCAGTGAATGAAAATAAACTCAGAAAATGAGTTAAACAATAGATTAAACACAGCTAAAGAAATAATTACAAAAATGAAAGATATTATATAAAAATAAATATATACAGAAAATAAATTAAAAGTATAGCACAAAATAGAGAAGAATGCAGCAAGAAAGTGTTAGCTACTGGTACCTGATGTTCTAGAAGAGAAGAGAGGATGAGGCAAAAGTAATATAACGACACATAAAAGTAATATAAGAGTAGGATATAATGTCTAGTAGTTTCCAGAACTGATGACAAACAGCAAACCACACATATAAGAAGCCCTAAAAAGCTTAACCAAGATATAAATCCATATCTTAGCTTACCTGTATTAATTGTTAAATTCAACAAACAAAGAGAAAATATTAAAATCAGCAGGAGAAAATAATTATCCAAGCAGCATCAGTTACATGGGCATCTTAATTCAACACACACACACATACCAAAACATAACAAAATATCTTTAAAGAACTAAGAGAAAATAATTTTCAATATAGAATTCTAAATCCAGTAAAGTTTATTTTTCTAGAGTAAAGTAAAACTTAAACATATATATACACACACACATATAATCAGATAATATGTGTGTGTGTGTATACATAATCAGAATTGCTTTAGGAGGAATACTAAAAACTTTTCTTAGGAGGAAGAAAACTCATCCTAAGTGGAGAGCTACGCATCCAATGAGATCAAGGAAACCGGTAGATTGTACTAAATATAGACCAAATAAAACAAAAATAATAATTTCTTCTGAGTTTAAAATATAGTAAGAATTTAAGTTTGTGATACACTGCTGTGAATAGACATTCTTATGTACACATGGAATTATTCTAAAATTAAAAGGTAATCTGGCTACAAAGCTAGTCCTATCAATGTTAAAATGATTGAGATCATGCACAGTTCATTCTGTGATTACACTGCAATTTAGCTAGAAATAAAAAAATAACTGTTGAATCATCTTATGTTTGGAAATTTAAAAACATACCTAATAATTCATAGATCTATTGAAGAAATCAAAACAAAAATTAGAGTATATTTGCATGTGAATAATGAAAATTCTACAACTCAAAAATTGTGGGATGCAGCTAAAATGTACTTAGAGGAAAATTTATACATATAAGTATATAGCTATAGTTAATAATCTACATTATCTTTTTAACTCCTGGTTCATGTGAGGATAACAAGAGTTAGAATATAATTTTCAATACACATATAAAATAAATATATGTCAAAGATTTTTTAAGTCATTAATAAGGATTCCAGCTAGCGGATAAAGTTGGTCCCAAAAGCATCTGAGGAACTAAATTTTAAAAATGAATTTTACAAATAAAATTGTTAGAGTAAACACCAAAGTGTTTACTGTCAAACAAGGCAATAGCCCTTGGGTACAACCTGAGTGGGTCAGGGGTCGTCTTGCAAACTGAAAGGCCACTGGTTTGATTCTGGATCAGGGCACAAGCCTCCACTGTGGGCCAGGTGTCTGCTTGGGGGCATGTGAAAGGCAACTGATGGTTGTTTCTCTTGCACATTGATGTTTCTCTCCCTTCCCCTCTATAAAAATAAATAAGTAATTTTTTTAAAAAAGAATGATTGTCTGTTTCTTTGTTTTGTTGTTTAGGTTCCTGTTAAAGGTGAGATCATATGGTATTTATCTTTCACTGCCTGGCTTATTTCACTTAGCATAATGCTTTCCGGTGGCATCCAAATATAGTCAAAGACACTGTAATAGAGGACAGGCAGAAAGTGACCAGAGGAGAGAGAAGAGGGAGTTTCAGGGGAAAAGGGGAAGGTTTTACAGGAACAAAGTTAAAAGACACATGGATTAAAAACTAGGGGGAGGGTGGTAATGGGAGGGAAGTTGGGAGGGAGTGGTGGGAGGGCTGGATTGGGAGTAAAGGGGAGAAAACTGCATTTGAACAATGATTAAAATAAAATTAAAAAAAAAGAATGATTGTTAAAAAATCAGGCAATAATCTTTAGTCTCTTTTCTATCAAAAGTAAACTGTCAATTAATACATAAGTACAAATTGTTTGATCTTTAATTAAATGACAAAAAGCAAAGTCCAAGCAGGTATATTTACAGAGAGAATTAAATAATCCTTATGTGAGTATGCTAAACGATGTCTTCAAAATAACATTGAAAGCACCAGCTCTTTTCTTTTTTGCCTTAAAGCCAAGCTTTGGATGACTTTTCTTGACACAAGTGTTTACAACATTTAAAGAGCTTGGCAGATACAAAAAAAAAGCACACTCTTACCTATAGAAATTTTCAAAATACAGTAGTCCCTCCGTTACCTATGGTTTTTCTTTCCATGGTTTCAGTTACCTCTAGTCAACCATGGTTTGAAAATATTAAATGAATGCCCAAAAAGCCAAAATTCTGTTTTATTAAAATATTTTTCTATTGTCTTGATCAGGCCCTTGATTACCTAAGAAAACAATCTTCTGAATCCCAAGAACTACCATAAACTTTTGCTAACCTGCATTTTTATTTGATATGGTCTTATTGTCATGTTAGATAAATGAGTTAATTTAATATTTTTTAGTGCTATATAATCTTTTTGGTCAAATATATTTGACAAACTTTCCAGGGTTCAAATTTTAATAGGCGACCTTGCTTTTCACCTATTAATGAATTTTGGTAGTCCCAGTGGGCCCCCGGAATACCTCATAGGATTTGTTTTCTCTCCTTGCAAGGGAGAGGTTTTGAACTTATTAGGCCAGTTTGACATGCTTGAATTGCACAGGAAGCTTTGTCAACTAAGGAAATCACAGTGCTGCATTTGTGTATATATGAGTATATCCTCATTATTAAATGGATATTATATATTGGAGAGTATAATTAAATCTCCAGGAATCTACAAAGTCTTATTACAATACTTACTTGTAATTCTTGTTGTCTCAAAATGTTATATTACAGAAAAGCAAAGTACTTTTGGTCAAATGTATTATATTCACACTTAAAAATTTCCTTAAAAAGGAAAATATTAAATGGAAAATTTCAGAAATAAACAACTTATAAGTTTTAACTTGAACACCAGTCTGAGTAGTGTGATGATATTTCATATCATCACGCTTTGCCCCACCCAGTACATGAATCATTCCTTGGCCCAGCACATCCATGCTGTATGTTCTTCCTGCCCACTAGTCATGTAATAGCTGTCTCAGTGGTCAGGTACACTGCGGCAGTATTACAGTGTTCAGGTGATTCCTATCTTACTTCATAATGGCCCCAACCCACTCGCATAGCTTTTATATTACAGTATATTATTACAAGTGTTCTATTTTGCTACTAGTTATTGTTAATCTCTTACTGTGCCTAATTTATAAATTAAACTTTATCATAGATTTGTATATAGAACAAAAAACCATATATAGTGTGAGTACTATCCACGGTTTCAGGCACCCACTGGGGGTCTCGGAACATATCACCAGCAGATAAGGAGGGGCTACTGTAGCTTCTAAACCAAGATAAGAATCAAGCACAGAATAATACAAATTGTTTTAAATGATACAATGTATATTTAATAATTAAATAAAAATTTTAGCTGTAGTGAAAAGAAAACTGTAGTAGATAATCAATGAATTTTTAATTCTTAACAATTCTACATAGATGAATCAATGATATCTCAATCAAAGTGTTCAAATCTGAAATCACCTGCCTTTGTATAGTTCTCTTATATTTTCACCATAGAGTGTTCTTAGGACTAAAATTCCTGAACCTTGATGGGTAGGGAAACTATATAATTAATTTTTATATTCTTACCACAGTTCCTGGGTTATAGGAGGTGCTTCATATACAGGGCCATAATTATTCATTTTTTACACATGACCCTCTTGTATTCCTATCTCTTGGCCTCCACACGTCCTAAGTGTTACTCTGTAGCTAGCCCACTCTCACTGTGGGTCCAGTACTATTCTGATTTACATGTGTGAGCTTTTCGACTCATCCCCACGACGCTATGAGACCGGCACTATTTCAGTTCATGTTATGGATGATGGAATTTAGGCTCAGTGTGGTCAAGAAATGTGGTCAAAGTTATTTACCTTTTTTTAATGTAGAAATGTGATTTTATTAAAGGGTTCTTTGGCTAGATGACGTACTTTAATTAGCTGTCCTTATTTGTTTAAAATACTGGAGTCCATGAACTTCTAAGAATCATCATAGGGAAAAAACTGGAAAAGATATTTTTACATATAAAATACATTACTTTTTCTATTAAAATTTTTATATTTAAACCTGATACCAATTATATAAATATATATTCAGCAATTTCACTGCTAGGAAACATACATAATAGCTACATGTACACATATAAGATGTATGTAAAAGGATGTTCATAGCAGCAAAAAGCACTGGTTGTATAAGAGGTAAAACCAGAATTTTACCTCAGATATTTTTACTTTCATGCTTTTAATTATTTTATACTATCTTAAATTCTGTCAAAATAGAATGAAATGCATTGGGAACAATTATTTTATTTTTTTTAGATCTGTTCGTTCCCAGTATCCTAGATAGAAAACACAAATAAAGCTTAAACAAGGATGGTGACTGTGTGCAAGAACAAAGTACTTAAAGAAATGAGGTCATCTTAAGTATCGTTACATAAAAGTCAGAAAACAGACTCTGTGAACCATAGACCAGCAGAAGTCTGTCTGTCCGTCTCAGCTGCAGGTTTCAGGAGAGTTTATTATTTAAGAAAAGATTGTGTAGATGAATCAACATTCTGCTCCTTCCCTGAATATATGTTATAGACCAAATGTTTGTGCACCACCCTGCCTCCCCCAATTCACATGGTAACATTCTAGCCCTGAGTGTGACCGTATTAGGAGGTGGGGCCTTTCATCGATAATTAGGACATGAAGGTGAAGCCGTCATGAATGGGACTTGTACTCTTTCAAAGAAGAACCCAGAGAGTTCCCTCCTTGTCTTTCCGTCCTGTGATGGTGCAAGGAAAAGACAGCAACCTTCAACCCGGAAGGGGGTCCTCATCAGAACCTGACCGTGCTGGCAGCCCATTCGCAGACTCCCAGCATCCAGAACTGTGAGAAATAGATTTCTGTAGTGTATAAGCGCCAGTCTAGGAACTGTTATAACAGCTTATATTATGACAAGTGTGGCTGACAATTCTGTTTTAAACTCCAAAGCAAGTTAACTATAGTTACCTAACAAAAAGCTGACTTTAAAGATAAACTATTTTTATGGTAAATGGAGAACAAAGAAAAGAAAATGGATTTCTGGGGATAACTAGTCTTCTTGTCTAAAGCCAAGCTGACTTAAGATATCAAATCTATGCCTCTTTATCCCAGGCCCCAACATGGGCCTGCTAGGACGTCCGAGTGGGACTCAGCTCAGGGTCTACATTAATGCAGCAGCTACACAGAAAAGACTGAAGAGGAGAGGAAAATAAAGATGTCAAAGAAGGAATTTCCCAAACTACATTTCTTACTGAAACCACCATCACCAGCATTTGGGCTCACACTGTGTTCTTCAGGAGCCTGTGGCTTTGACCTGTTTGAAGGAGGACAGCGAACTCAGGGATCTTCATTAAAGGTAGGTGTTGTTATTATCACTACATAATAAGTGAGTCCAAAAATGACTGATATAAAGCTACTATTTTATCGGGCTCCCAAATTTTGTAAAGAATTCAGGCAGACCTCAGTATGCTGATGGGATAACTCAGTGGCTAGGGGCTAGAATCAATTAACAATATCCTTGCTCACGGATCTGATGGTTGATGCTCACCGGTAACAGGGACCTCAGCTGAACTGGAAACTGGGACTCCTACTCGTGGCCTCACCACACAACTTCTCGATGAGCCTGCACACAGCTATGACAGCTGGGTTCCGTGAATGAGAATCCCAAAAGAGC
The DNA here is from genome assembly GCA_004024845.1 of Tonatia bakeri. Taxonomy (NCBI): domain Eukaryota; kingdom Metazoa; phylum Chordata; class Mammalia; order Chiroptera; family Phyllostomidae; genus Tonatia; species Tonatia bakeri. The sequence continues at coordinate 189,992 of PVIA01001960.1, forward strand.
AAGGGAGAAGAGAGTTTCACTCACTCATGTGCTACGGCCTTGTGTTGAAGCTAGTAAACGTACGTGTTCGACTGACTGTGTGTCACAGAGCATCACTTCCACTACATTCTATTAGTCAAAGCACTCAGGAAAGTCTGCCAACACCAGTGAGATGAGACATAGACACCTGTCACTGAATGGAAGTGAGTCAAGGCTACATGGTAAGAAGAGCTATTGTGATATCAGATATTCTTGTAGGAAACATGCTATAGGTATGTAGGTATGGAGAATAAGAAATAAGATAACCCATCCCAATGCTATGAGTCTTGGTGTCTATGTATCCATCCAAAGAGGGAGAAGGCTGCTAATTCCCACACTCCCTCTAAAATATCAATCAACTTAATACAAGTGATGATTAATTTAACTCAAGTTAAAAACTTTTTAAGTTTTTCTATTGGCTTTACTCTTTGGCCATAATTTAACAAATGACTTAAAGATTTTTGGTTCTGCTTCACATTCAAAGTGTTCTGAATTTGAAGAATGATCAAGGGTAAACTAGACAGAGGTGGAACAAGCCCAGGGGGGGGGGGGGAAACAGCCTAAAAAAAATCTTGGGTTAAGAGACAGGCAGGAGAGCAGGAAAGACCCAGGGAAAGAAGGTTATGCCCAGGTCAGCTGAACCAAGAAAATTTCTCAGGAGCCGGGGGTATAGCCTAAGTGAATGATATATATCTTTATCCTTAAGCTTTGAATAGATCATTTGGGGAAAAGAAGAGATAACAAATCTGAGTGAGGGGAGAGAGTGTGAAAACGGCATGACCAATTACGGGGCATGTGTCCTGGTCTAAGGGAGAAATGATTGCAACTTGGATGAGGACAGTTGCAGGGGGGTTAGGGGACGTGGAAAAATATTGAAGCCACTTCAGATAAATTTATCATTCTGAGCTTAAGAGGTCAGAGGAAGTTTCTCTATGGACATGGAAATTGACTTAAATCTTGAGGAACAGGTAAAAATCAAGTATATTGGGGAGGGGGTAAAGTAATTTCCAGTAAGGAAAGCAGCCATGAAAACAAATGCACATTGAAATATGCTAAGGCCATGTTCTGGGACTAATAAAACCAAAGTGTTTGATTGTGTTCATACGACTTGACAGACCTTGAATATTAGCCTAAATACTAAGACAGGCTGTGAATATGAACCTAAAATATGCCACCTGGCCTTCACAGCTTGGTTGGTTGGTCCTCGTTCCACAAAGCAAAGGATCGCAGATTCCATTCCCAGACAGGGTCCATGCCTGTGTTGTGGGCCTGGTCCCCAGCTGGGGCATGTGTGAGAGGCAACCAATGTGTCTTTCTCTCACATCAATGTTTCCCTACTTCCTTTCTCCTCCCCTTCCCCTCTGTCTAAAAATGAATAAATAAAATCTTTAAAAAATAATATCGTAGCAATTAAGGTTTGGGTTCTAAAATTAAATAGAACAAGCTTGAATTCCAGATTCTACCACTTACCAAATTTCAACCTCAGAGTATAAGCATCCTCTAAGCTTTTTTAATCTCTAAAAATAAAGAAAATAATCATGCTTACTACATAGAATTATTGGTAAGATTAAATAAGTTAATGCATACTTAATGTAGTATCTGTTTTGTAGGACATGCTTGTAAAATTTTACTGTTGACACTATGAGCACACTTACTGCAGTTGTTTGTTATCTCTTAAACCATTTACGTGGGGAGTTCATAAAAGGCAGAAATCACAGCTCATTAGTGTCATCAGAGATCATTTTTACAGGAGGTGGAGTCTGAACTGGGCATGATGTAATGAGCATGGTGGTTGCATTGCTACCTAGTAAGTATGAAGCCTACTGCAGATGGCAGTAGGTCTGTACCTTTTGACTCCACCCCAGTGCCCCCTACCATATGAAACACACTAACATACCTTTATTTCTTGCCATTTTCCTTTCTTCTCCCAGGTTTGTTCAGTGCAACATATGGACACAGTAAGTCTCGTGATCACTAATTCAATTTCACAAATACTAATTAAATATCAGTGCCCCTGGCACCGAGGGGAAATAAGAATTAAAGTCTTTATTTCTGTTCTCTAAGGAACCATGATCGCATTTATTCATGTTCAAAGAAGAAAGCACTAGAAACTGATAAAATACAAAAAACTGGGGGTAACATATAGAATATGATGAAGAAAAATGCAATGACGTGAAAATAACCAGGTATGTCCAGTGAATGGGCAGAAATTTTGTACACCTGAGTCTCAAGATGCACAGAGGAAAACAGAAGACTAGTGGAAAGGGGGAAACAGCGGCCACAGAAGACATTCTGTGCTCTCGGCAGGCCATCAGGTCTCACTGCAGAAGCAACTTGAGATAGAGCCAGAGCTGACTCACTCCATTGCCTTCAAGGGCACATCACACCACGAGCACGGACGCAGTGAAAGTGGGGAAGGATTCCTTCCCCGGCTCCACTTAGGACATGTGTGGGAGAGTGACCCTGCTGTCGCTGCTCTGGGCAGCCATCCGCCTTACGCGAGACAGCGGAGACCTAAGAAAAAGAGCCTGCAAATGACTTTCTAGCTCATCGCTTAACAATTTAAAAAAACTTTGATGTTTTCCAATATCCCAAAAATATATGTATTAAAACAGAAGTCTTGGGTGTTCTTAAGTTTGTTTTTTTTTTTTTTTTTTAACTAAATTTTTCCTAGGGCGTTCTAAACACCACAGACATGATCCCCTTTCCACAAAGATGGCTGCCTCTAGCGCCTCACACAGAAAAATGCAATTAAATGAAAATCTAATTTTCAAGTACATCTCACAGTTTATTCAAAGTGGAAAATAACACACATTATGAGCTCTCAGACTCCAGGCAGAGCACATTAATGCTGCTTTCCTTTAATAATCCACTCCTGAAACTTGATTTTTATTTTATTTTATTTTATTTTTTTAGAAAGGCTTGAGGACAGGAAGAAGCCTCTGAGTAATATGACCACGTTTAGCTCCCCTTTTAAAAATGCGACAAGACCAGCAGACCCAGAATACAGCCCTAGAGAGGGCTGATCTCCCCTCACGTTCTGTTCATAGTGTTCACCTGATAGGACAGGAGTGGATTTAAACTCTGCCACTTTAAATCAGCTTTCAATCTTGCATCTAACTCTTCTCCTGGGTTTTAGTGCCATATTGCAATGTTAAAGTGTAAAACTCTGCATCTGTCGAGGCATTTGGCTGGAAAAGCAAGTATGTCAATGGCTGTCCCTCGCTGCCATCACACATATGGAGTTTCTGTGTTCAGCTCTGCCATCTGGTCGTTAGGCCTAGATTCACTCTTCATTGAATAAGGACCATCTACCATATCGGCGCCTCTTGCAATATGCTGTCCTTTTCATGGTGTTATTTCGCAGGTCTCCTCCGATGACATTTTCCACCCCACAACCTTCCCCCCCGCCCCCCGACAAATGTTCTACAAAAAACAACATTTAACGCCATTCGAAAAAACAAAACAAAAAAAAGCACACACAATGCCATGAATGTAATTGGAACAAGAGCAATCAAAATTTCAAGTAGTTGCAAACACAATGCTCGGAATTCCATAATTATAATCACTGCAGATTGTACCTTGAAAGTATACAAGATAGACTGTAGACATAAAGCAACCCTCGCCACTTAACATTCTGAAGAGAATGTGGGTTAACTGTGCCTGCCGTTTCATTTCCTTTGTTTATGACAGTTGTTATGAGATCGAATGACATTCTCTTTTCTACCTGAGGACATGGGCAATAGTCTACAACTCCTTCCTATATGCACATATAGAGATATATACACACATATATAGTATATATATGCACAATATATGTATATATATTGTATACATATATATGCACAATACAATATATATGTATATATGTATATATTGTGCATATATATTATCTATTTATATATAGTGTGTATATATTATATATGTGTATATATATATGTATATATATCCTGTTACCGCTGAACTATCCCCACCTTAGGGGATAGTTCAAATATGTGACTAGTTCATTTCCACCTCAAACACTTCATCTTAACAGAAAATAGCCAAGTCCTAGCATGAAAATAAACATCAACTCTTCACTTAGAAGTGTAAGCAAAACCCTCAGCAACTAGTCACCACAATTCATTGGATAATCACAGACAGAACATCATGAACATCACAGTCATATGAAAAGGAATTTCAAACCTGTAGCCAAATTCCGGGGAAAAGAAGATGGTGGCTGAGGGTTGGCTTGGAGGAGAACTGGGTATAACTGAGGCCTACATGCCATATTTTAAAACCTTTCGGAGCTCCCTTCCCTACTCCCCTTCTCACCCAAACACCGCCCTCCCCACGTGTCTCATTAAGTTTAGTCAACACGTGTTTCATTCTGTCAGGGATTTACTAGGACGCCGGCTTAAACTTTATTGCGCATACGAATCTCCCGGGTTCTTATTGAAATACGCAGTCGAAGGTGGAGCTCAAGAGCGTGCGTCCCTACAGTCTCTCAGGTGATGCCGAGACTGCTGCTCTGGAGGGAGTGCTCAAGCTCTCCAAATTTCTGTCACTCCTGCTCCACCTATCTCCCTTCCATGTGGGAGGAAGATGTTTCATACAAGAAAACTTGAAGGCATGTAACTGTATCTTAATAAGCATCTTCTACATGCCAAGCATGATGCATTAACTATTTTTCATCATTTATCTCACAGAAATCTCACAGAAATCCTGAACAACAATGATCATTTTCTCATTTTACAGGTGAAAAAAAATTGGAGATGTTGGCAAAGGCAGGATTCAGTCGGTTTCTGTGTGACTCCAAACCCTGAGCTATTCACTTCACTCTTCCTTGCTGAGTGACAATATGGTGTTAGACCTTTAAAATATGCCACCTGACCTAGGACACTTCTCATTTGAGGAGAAGCCCCTTGGACCTCTGAGATCTGTGTGCCAGTTATTTTTTTCTTTTAATTTGTATATGTCTGAAACCTAGTGTGATACCAATTATAATCAAGGCATGTTTGATAAAATAAAATAAATGAGCCCCCAAAAGGCAAGCTTTACACAAAAGGAATGAAGGGGATGGAGTGTAACGGTTAACAGCAAATGTTCTGGAGTCACAGCGGCTAAGTTTGAATGTTCGCTTTTTTGCTTATTGGTTGTGTGAATTTGATCAATTCTTTGCTCAATTTCCTCACATGTATAGTGTGAAAATACCATAAATTGCAGGGAGTTATTGTGATAATTATATTTAAATGCAAAGTTCTTAGAGCCATGCCGGCATGCATTACAGATTTGTAAGGGGTAGTGTTGTGGCCTTGTTGTGGAATCCACTGGGAGTGCAGAAGGACCCAGAGCCCTGGTTCTCCAACGTGCTGTGCATTACAATCACCTGGAGAACTTTTTAACTAGTGGTGCTGGAACCTACTCCTAGAGTTTCTGATTTAATTAGTATAGGGAGTGGCCTGAATTGGGCATCAGTAAGTTTGAAAATTCTCCAGTGATTACAATATTTTAAAATTATGATATTCATGCTGCATTCCAGATTAATTAAATTAGAATCTCTATGGATGAGACCTTGGCTTTAGTACTTGTTTAAAGCTCTCCTTGCTGATTGCAATGTGGAGCCAAGTTTGAAAACCACAGCCTCAGATAAAACCCTCCAGTGTTTTTAAAACCTGGCTGCACATTCGAATCACTTTAGGAAACAAAAAATAATATTGATGATGAGGCCCCCATCCAAGAGCAATTTATGTCTAGTCTCTAGGGGTGAGGTCCAAAATTTAGTAGTTTTAATGGTTCCCGCAGGTAGTTTTTAATACAGAGTCAGGATTGAGATTCAGTATTCAGATGGTATAGAAACTCTGTATTTCTCACACCCACCTAGAGAAACAATTAAAACAGATCTCTGGGACACGCCCCCACCCCCCAGAGCTCATAATTAAGCAAATAGGGAACAGGACCTGGGAATTTGTATCTCTAACAAGTTCTCAGGTGAATGCCAATGGTCCCATTAAATAAAATAATAAACCATGTGTTCATGCAGATATAAATAAAAAATAATGCGGAAGCTTGATGAGGAAAGTGCATTTATATTGTTACAAAGTACTGTCTCCCAAAATACTTACTAAGTACAAAAAAGAATAGAGGAGGTTTACTTGGAGAAACCTAGATGACAACACCTTAATCAAGTGATAAAAATTACATCAGTCATGAGACAAATAAAAACCACATAACACTTGATAGGTGGTGCAGAGAAGTCAGCAACAATGTGATTTTCTTGCTAAAGAATAGAGAAGCATAACCTGAATCCAATCACAAAACCCCATATAACCTAAACCTTACAAAATAATTTCAGAAATAACCTTCAAAAACCTCAAGTCCTGGAAAGAAAGAAAGAAAGGAAGGAAGGAAGGAAGGAAGGAAGGAAGGAAGGAAGGAAGGAAGGAAGGAAGGAAGGAAGGAAGGAAGGAAGGAAGGAAGGAAGGAAAACTTTTCCAGACTGAATCAGACAAAAGAGATAGGACAACTAATGGATCCTTTTGACAAGACATGACTGAGACAATTGGCAAAATGCAAATGTGAAATGTGAATTGGCAAAAATAGATCAATGCAAATTTGTTATTTTAAATATAATGCAGCTTTAAAAGAGGACATCCTTGTCTATGGGAAAAGTAAGAAAGATTTTGGGGGAATGAGGCATCAAGTTAGCAACTTACTATCAAAAGATTTAGGAAAATAAATATCTTTTTAAATTATAACAAAATTGTCTGTAGTGTGATATTTTAAAATATTTTTTAATTACACCAGTGTTTACTGTCCAGAGGCCATTCTTAGAAACAGGAGTGCCAAACTCAGATAGAAATGGATTTTCTTCTTATAGAGACAGAGAACAGATCTCAATCAAAGTTGGCTTCTGATGCTTTTTAAAATGCCTCAACTTAAACTCCTGTAACTTGGGTGTTCCCTGTCAGTGTTGACCTGTCTTCCCTCATCCCAAACTCACGTTTCAAAAAGTATAAAAAATAGGCTTAAAGTAGTCCTTCTGATATCTTTACTATGTCTCCCTTGTCTGTTTCTCTGCAATTTCCTTTTCCTTTCTCTAGTCTTATATTTTGCCTCTTTCTGATACATTTGTAACTTCTGCTGATACGTCACCTGTTAGAACTTTTTTTGTGTGATCAACATGATATCTCTACCCTGACCACTCCATTTTATCTCACTTGGTGAAAGCATTAAATTCTTTTTGCCCTGTTTTTTCTCTTATCTTGATCTTGGTGTTCACCACACAATGAATCTCATTTTTACTATTCTCATTATCTTTTCTATTTATTTTAATGAAGAAATATTTAAATTTACTCGTAATTCTATGATTAAAGTCATCTTTATTCATTCATTTTTCCATTCATATTCATTCAATTCCACAAACATGTGTTACATACTTTCAAAATTATAAAACACTGCACTGTGCACTATAAAAGGTCCAGTAAGATGCAACATTGTCCTTCAAGCAGCCCATGATCTAATTGTAATTTCATAGTGCAATGCAGTGTGAGTGATTGTCAGTTTAGTGTGGGTTGCTCCTTTCTGTACGATTCTATGGCAGTCTGTACAGACATGGCTGAGAGGAAGAGTTCCACAGTGGAAGTCACATTTGAGTTGTTCTTGCAATATTACAGTGAGTTTACCTGTAGAATGAGAACATAGATGCACATTTAGAAACAAGTGCACAAGAATGAGGGTTCAGGTAACACTGGGCCTCTGGTGTGGTTTAAGTGATGAAAACAAAAGAAAGCAGGAGAGTCGGAATCAAAGGTTAGGGCTACAAGTTAAAGCTTGTCCTGGAGAAAACCTGAGGTCTTTAAGGCTGCTCCCATATAAAAGAAGAAACCATTAAATAAAACTTTAAACTAAGGGTTGATGGAAACAAATGTATGAGTTAGAAAGAGACATGGAGAATGAACTGGAAATTAGATGAATGATTCCAGTATATACATTGGGTAACTCTGGCCAGAGCTCTTGAGGTAGAAGGTGCTACACACAGGTACCACCTTCAGAGACAGGGACGAGAAGGCTCATCAGAGAGATTCAGGATATCTCCTTGTGATCTGTTGTCTCTAAATGGGTACTCCTCCATTTCCTCTGGTATATATTTTTGGACCGCTTTGTGGATTTTTTCTGCTTTAGCTTTGTTTCCAGACTTGAGTCTTGAAAGTTCAAAAGTTTGTTAAGGGTATAACTGAGAAAGGTGAGTCTAGATGTATGGGAACTAGAATAAAATATAAGTTCTTCTGAGACCGAAGAGAGCTGATGGGTGCCCGTACTACAGCTGATAAGGCAAGGCTGAAGAAAGACAGAAAGATTCCCGAATAATTTAGGAGAAACTTTGGAATTTATAGTTTAATAAACATGGTGGAGTCCAAATGAATGTTATGTTTGGATTTGGACTGACGATTCCCATTTCAGTTGCCTGAAATTGTGATAGAAAATAAATGAAAATTAAAAAGTCAGTCTAAAGAAAATGAAATAATTCTATTCTGGGTTTTTGAATTTTAGCTGTCCATAGATATTCCAATGAATATGTGCAAGTGGAAAGCAAATGTATACGACAGAAGCCAGGAGGTTGTCTGTCTAGGAGACAGATTTAGAAAGCATTATTCTGTCAGTGTGTATTAAAACCATGACACTAGATGGGATCTTCAAGTGTTACTGCATGAAGAGAGAAAATGACATTGGCTTAAAAACTAAACTGAAAGGAACCCTTGCGAAAGAGTCAGGTGGAAAGAATGAACAAAATAGCTGAAAATGTTAGCAGAGACTGGGGACAGGTGCCATGAGCCGGCCACACTTTCCTTCTTCCTGCTGTGCTTCCGTAGAGGCCAGAGTAATCTTTCATCCACAAACACTGGATCAGGTTATTGCTCTGCCTAACTCCCTTCAAGCCTTTCAATGACCTATATAATAAACACCCACTCATTTCCCCAAGCCCACAAAACCCTGCAAAATCTGACTCTGTGTATTTCTTTTCTTTCCCCCAGAACTTTACAAATTTATTTTTCTTCACATTTTTTTTATTGTTGTTCAAGTACAGTTGTCTACATTACCTTTCCCACACCCAGTCACTGGGTTCTTTTTTTGTTTTTGCATCTCTACCTGTACGATATATACTCTGCTAAATGAGTTCTGTTCCATATTATTTACTGGGTGGGATCACTATGGCAGCGTATATATAACCATTTCCCTCATGGAGAGGACTTCCATACCTGTTGGATCTAAGTTGGTTCACTCCTGTCAATTTCTCCTTTAATACCTTCTTTGTTTTTTTCACAGGATTTATCACAAAAGGAAGATAGTTACCTATTCATCTACATAATTTATGTTGTGTCTTTTCCATCTACTTAAATATGAGTTCCATGCAGGAAGAAACGTGTCCATCTTCATCATCTTAGTAGGCCCATCACCTAGCACACTGCCTAAGACTTGGTTGTAGCCTCCAACAGTGGGGTCAGACAAATGAAGTAGATCACAGAAGTAAAATGTTTAGAGAGTTTCAGCAACAAGGAGTAATTATAAATATTATAGAATTATAAAAGTCCAGAAGAAACATTTAAAAATTGCGAAATCTCCACAGCATTTAGGGACACAAAATCATTACTGATATTTGTCCCAAGAGCTTCAGTGGAATAAAGTGAACATAAGTGGATAGCAAAGGATTTACGGTTCTATGAGCATGGAAGTGGGATGCACTGGAAACAGAAAATCTGGATGACCTGTACAGACTCTTCGTGAAAAGATCCCTTTTCCTTTTAGATCATCATTGGCCATCCATTTGTTCCTCTGTACACACAGACATAAACATAAACATATACACAAACACAAACACACATTTTTTGCTTTCAGCAGACATGCGTGGAGAGCCCAGTCTGTGGAAGACACTATGATGGAGGCAGCGACAGGCACAGGAGCGGACATCAGTCAGTTGCTGTTATGAAAAGGGCTATAACCCAAACACAGAAAGTAAAAACATACAGAAAGGACTACGTTAAAATCTAAAGAACTGTGGATCATGATAGAAGCATCAGCATTGAGAAGAAGTTGTGGTTAGCAGTGGAACATCAGGATGCTTTGTTATGTCTGGAATTCTTTACTTACTTATGTGTATTCTTAGAGTAACTTTTCTGACAATGAATGCTAGCTTAGGGGTAAGAACAAAGAAGAAAAACAGATTAGAAAAGAAAATTGTAAAGAAAATATTTGCTGTATTTTTTAAAAAGGTGATATAATTCTCAAAGTTTAACCCTTAATGACTTTCATAATCATAGCATTAGGGCACTGAGAAGCAGAATCTGCAGGTACTGGTCAGGTACTTCTTGACCGTGACGGGTTCAGTGGACTTAGCCCATTTTTCCTATACATGTCAAATAGTAGAATTTTTATAATACCACTAAAAGTAACAAATAAGAAAATGGTTTTAAAAGTATAACTTTTAACTTAAAAACATTGCAATCCACTAATTATTTAATTAAAAATCAACACACATTTATTTGTCATCATGTGATTGCCAAGGTATATAGCCATTTTTGTAAGTAGAATAAACAAAGACCTTGATCTCAGGAATTATAATTCATTGAGCACTCAACAAATATTTATTCGTTAAACATTCAGCAGACACTTAGAATTCAGTTGGAATTGCTAGACAGCTGAAATACCATAGTCAAGCATATATTTTAATAGTCACATTTTAATTATTTTAGGAATTTAGAGGAAGGGAGAATCTGTATGGGCCTGAGTTTTCTGAGAGAGATCCATAGAACAAGACCTGAGATAGATTTTAAAGAATTAATAGAATTTCAGACAAAAGAGAAAGTGGCGCACATTCTTAAAAAATAAGTAATATAAATGAAAGTAATATTTAAGTCACATTTTTATTATTCCATATACTGGCCTGCACTTAGTATTTAATCACTGTTGCTCAGTAAGAACAAAGAATGCATGTTGGGTCAATTCATGGAAAATATGGAATGTGAGTCTGAGAAGTTTGAACTTGATCGAAAAGACAATGAGGAACATACGCAATATTGCTTCACCCTAATCCAAAATGTCTTTGAATCTAAAAGTTTGGGTATACATCTTATATTTCTTGCTACTAGTAAGTGTCTATTACAGTAATGCCACTTCCAATGCACTTCAAACCTGTTTTTTCTTTATTCTAGAATATGTCCTTTGGTCTCCCTTAAATTAAAAAAAAATCTATAAATTAAATTTTAAAGGATTTATTAAAAATGCAACCAAGTTTATTTGTTTATATAAAAATGATGTCATAGAACTATACAGGTATAAATTTCTACAGTTTATAATTAAATATATTTTAAAAGATCCTTCCAATGAATAAAATTTAACTTTATATTATTATTAAATCAATTTAAATGAGTCTAATAAATCAACAGTTTAAAAATGATGGCTTTACAGTGAGCATTCTCATTTGTTAGAGGACCTATTTTTCTGCAATATTTTTTCTTCACTATACATTTGCAAAATCCACTTAACATTTTTCACCTTTATCCCCCTTTTATTAGCATTATCTCACACTGCTCTATCCATTTTTCTACACGGTTGTTCCTACATTTGATTTTGTGACATACAATACTAATTTATTAGGTTGAATTTCCAAAGCATAATCTCTAAGCCACCAGTTTTCTAATTCATTTTTTAGCCAAGAAAGTATTTATTTGAACAAAATCATATGCTTACATCTAAAACATAAAACAAGTCCATGGGGCTGTTTTGTTATGATACCTGTCAGGTGATGTGCAGCTCCGCTTCTTTTGCCTCCACTGCTGTCCCCAAGAAAGCTTCTAAGATTTCCTGGAATTTTTTTTGACCACAGCTTGACATCTATAACATTAACATTAACATTAATAACATTATATTAATAGATGTTATTCCCTATTAGTCATTTGCCTTCAATTTTAGTATATATCACTGAGCAAGTGGTGATATCTTTAGTTAATGAACACAACCTATGTGTTTTCATTTTCCCCAGGAATAAAGGAGAAAATTAAGAAATGCATTCTACCCAAGTCCTTTCCCCACCCCACACACACATCACACACACATGTTGAGGTTTTTTGTTTGGTTTTATTCTATAAAATAAAACATTAAGACACCAGCATGTAGTAAATTTTCTGACTAAATATGTTTGAGCTCTATATTTGGTCAAATAGAAAAAGTTGAGAACATCTGGGAATTTTGGAAAAGGCACTTGCATTTTTGTGCATTTTAACTTGAAGCAAATGTACTGGTATTCATTTTCCAATTTCTCAATGTATAACCAGAGACTTTTCCTGGATTGTGAGTTATCTGATTGGAGTCCTATCTATTTCTTTTGATATATAACACTCATTATTCATCTTTGACAATTACAACTGCTAATTTCTTTAAAATGAAGAGAAAACTTATCTGTACCTAAATTCTTTCCTATTCTTATATAGCACCTTTCCCACAATTAGTTGGACATTACCTTTTGAAGCCTTGCAAAATTGGATACAACTGATAAAAGCAGGCCTTAGAAAAACTCAGCTGACTATGGGTTGGTGATGCAGTGCTCACCAGGGGAAAAGATACGCTTTGGCACCTCCTGGTCGTGAGCGGTACTATCACAAGGCCACCACATTTTCTGGTCTCCTTGGGTTTGCCTTTCCAGAACGTTAAAGAGTTGGAATGCAGTATGTAGCCTTTTCACACTGGCTTCCTTCACTTAGCAATATGAATTTGTTTTCTCTATCCCTTCTTCATGGCTTGAGGGCTTATTTATTATTATTGCTGAATAATATGCTATTGTATAAATGTACCATGGTTTGTTTATTCATGCACCTATTGAAGGACATCTTGGTTGCTGTGTTCTCACTTTTCATCTTAAAGTATAACTAATAGATTGACCTTTTAAGATCCACTGGTGTCCAACCCTAATACCAAAACTTGTTCTCTTAAAAAAATTGTATAAGAAACATGCATCACCCTTTCTTTAACTTTCAAATATATTTTAGGTATTAAATAAATACAATAGTAGTTTGAGCTAATCACTATTATAAACAACAGTAATGCTTGATTGCATTATTCATCATCCCTATGAATGCTGTGGACAATGCATCTCACAAATATATTGAAATCATTTGTTCATGCAATAGTAATAATTAAGTAATTGGTACATTCTTGTCTCTGAGCTTATAGAGATATACAGGTAAAAAAACACATTTTCAATCCTAATGTTCAAGAATTTGTGTCATTTGAATGTAGATGATAAAGGTAGCAATACTTATTTTAATTAGTAATGTATGTCCTTTTCTATAGTCTTGTTCTACATTTGAGTTTATACGCCTTGAATACGATTGTATGAAAAGATATGTAAAACCATGTGATTGAACAGGTTACTCATCAATTTTATTTAAAAAGGAGGATAACAGTCTGCTGATCTCCTTTCAGACATTTCATTGTTTTGTAAGTTTCAAAATTATGGATATTACCAAATTCCTATTACATGTTCAGTTTTTATTTTCTTCATTTTTTAAAAGAAGTAGCCAATAAGATTTCTACCCTTCCAATTTGATTTTGTGAGGCACTAAATCTTTATTTTACAATTTAGAATTTTAAAGCTGCCTGTATAGTTTTTCTTTGTAAGTTGGCCTTTAGAATCATAACAAAGAAAGAAACATCACTTCTACTTCCAATGTGTAATTGTCTCTTTATTTTCTCACATATCCTAATGCAAAAAACTTCTAAGAAGGTGGGAAAATTAAAGATGCTAAACAACTTTCTTCTCTCATTGTATGCCTAAGATTTTAAATACATGTGGCATAATAGACACTAACAAGTATGCCCTCTACACCCCCTACCAATCTTCCCAACACATCTTCCTAACTTATCACCAACCAATCAACAGTGGCCCCTGCTGAGAGGGGGTCAGAGAAAGATGCCTGTCTTTTCCCATAAATATTTGAAATTGGCCTAATTATAACATCCTGTGCTCAGAGGTGGTGACAATAGCCTTCCACTTTGACGAGCAGAGAGATACACAAGTGGAGAAGTGCCTTGTTAGGCAGATTAAACAGAAACATTCCACTGAAGTGTGGAACGGCAGAAGCCGCCATCGGCCTATGTTCCAATTGTACAAAACGAGTCCTATTAAAGGAAGGCAACATCAGACGGAAATCAGCTATACAGAAAGTTGCTGCTTTCCCCCCACCACACCCACACTTATCTTCCTCTCAGCCTTCTTTTCGTGCTCTACCCTTTCTTCCCCTATCTATTGGTACTGCTATTTCCCTTCACAGAAATTTTCATGCTCTCCTTTCATCTTTCTCTTTATTTCTTTCCTCTTCTACCTCCTTTTCTTTTTATCTTCTTTTTATATTTCCCCTTGGATTTGGGAGTACCATAGCCAGGATAGTGATTTGGGACTATCAATCATGCAACACTAAGAAGCATGAACTTCAAGGGGATTAGCATGGAAATGATTAGAAAAATACTGCAAATTTCCAGGCAAGGGATGACAAGTTCCTGAGCTGGTGGTCACCGGAAAGGTAAAGAAAGGGTAGACGTGAGAGGTGTTGTAAAGTTAGAATTGACAGCTTCACAATCAGGGAGAGACTAGAGCCCACCTTCAGTAGCTCAGGGAATCATTTACACATCATAACCGTGAATTTTTCAACTGCTAATTCGGTCATTGCAATGTGAACTTCAGCAATCTGCCCTTTATATGCATAACAATATCATAAATAAATCAAGGGAAAGCTAATGAGAAAATATATATCAAAGAGCCAAGTAAGCTCCATGCAGAAAATCAACAACAGTTTGTAATTCAGTTCAATCATGTGCTGGGTAATTGCATATTATGCAATCCAAAAGCATGTGCACTTTCTATTGTAAAATCAGATTGAGTCCTAAATGTAGGCTATCTGTGAATGCAGACATCTACATAGGGACTATAGTGGGTTTGCATGTTAAATGTGCTGAAATATACACTCGAAAGAAGAAAAAAAAAACACTTCTCTTCCATGACCTCTTTAGAAAAATAATACCATTGGGCATCACGCCTTGGAAACCCACATGGCATGGTTAATAAAAAGCCAGGAGTTTGGAGAGAATATTGAATTTGAAAGTCTCTGAGAGTGTTCCCCTAATGGGTTGTTAAGTCCCTGTGACAGAGAACATTAGTGCTAGATGATGACAGTCATTCGATTCTAAACACAAACCATATTGTCTGTGATTAAAGGCAGATGCCGGAGGAGGGCATCCCGGGCATTGTGGCCAGAGCTGCATTAAGAGTATCCCTTGGCAATTTTAAGGCTGTGACCAAAAGTAATAACAATAATCACAATAAAATAAGACAAAAATTTCCCTCCTCCCCATATTTAAGGGTAGATGTCTATGACTTTGCTGAAAGCTTAAAGTTTGAATTTTCTCCATATTTGGAGAAAGAGATCAATACTCTCCTATTTATATATTTCACTGATGCAAAGTCTACAAAATAAACACACTGCAGATCTACAAGATATTCACAGCAGCCATTTAGAGCATATATGTGAGTGAGGGTATACTTGCCTATAAATATCTATTATGTCTATGGACTGATTATATTAGGTTGGGGAAAGGACAATCTGTTTTGTCTCTATAATGTTTAATATAGAAAAATATAGCTATTTTTGAATATTGATGGATTTCCCCAAAAAAGTGTTTGTGGTATTTTTGGTGAAATATCGTTTCCTTCTTTTAAACGTTCACATAAGCTTCATTAGAATTATTCACTCACACACACACACATAAAAGTAAGTGAATTCTTATTCACTTGTCCAGAGTTTTCTATAAACTTTACTTGTGTTCTCCCATTTAATGCAACAACCATATCCAATTGATTGAGTTTCCTCAATCTTACTGGTGAGAGGAGTGAGGCACAGAAATGTTCACTTTGTTTACTTGTCTAACCAAGGACACATGGTTAGTAAGCAGCACGACTGAGATCTGAAGCCAGTCAATCTAACTTCCAAGTCCATGCGTTCTATGAAGGGCACGAGGAACAGAAGGCAAAGCCCGAAGCCTGTCCGAACTAGGGAGTTTGACTCTACCATACTCCCTTAAGTAAATTAGATCAGACACAAATGAGGGAAGAACTAGTTTAACAGAAAATAATGTGGAAGAAAAATATTTATTATCAGTGGTAAGTTTGTTGACACAAAGTTGTTTATAATATTCCCTTCTCATCCTTTTAGTGTTTTTAGTATCTGTTGTGACAGCACTCTTTCATTAATAATAGTATCTTGTAATTTGTATTTTTCTCTCTTACTCAGTTTAGCTCAGATTTTATGAATTTTGGAAACTCTTGAAAGAACCAACTTTGACTTTGGTAACTTTATTGTTTGTCAGTTTCTTCCTGTGTTGATTTCCTATATTATGTTCATTTTCTTCTAATTTGGATTTATTCTATCTGTTTTCTACCTTATTAAAGTGGAAGCTTAGATCTTTGACTTCGGAATTTTTTCCCTTTCAAATAAAAGAAGAATTTAAAACTATAAATATGCTTCTAAGAACCACTTTAGTTCATCTCACAAATTTATTACTCAGAACAAGTATTTTCTAATTTCTGTTTTGATCCAATTGTTAATTATTGTGTTAGTTTTTGAATAATTGGAGAGTTTCCACATATCTACTTGTTATTGTTTTTAGTTTAATTCTGTTGTCAGAAAATCTACACTGTATAATTTCATTTCTTTTAAATCCATTAAGACATGTCTAGGGTTGTAACATGTGGTCTATCTTAGTAAATATTCTCTAAGCACATGAAAAGAATACACATTCTGCACTTCTTTGGTGTATTGTTCTACAAATGTGAAGTTAGTAACTTTATTTAACTAATTTTTTCCCAATTATTCTATCAAGTGCTGAGAGATGTTTAAATCTCCAGTAATGACTGCAGATTTGCCAATTCCTCTTGTAAATTCTCTCAGTTTGGGTTTTATGTATATTGAAGTTCTATTATTAAATATATAGTCATTGATGCTTATGATTGTCATGTCATCCTATTAATTGATTAATCATCATGAAAAATTCCTCTTTGTCTCTACTAATACTCATTGTCTTGATGCCCATTTTATTTGATATTAATATAGCAGCTCCAAACTCATGTCCTCCATTTATCCCTGTTACATTTGTGTTTTTCTTTAAACTTTCATCATTCATATAATAGTTGTTCTCAAGTTATTTCCTGCTAATACTATAATCTCTGTAATATTGGATGTTTCTATTGACTGATTTTTTTCTTCCAGCTGTGAGTCAAACTTTGTGCTTCTTTGCATATCCATCCAGTAATTTTTCACTGGATTATTGGACACTGCAGATATACATTTTTAAAAAATATATTTTATTGATTATGCTGTTACAGTTGTCCCATTTTCCCCCCTTCACTCCCCTCCACCCTGCACACCCCTTTTCACCCACATTCACCCCCCCTTAGTTCATGTCCATGTGTCATACGTACAAGTTCTTTGGCTTCTACATTCCCCATACTATTCTTACCCTCCCCCTGTCTATTTTTTACCTACCATCTATGCTACTTATTCTCTATACCTTTTCTTCCCTCTCCCTCTCTCACTCTCCTGTTGATATTATACTTTTAATACCTTAATTTGATCATAGCTTTTTAGATGGTGTTGATGTTTGGCACAATGAAGTTAGGGATAAGTTTGTTCTTTTTAAGGCTTGCTTTAAAGATTTGTTAGGGTGAGACCATAGTAGATGATTGTACTTTAGGGGAAATTTGACCCTAACCTTACAGCATTCCATGAACCATTGAAATTATAGCTTACAGGTCTTCAAGAGTTGTTGTTTGGGTTTTATTCCTTTTTTAAAGCCAGTATCTCCAGGGAACCCTTATCAGGATCAGTATGCTGAGGCTTTTCTTTGCATACTTCCCTGCTGTCTGTAAATTCAAACCAGCACCACCTCTCTGACCTCTGCCCTTTGGCCCTTTGTGTATTCAACTTGATGAGATGGTTGTTATTTTCTTGGGATTCCCCTCTTTGCACAAAAGTCTTAAAAATGCCCCAAAGAAGAAAGTCAGGGTTATCACCGGGTTCACCTTGTTTGCTTTACTTCTCTAAAAAAATTAAAGGCCAGTATCTGAAAGCAGCTGCTTCATGTATTGTACTCAGCTTTCTAGTTGCTTAAGATGGCTGGACAAATAAGGTACCGGCTTCTATTTCATGGCAGAGAAGGGTTTTCTTTGTATTGTTTTCATCTTCATTATTTATTTAATACACTTCATTTTCTTTTTTTTAAATTTAAATTATTTTATTGTCGTTCAATTACAGTTGTCTGTATTCATTTCCTTTTATATGATGAAATATCTGCATCTAACTGTATAGAAACTGTCATAGAATGAAAACTAAGAAAATATTAACATACAATTAAATTAATAAGTAAATGTGTCTTACAAAACACATTTTAGTTAATGACCATAATAGCTGTGGTTTATTCAGTGCTTATCCTATGTGCCAAGCATTGTGCTAAGCATTTTTCAGTTATTATCCCATTTATTTCATACGACCCATACATTCAATACAATTGTTACAAGTCAGAGGTCAGCATTATAGCTCAAAAGGCAAATCTAACCAATCACTTATGTTTGTAATTGAAGTTGGTAAGTTCACACAGCCACACCCGCTTGTTTAGCTATTGTCTGTAACTGCTCGCACACTACAATGGCAGAGGTGAGTAGCTGCAACAGAGACCACATGGTCTGGAAAGACTTACTCAAAAATAAATTGTCTATTTTCTATCCAGCCCTTTACAGAAAAAGTTTGGCAAACCATGTTATACACACTTTCCCAAAAGAAAAATGAGGCCTAAAGAGATTATTTAATTTGAACAAAATCAAATTAAACACGAATCACAGCTACGAATACACTCATCACAAATACTCTAAAAGTCCTATTATGTTTTCCCATCCTTTGTGATTTAAAACAAAACAATTCTGTTTGGACTTTGGTTCAGCCAACAGCATTGTGAAAATGTTGAACTCAAAGAAGTACAAATGTTGAAATAATACGTGAAATGTCTTTTCCTCCCTAAAGAATGTTTTATAAGTTTAATTTTTTTCCTATTCCACTTATTTTGGTCTTTCTGATTCATGCTTTATCATTCCTGAGAAGCCTTCTTTGATGACTCCAATAAAAAATTCACTTAATTCTTAAAGTTTTAAAAATAATGTCATTCAATCTAAACTCTAATCAAAATCTAGTTAGATTATATGTGTATAACCTTGACTCAAGGAGCCAAAACTCTTTCTCTAACTCATAGTTATAGCTTCTTAAGTAACTTAGAAAAGTACAAACAGATGGTTACCTAGCAATCGAGAAATGCTGGTAAAGCACCTCTAATAATTCAGAACTTGATAGGTGCTGGTAATATAACATTGGGGAGGATAAGCATTGTCTCTCCATGTATGTAATATTTTAGTTGAGTGGAAAAGAAAGTCATTAAACGACTGAGTAAATTAGGACTCAAAGAAAGTGAAGCCACTTTGTCTTATTCTCAATAACTCCCCAAAATGGCACTCTTCCTTCCCATTTCATACTGGCCCTAGAACAATCTCCAACCCAGTAGCCTGCCTTGAAATATGCCTCCCTAGCTCTCAGCAGCAATAAATTTTATTTCCTTTCCCTAGAGTAGGTCTGGCCTCTGCAATATAAATCAAGCTTGCTTCACCTACTTCCCCAATTCTCCACTTCACCAAATTCTCCGATCAGCAGAACTTAAGTTTAGAAGCCGATGAGCAAGCAAAAATGGAATTTACTTTGGTGTGTGAAAGGAAACCATGCATTAATTAATTCTTTTTCTGTATTTTTCAATAATTAAATATTCCTGAGTATGTTGATTGCTACAAAGGAAAAGTAAAAAACAGGTATAAATGAATTACAGGAAGATCCTAATTTGATCCCATAGTCAGAAAATACTTATTGTGTATGATTGGGTCTAAGGTCCAAGGCTAGAAGAATAAAGGTGAGTACCATTTACACAAATGGTATTATCAGCCAGGAGAATGCAGATGATAATCTAACAAGAGAGTATATAATGAGAAGGAAGGGAGCTTAGGAAAAGAGGTAAGAAATTCCAGTATGAAAAATTGGTATGAAAGAGAAGAGCAAAGAAAACAAAGAAGTACAGCCAAGGATGTATCGGAAAAATGAATATAAACCTGTAGAAAACAAAAGGAAGAGTATTTCAGTAGGAGACTGGCCAATTGTGCAAGTGAAATTGTGTGTGTGGAAAGATGATCATGGAAACACCCAACTCCATCAACCACGCATGCAAGTGTGCTCTCGCTCTCTTCTTTCTTACTTAGTTCTACATTTTCTTTATCCTGAAATACAGAATTTGGGGGTAAAGTTGGAGAGGCCACTTTGGTGAGTATTGTCTTTAAATTACTATTTTCAAACAAAACAAACTACAAACGAGGTACCTGAAAGAGACAGACAAACATGATTCAAGTGAGTTATAGCAAAAGCAAGTGAAACAGAAGTTTGAGGACACCCAGACTAGAGCAAGGACAGCTGTTCTACATGATGGACATGGTATGTGTCAAACGAATTTCCGTTTGGTAATAATGGTGGTTATGATCCCCCGAAGCTCTGGAACTATAATGGAGATGGAGAAGAGTACGCACAAGCGCACTCACAGACTATTCTAGTCTCTGCTTCTAAACAATGCTCAGCTAATGAGACCATGAAACTCGTGGGCATTCATAGTTAACTTTGATCATTTGGCAAAGCCTGCGGTGCTCTTTTTGGTGAGTATGTTTCCATCTTCTGAGTCATCAATTAGAAACTGATGGTATTACATGTGTTACATAAAGGTAAGTATGATAAGCTGTTTCGAAGTTTGTTATTTTATAGTAGGACAAATTACAATGCACA
The DNA here is from genome assembly GCA_004024845.1 of Tonatia bakeri. Lineage (NCBI taxonomy): Eukaryota > Metazoa > Chordata > Mammalia > Chiroptera > Phyllostomidae > Tonatia > Tonatia bakeri. The sequence continues at coordinate 210,952 of PVIA01001960.1, forward strand.
TCAAACATTTAATAAGAGTTATGGAAAAATTAAAATAAGAAAATTTTATCTATTATCTTATTTGCTTCTGAAAACCAACAAAACCTGCTCATATTTAATTTGATGGGGGAACATCTGGGTCAAAAGCACAGCTTCCTTAATACCACTGTGTTGATCAAATAAATAGCACTGACCAAACATCTTGGCATTTTTAGTTTAGTATTCAGAGAGCTGGAAATACCGGCTCTTTGTGTACCCAAAGACAAAACTTCTTTCTTATTCACAAAGAAGATTGACAGAGGCTCAGTTTCACTGATGTTTTACCGGTTGGTTTTCTACAGGTAGATTTCCTAACTCACTACCCTGAACAGAGTAAAATTTCAAACAATTGTCCCAGAGCTGTATTTACTGTGAGGTGGGGAGTAACATGTGTTGAGCTTTTGGCCCAAACTGCACGACCCTTTTGCACTACACCAGAAGGGAAAGTATTCCACTCTTTCACCCTTCTCTTTAGTAGTCTTATCAGATTTGCTTCATCAGATGCACCTGTCCCTCTTTCAGATGTGCATTGTCCCTCCCTACAAAATAATCCCCAGGGAAGTTCTTATGACTTTGATGAGAGATACATTTTCTTAGTCTCTTCCTATATTTTATGAGTTCTGCACCTTCAGGTATGAAGTGTTTGTCTTGCTTAGCTTCTGCTGGTTCAACAAAGAGCTCTACTGTCTTCCCTGCAGTGCCTCCTAGGATCGAGTGAAGATGATGGTGAGTTTAAGTTTCTATGATAACTTATTTTTAGTGGTTTTGAAGATGTCTTACCTTTTGTTCTAGGGGGAATACGAGATAAACATAGCTTAACAAAATAGGTAGGTTGCAATTGTTGGAGAATAGGATGGAACTGGAAAGCATTATAGCAAAATAGACCAGGCAGTGAAAGACAAATACTATATGATCTCACTTATAAGTGGAACCTAATTAAAAAAAAACAAGCAAGTGAGCAAAACAGAACCAGAGACTTGGAAATAAAGAACAAACTGACAGTGACCAGAGGGGTGGGGGAGGAAACTAACAGGGAAAGAAGGGGAAGGAGCAAGCCAAGGAATAGGAATAGAGGATTCATGGGCATGGGCAACAGGGGGAGGGATTGGCTGTTGGAGCAGAAGGGTACGGGGCAGGGGACACCAATGGGGGAAAAGGTGGGACAACTGCAACTGAAAAACAATAACAAAAAAGAAAAGAACTTGAGATCTTCTCATTTAACTTTGCTGTTCATAAACAGTGCAGATAGCATCTGGTGAATCAGGACAAACATATTAATTGTACAGTCCTAACTGACCTTAGTCTTTTCCCAACTGGTTCCCAACCTCCCTACCCATTGCATTCCAATTTGGCAATATAAAAATAATATATGCTAAAGATTTTTAAAGAAAGAAGCAATAATAAGTTAATGTGAGTTTTAGGGATGAAGTGTGTTTATATTTGTTTTCAAGAAACGAAGATAGATACAAAACACGAACAAGACCATTCTAAGAAAATGTAATAACACAAAGATTCTTAGGCAGGTACAAGTCTGGGGTTTAAAGTTGTACTTAAAGAAGAGTAGCTTTTTCCTCTTTGCCTCTCTGAGACTGAAGGTTTATTTGCTTTGTTTTGTGTTTTGATTATTTGGATATTTACTTATTTCATAAGTGATTTCATAATTGTCTCAGAATCCTACTTTATTCCACTGTGTGAATGCCCATAAAAATCTGCAGTGTGGATCGGTGGGGATTCCTTGATGGAGCTACTGAAGTTACCGTTTACAGATGCCTCCCAGCAGCCTCAACAATTGTTGCCAAGAAAAAGCTCAGCCATCCCCAAATAGCAGCCACAGGGCAAAGTCAGAAAGGTAAGCTGTGCCGGTGCAGAGAAGGTCTAGTTTTCTCAGAGTCGGCATTACTAGCAAAGCAGAAACTTCTCCTGTGCCAATTCTGAAATGAATTAATTAGTTGAAGACCAATCCTGGGTGAACTTTTCTTTCCTTCTTTCTCTATCATTTTTTTCTCACAATAATGCATGTGGTAAGGCCCTCGGGGAGCAATAAGACATTTGGATAAGCCAGTTGTAGATTAAATATAGACTCCCTGTGGCAACTCTTATCTCCTGCCTTCCCTCCTGCTTGCAAAGATGCAGAGCCTGGATTATTGCCACAGCTGTGCTTCCTGAAGACTAATCAATGCAACTATAAGAAGGTCTGAAATGCAGCAAAATTTTCAATTCTAAGGATAAAATTTTTAAAAAGTGGGGAAGAAAACTGTTCTGAAAGTTATAGTGCTGTCAAATCCAAACACCCTTTAAAGACAGAAAGTAAGTCTATGAAAAGTGGCTCATTGTCCTATTTTGGGTGCACATCAAGCTGGGATTGATAAGACCTGTCTATAGGAGCTTGAAAAATGAAGCCAATTTCCCAGAGAACATTGATTCTTTACGAGAACTTTGTTCATTTAATCAAAGTTGGAGTTGGGGCATGGTTACGGTCAGAAGCCATGAATACAACACATGGCTAGAGATATCAAATTCACCTTTTCTGCCTGCCCTTCATGAACTATAGATTTCCTAAATGTTCATAGAAACATTTAGGAAAAATCCCAAATCAACTGAGGTCCAAAATCATTAAAAGGAGTAAAAAATATATATAAAGACAGCTGTGGGGAGGATGAAGTCTAAATCTCTTATATAGTAAGAGTTAAGATTCTGCCCCCACATGGGGTGTTTGTTACCACCCATTTTTAAGGTTAGATGTCAGATTCCGTTATCTGATAGAATCTTCTACTCCTTGGCAGGGTGGGAAAAGGCCATGCTGGAGTTATGGCGATGCAACTCGGTCGTGGATTTGAGGAAAATGTGCAGGTGGACAACCAGTTAGCTCTTCTCACCCACATCAGTAAGTCAGCATGTATGAGTTGAGAATCTCGATATGCTAGGTGGTACTTGGTGCAAATGTGGCTTGAGCCTGTGTTCTTGGAGCTTACCCTATAGTTGAGACTGTAAATATTATACACAAAATTATAATTGTAATTATAATTGAATTATTCCAATCCAAGACAAGTAGAGGATGTCAAGACCTAGGGCTAACAAAAATCTTGGCCTATTGACATGGTTCTTAGGCTCCATATCTGTCCACTTTTGGAAAAGGCAAGGGGGCAGGTGCCACATGATTTGGGCCAAAAACAAATATAAAACAGGGCCTGGACTCTGAGACACTCATGATAGATCCACGCAGCCTTTAGTGTGGAGATACATGAAATAAAGCAGCCTGTTATACTCAACCTGGTGAAGGGGCAGTTTGAGAATTCCCAGACACTGGTGTTTTTGCACCAGGATTCTGCTCACTAAAAGATGCAGAGGAAGGAATTTGAACTCCTCAGAACTCAATTTCCAAACAGTTTTTTGTTGTTGGTAGTGGTGTTGTTTCTCTTTTGCACAATTTATCTTGTTGTTGTCAAGTGAAACTATTTCTACCTTGCTATGATTAAGGTACATGATAACAATGTGAAGCATATATCTTAGCAAAAGCTTTCTGGTGAATTTAGGATCCCACTTGTTTTAATAGAAATAGATGCATTCAGTCTTTTTTAAATTTAATGAATGGCATTAATGAGAAGTAAAATGTTTTATATGTTTAGTAAAAGACATTAATAGGAAAGAAGAGATTCATTATGACACTGCTCTGTACCCAGAGGATGCCATGTGAAGGTTGTTCTCTGGGTGACTAAACAAGGCATGCACTTACTTTAATGGCCATATTAAAATAGCACAAGGGTAGCATATTGAAAAGAGTATTCTTAGAAAATAAATTGTTTTAGTTCTCACTTGGTGTTTAGAAAAATGTTAGTTTATTTTTTCTCTCCTCTCTTGGTTAGGACAGTTAGTTTTTATCCTTCTATAGAACCTAAACTTGCAAATGTGAATCCATCCTGACAATGAATCTGAAGAACAGTGTGTACTAACGTGATCCTGTTAGACATTTTAGATCAAATCTGAGAGCTGTGATAAGACAATTGGATCTGCTTTCTAATTATCCCTGATCCATGCTTGTAGGTTAGTTGGTTAGTTTATAACATACCGATGTTGAAATTAGAAGAGCTAGAGACTCATTACTAAATTAGAGAAATATTCTCAATTCCTTTTACAGATTAATTAGATAGAACTAACACATGTGAAATAAAATGAAATTTATTCCCAGAGGGTAATGAATCTTGGTTATTTTTTTAAGTTTCCTTTTCTCTTAATTGAGATGTAAACTGAGATATAATTACATACAATATTATATTTGTTTTAGGTGTACAATGTAATGATTTTGTATAGGTATATATTGCAAAATGATTAACCCAGTAAGTTGACATCCTTTACTACACAGTTATAATTTTTCTTGTGATAAGAACTTTTTACATCTATCTTCTTGGCCATTTTAAAATATACAATATACAGTTGTATATGCGGTTACCATGATATACATTATGTACCCAGAACAGTTTTATCTTATAACTGGAAGTTCATACATTTTGACCACTGAAGCCCATTTTGCCGCTCCCAACCCTGTTTGCTAGTTTAAATCACTGTACTTCCCTGGTCAGATTGATCTCAAATGTATGTTAGAATAAGACTACTAAGTATAGACAACTTTAAAGATGTGAGAAGCATTTGAAACACGGATTCTAGTTTATAGACATGAGAAACATGACTTCCAAAAAATTAAGGGATTGCCTTAAAGTCCACCTGAGTCAGGTTCTCCAGCTCAAAGATCATTCACATATATATCAAAAGGAGGAATAACATTCCCAAGAGTCCTGACACTAGAAAGGAAAGCTCCCACAAATGTTAATTCTCTCTTACTGAGATTTAGCAAGAAAAGAAAATATTATTTTTTCCTTTAATGCACATATGTTGACAAGAATCCATGAAAATTCTTAGAATTTTTATCATTTCAGGTTTGATATTCATCTTTGGAAGAAAATGGCGACTATCAAATGGGTGACTCTTCAATGTATCTGCTCTTTTCTTAATGTACACAACAGCTTTCTTGAAATACAAGCAGGGGACAAAAATAGAATTTATTTATAAAAACTGTGTATTTATTCTTACATGTTTAAGCTTTAGTTACCATCCAAGTACTCTCCACTTGATGTAATACACCTATCTAGACTTTTTTCCCACTGCTCAAAATTGTTTTTGAACTCATCAATTTTGATGTCTTTTAGTGCTTTGCTTGTTTTGTTTCATCTCTTCCCCATTAGCAAATCATTTCCCTTTGAGTACTTTTTTTCATCCAGGAAAACAAAAAAAATGTTTCTCAGGGTGAGATCAAGTAAATAGGGAGGGTGGGGCACAGGGGTCATCCCATTTTTAGTCAAAAACTGCTGAATACTCAGCTCAGTGTGGGCAAGTGTGCTCACAAGTCACCCGTTATGAAATGGGCAAAAGAGTCTTCCAAAAAATTCATTAAAGCTGAATGTAGCCTCTCATAACAACACCAGCTAGTACACTGTTACAGATGGGTTCCTAGAACACTCACTTAGCAGGGGAAGACTGTTAATTCCAGATAATTTTGGTTTTAAGAAGTCCCCCCTTGCATAACTCATATATCATAACTCATCCATCTTTTAAAGTATATGATTCAGTGATTTCTAATATATTTATAGAGTCATTCAACCATCACATTAATTTTTACCACTGGTTAAATACAAGAGAGAAGGAAAGAGAGAAAATCCTGACCTCTGGACCGAGCTTAGAACTGAAGGTTAAAGAGTCAATTTTTAGATTTAGTAAACTAAATATTATCCATGTCATTCATAGCATAAGTTGTCAAATAATCACCAAAATTTCCATCTTTCTCATAGCTACCACTCTAGTTATTTACTCCTAAGAATCTATCTCAGAAATGTCTCAGTCCTCATCTCACTACCCCCATGTTCCTTTCTTAGTTGAAGCTGCAACCTTTTTTTTCCCCTTGACTATTATAACATACTTGGTTGTTTCTCTGCCACCAAACTCTTACTCTTTCTAATTGCTTTTCCATATTGTTTTTAGAGTTACCTACCTGAAGCACTTTTATAAGTTTCTTGTTATCAACAGGAAAATATTACAATTCCTGACTTTAGGAACAAGGTCTTACCTCAGGGTATACTCCATTACTAAATAAATGACTGTTATAACAACCCACCACCCTATAAATCAACTTCATGGAAATTAGCATGGACCAGAAATCTTCTTTTCTGATGCTTCCTCTCAATAGTGACTTTCTAGGCCCTCTTCATTATTTTGCTGGAAAATCCCTACTAATTAATGTTTTCTTTTCTGTCAGTCCTTCCTTATGTCTCAGTAAGAATTAAGAGCATCACCCTGGCTCAGTGGATTGAGTGCCAGCCTGCAAACCAAAGGGTCACTGGCTTGATTCCCAGTCAGAGTACATGCCTGCATTGTGGGTCAGGTCCCTAGTAGGAGGATGCATGAGAAGCAACCACACACTGATGTTTCTCTCCCTTTCTCCCTCTCTTCCCCTCTCTCTAAAAATAAATAAATAAAATTATTTTAAAAAGAATTAAGAGCATCATTTTCTGAGTTTAGAAGGCATTATGGCCATTTCTCCAATATAGCTCTATAAAACATCATATTGCAATTTGTTTTGGCTTATTATATTGTGTTAGGTATTTTTTCTACTTGTATACTGGTATTTTCTAATGCTCTATTTATCAAAGCAAGGAACCATGTTTTATCAATATTTGAATCTCCAATATATAACCCTGTCTGTCAAATACTCTATTTTGGGGGTTCAACCAGAGAAACAGAACCAGAAGAATTGATGATAGATAGATAGATGATAGATAGATAGATAGATGATAGATAGATAGATAGATAGATAGATAGATAGATAGATAGATATGGAATGATTTATTCCAGGGAATTGGGTTATACATTCTGGACAGGGAGCTTCTAACCAGTCTTTCCAAGGTTATCTTCATGTCTAATATTAGAGCCCAAAATCCAAAGGGCAGGGGGTTGAGAATGGAAGAGTATGAGGAACCTGGAAAGTAATGAGGACAAGCTGGAGTCCACAAGGATGAACTTAAACCTGTCTCTACTCTTGTTGACTATGACTTCCGTGATGAGGGTATCCTGAAGAAATTGAAGCTCTTATTCATGGAGCTGAACACAAATATAGCTGGCCCAGGAGTCAGAGAAAATAAAGAAAAATCCAAGGAGAATACAGAGTAATTTTCTGTTAGTATCTATTACTATGGTACAACATTATCACAGATTAAATGGCTTTAAAAAACATACATTTATTATGTTTCTGTAGTTCAAGAATCTTAGCAAGATTTACCTGATTTCTTTGTTTCAGAAACTCACAAAGATGCAATCAAGGCATTGGCTAGGTCTGCATTCTTATCTGAGGCTATACTTTAGAAGTATCTGCTTCCCCATTCATGTGATTATGGGAAGAATTCAGTTTCTAGCTGTAGGACTGAGGACTTCATTTTTACACTGTCAACAAGAAGCTACCATAAAACCCCTAGACAATGTCCTCAGTTCTTTACCATATGGGCCACCAACATAGCTCCTTGTTTCATAAGCCACTGAGAGAGAGAGAGAGAGAGAGAGAGGGAGAGAGAGAGAGGAAGGAGAGAGATCATCAAAATGTGGGAACTATAATTTTATGTAATAAAACCATGTAATTGCATACATATAATTGTGCACATACCATCACTTTTGCCATATTCTATTTCTTAGAAAAAAGTAATAGGTACTACCCACACTGAAGAGCAGGAATTACACAGTGAAGAGCAGTAATTCCCACCCCCTGGTGTTCAAGAGCAGGGCTTGAATACCAGGAGATGGGAATCATGAGGGGTCACCCTGGAGTTTGACTCCCAGGTATCCACAACCCTCATTCGCGAACAAACATTGACATTTTCCAAAGTCTTCAAGAGTCTCATCCCATTACAGCATCAGTTCATAGTCCAGAATGCCATCATCTATCTCAGGTCCAGGTGAAAATGAGACATCTTGAATATAGTGCCTGGCATATAGTAAGGCTTAATCCTGACTTAATATTGAGTTGAACATATTATGTGGATCACATTAAGAATCTCCTAAATTTCCCTGATGAAGTCTAAGGGTAACATTGAGTAGTTACTTAGGTTTGAGTTCACAGAGAATGGGACTCTTTGTGTTTGATGTTGGTACCTACAGTAACTTACTCAATGACTTTCGAGTAGTAGCAGTTCCTAGAAAGTGTTTATCAGCTAATGACTGTGCTTGAATACCTGATTTGCTGATCATAGTCAAAATACACAGTTGACTAGAAATTATAGCTGTACTTCATCAGCCCATTTTTACTTAATATTCTGTTATATTTTTCTTGCTTGGCTGAAATCTGCTATTTACTGAATCTCTTCACTGAAATTCAAATCCCAACCAAGGTTTAAATGATGAGAAAACATCACGCTCAGTTGACTCCTCAGAAGTGCTATTAAGTTCTGTATTTTGAAACATTTTTTTTCTCTAAAGGGTTTTTTTTTTGCCTCTTGCTAAAAGAAGGTATCAAATTAGTGTGACTTTATATAAGAAATATCATTGCTAAGGTTTGAGAGTGTCTTGTCCTGAGTAGTTTAAAGTCAGGCCACTTAGGTCAGGGTTTATTCAAATAGATATAAATTACATCCTTCACTTCATTAATCATTCATTAACCCAATATATATTTATTGTATTCCAACTCTGTGCCAATGCTTGTGCTGGGCATTAGAGATATGGCAGCAAGTAGATCAGATAAAGCTCCTCTCTCCTGGAACTAATATTGCAACAGAGCAGAGAGATGATAAACAAATGAATAAAAGAGATCATTTCAAATTAGGATGAAGTGTATAAAGAAAGCAGTAAAGTGGACTGAAAAAATAATAATACTTCTAGAGTGGATGAGTGAGAAAAACTAAACAACAAATGCTCTTTGTGTTGAATGAAGCTTCAAAGACTATAAACAAGTGAATCATGTATTAAATGTGAATGTGTAGGGCACTGGGTAGAACCCAGCAAACAAAAAGAAAAACATGAGCAAAGGGGCAGGAGAGGAGCTTCTCTTGTTCATGGGACCCAGAAAAAAAAAAAAAAAAAACAGTGGAAAGAGGAAGGGAGGCGGAGAGTGGTAGAAGCTGAGTGGGAGAGGCAGGCAGGCACCAGATGTGCAGGGAATTGTAGGTCATTGTGAGGGGTTGGACCTATGACAAAGGAAAGTTATTTTAAGATTCCAAACACAAGATCTGCTTAATCTAATTAACATTTTAAAAAATCACCATTTCTGCCATACGGAGGAAAGTTAGAAGGGCATGAGAAGAATGGAGAGCACTGAAGAAGCTGCCACGATAAATAGTCCTTTCACTAGATCTATGTAGGGTAACCTAGAGATAAAATAAAAGAATAAAAAGTTTTCATTTTTTTTATAGACAGGGCTGCTGATCTGTTGATGAGTGAGAACATACGAGAAAGGGAGGCATTTGAGCGTAGGTCTAGATTTCTGGCTATAGCAGCTGGCTGGTGATGGTGTTTCACTCTTGTGAAAGACAGGTGGGCTGAGTAGCTGGTGGGGTATCAAGTCCTGGGAAAAGAATCAATGGCCCCACATAAACATGTTACATTCAGGAATCTTATGAGAAATGCACAGGGAGATATTAAGAGGGCAATTCCACATGTAAATCTACACTGAATATCTTATGAGAAATTGAGGAGGATATATACATTCTGAAGTCACAAAGCAGCATATAGATAAAACTAAATAAATATTATAAAATACATAAAGGTTCTTTGGATTACCTTCCCTTAGAGAAGTATTTTCTTTATTTTGTATGAAATAATAAAATTTGAAAAGCACATTATGGTAAACTGGGATTACATGGGGCTTAGTGAAAATAAGCTCAGCACATTGTAATAACCACGTATAGTAGCATCAGATGGGTTGTAGTCTTATTGGGGTGATCATTTTGTAAGTTATATGTTAATCACTATGCTATACATTTAAAATTAATACAATATTGTATATCAACTATAGTTGAAAAAAACTAATACATTTGCTCTGCAGTATATATTATGGTCAGAGCCATAGTTCAGATTCCCTGGGAAACAGACTGTGAGGTGAGGATTTCTGTGTAGGGGGTCTATCAGGGCGTGTTCTCAGGGGCAGTACCTACAGGGGAGTGAGGGAAGCAGGACTGGGCAGAGGGAGAAGTTGAACTAACATGATGCGGTCTAGCATAGCCTTAGCAATGGAAAGCTTTAGAGTTAAAGTAGCCCTTCATAGTTTTCCCAAATTGTGACAAGATGGCTAGGGTTTTGTACTCCCACATCAACTAATTATTGGATATAAATTCTCTCTTGGGAGAGGATTAAACCTTGACCAAAGCAACTCTCTCTGGAAAGGGACAATTTTTAGGGAAGGACTCAGCTAAGGCCCATTATCAGGCAACACACCTCACAAGTAATAGGAGTCTGGGCTGGAGGAGGGGGAATAAAAACACATCCACTAAAATAAAAGAATTAATTACAAAGGGTCAGGTGAGACATTAAATAGTGAATTTGTATAAAACTTCTATATACAATGTTTTTAATGAGAAGCTTGTGTTTGCTTCTGTGGATATTACTTTTTATATTAGTTTATATACTAATAACTGTTACAAGTAATCACTTTTTAATGAAGATATTTTCAAATTATTCACAATCACCCTTGATGAGAAACTTTGTACAACTGTAATAAAAATATTAAATCATATTTTTACAACTACAAAAAAATTTTTGAGTTGAAATTATGTTTGCATGTTTTAAAATAGTTATCTTTCCCATTGACAAATATAGTTTTGAGGGTTACTTTTAATGAAAATATAAATGGAATTAAAATACAATTGATAGATGTACTTGCTAAAAATTAGAGCTTCAGCATTATTCTGAAATATGTCTTATTCAAAATAATGGTGAAATATGTTTTATTTTAAAATAATGGTGAAGCTATAATTTTCAGCAAGCACACCTGTTGTTAGTGGTCATGCTTTGGTCATCTCTGAGAGCAGGTGCTAAAGCAGGTGCCTGCATTGTAGAGCACATCTTTGGTTGTGCCAAATGCACTGTCAATCACAAAGCCCAGCACCTGAGACACGGAGGGTCGCACATTCTGAACCCCACCCCATTGAAGTCACTTCCCCAGAAAGTGTCAATATGGCTGCTCACTGCAAAAGTGACCAAGCAAAGGGTCCATGCCATCCCATGCCTTGAAAAAGCACTTGGGGGCAAAAGGAATTGCTATCTCATGGAATGGTTAAAAAGTCATAAGAATTAAAAACATCATTAACTGACCCTATATTAAATAATACTGGGATGAGACTTTAAAAAAAATAACAAAAATAAAGTTGATTCTCATTATTCGCAGAAGAGATGTTCTGTAGAGACTTGGGAAGCAATGGATTAGAGAATACTGAACAATTGTTCCTAAGGGAAATGCACCGTTAGCTGCCTGCAAGTCCCTCGTCCCTGTATTTTTGTGCAACTTGACCAACAGATAACCCGGTTTTATGTGCGTTCCTCTTTAAAGACATTGGTACTTACATATTTAAAGACCTCACACACACACACACACACATATGTGTGTACATACAATTTGGTTCATTAACACTGAACTCACTGCCAACAGCACTGCACATCATGTCTGAACAAACTTTTTCTCCTTAAGGCGCATCACAGCCTGGCTGCACTTAGGGACAGTAGACCACACTTCAGCACCATACTTGGGGGCCATTTGAAACAGTAAAATCACCAACAAAAATACAAAAATGTGAAAAAATCACATTAAATAAATGAAACACACAAAAAAACCTCACTCATTTATAGCATGAGAGCAGAAACAAGTAAGCAAAGTGCCGCCTGTTCAACCTCAGCTGCGTATACGTGCAATGAACAAATCAAATTTGTTGCCACTCTGTGCATATCTACAAATGAGCGCCGGAGTACAAGATGTAGTGATGAGTGGCTCGCAAAAAAACTTTAGGTAGCAGGCAAATTCTCAAGTACTCAATCTGCAAACACCTCACGAGGGCTGACTGACTGTACTTGCCGCTGGAAGATAAAACTGCAAACTCACTAAAGCAGCCTGTGATCCAGACTCACTCAGAGACACTCACCTGCCTGGGCCCACCCATCTAAAGCTAGTGTATCATAACTTCTGCCTAACCCTGGCCAGTCCACCCTGCAAGACCACCTTCAAAATGACACAGTCCTGGCCCTACAATTATTTCACCCTAATTTTTCTATCTGTGACACTATGAAGTTTGTACTTTCCTTTATTGAAATCTAATAAACTTAGCATTACTTGATGAACTGTTTATTTCCCCTGATGATTTTTTTGGCAAGCCTACAGCCAACACCATTTTCAGCACGTGTTCCAAGGATATGTGGGCATAGTGATCTTTTCTAAAACAGGTGGAACCAAGAACCTCTAATAGCAACTTTAAATTTAGGTAAATCTAATTTGAATTGAAAATTATGACATTTAAGGGTCTCTCTCTCCCTCTCTCCCCCACTTTCTCATTCTCTCTCTTGCTGGAGTCATTCACTGGAATAAAGTATTGGCTTCCTTATTTAATTCTTTCTCCTTTGGCTTAAGGATAGAGACAATTAAAAATACCTGTGGTGGAAAATTGAAATAGTGCTGAGCAGTGGAGGCAATGTGCTTAATTACTGTGAGATGGGTGATGGTAAATGATTCTCGTGTCAGTTTGAACACATCAGCACTCATATTTCTCACGTGATACGGACTGTGACCTGATATCACATTTATTCAATTAAGCCAAGTCATAAAATTCAAAATGTCTTTTTTTTTCTTTTTATATCTGCTAAATCAGCAAGACTTTTTGATTTATTGCAATAATTACTATCACCAGCCCAAATACCAAGGATCAAATAAAAGGGAGTGTTCTAAAAAATCTATATAAAGAAATTATGATGAGAATATGGCCCAACACTAGACCGCAAAGACTCTCGTCCTGTTCTGGCCCTAACACTGAGGCGAGCCACTTGCACTCTTCATACCTGGGTTAGCATATCCACACCATAAAGAAATAGGATTAGCTATCACTGAGATTGTCTTAACCTCATACTTTCTATGATTCTTACTGACAGATTCTACATCTGTCATTGATCCTTGGAAATTGGCTTTTATGCATACATATATTCAGGGAAATTGCCCAGGCTTACTACAATCTTGTCTCCTCACTTTCCAGCAACATGAGATCCAGACAATCTGTCCAATGTAGGAGCTGATAGCTAATCATTATCAATGAGGTCCATGAGCATATTTTAGAAATAACTTGATAATGTTAAGTCTCATAAGTTTCAGGACACAAAACCATTTTAACATTTTTGAGCTCAGTAGAATTGCCAGAAAATGTCTGGTTTTCTCTGCCATCTGCTGCACTTGATAAGTGAGGAAGAATCTGAGGCCAAGACAGGGCTGCCTGGGCCCAGTTGTTATTAACATGGGTTCCACACAAAGGGTTAGTTTTTAGGAGGAATACATCACTTTAAGAACTAAACAATGTGATAATCACTTGGTTGGTCTAGTTGCTACTTTGAGGAGAAACACAATGAGATCTTTGGTTGGAGGGAAAAAAAATTTCATTTCAGAGCAGAACTTTTTGGACAAAGAGAGAGTAACTAAGAATGTCATCTCTGGGGATGTGACGTACCCATCTTCAAATCTGTCCTGCTTGAGCATTCTGTAAGTGAAGCACTGACCACTGGGTTCGGAAAGGGTGAGGAAAACCAGAGCTTGGTTACCACATCTGCAGCCAGAGTTCCTGCCTACCCATTCTCACAAGCTCCTTGTATTTCTTTGTCAAGTTCAGAAGTCTGATACCTGCTCTCTGTGCCACCTTCCCACCCAAATATAAAAATATCTCTATTCTGGATGACACAATCAATTTGGGGCCTAAGAGCAATTTCTCTGCTCTACATGGAACTCTGTTTGGGAGACTTAAGTTCTCCATAAAAGATTCTATTAACTTGCAACTGCTCCCAATTGTGAGTGTTTAGTGCCAGTTTAAACAATTAGAGAAAATTAAAGGAAAATGTACCCAAAAAAGAGATTCCTGCTTGCAGTGCCAATAGAGCATCTAAAATAGATATGGAAGGCTAAATGCCAGATACAGGTTGCAATATTCAGGAGCATCTTTAAGGGCTCCTGGTGTTCAGTTAAATTATACCGTGCAGTGAAATGCGATCACCGTCCACAAACAGACCTATGTATCACCGAAGCTTGATTCTTACTTTTAGGGTTAGACATGGAAGAGGAATCTTTACCCTCTGGACATTTAACTGCAACACTTAGCTGCTTCCCACTCAGTGAGGAGTCTATTTTAACCAATTTCCAAGTATGTTGTTTTTTCTTTCCATCTTGTATCTATATCCTGGGTTCTGAAATAGACATAACTATTTCACAAAATTAGTCTGGATTCTTAATAACTATCTGAATGTCTGTAGGGTTTTTTTGTTTGGTTTGGTTTGGTTTGGTTTCTTTTTTCCTTCATTCCCATTTATTCTACACAGTCATTTGCATCCCACTTCCCCATTAGACAATCACAGGGAAGCTGGAGAGATCCCATCTGTGCGTTTCAGGGGGCAAAATCAAACAGCCCTGGGACAGGTGGAGCAGGCAGCAGGAAGGTGACCCCAGGCGTGCAGCAGGTGGGACAGCAGCACAGGAAATCAGCAGGCAGCAGGCAGTCTGAAGGGCAGAAAGGCCCATGCTGCCTGCATCCAGGCAGCAAATCAAGCAGGGGTTAGCAGGTAACAAGGGTGACAGGAGGGCAAACTAGGCATGTGACCAATGGGGAGAGAGAAACAGAAGGCAATTAGCCAGGGGGAGAGGGCAGGTGGAGGGCATCCACCAACAATTATCAGGGGAAAGGATAGTAGGAGGGTAATAATAGGAGACAGTTTTAAGGGGTGAGAGGACATCAGGCAGGTGACATGCAACAGCAGTGAGAACACTGGGCATGCCTTACCTGGGAAAAAGCATTGAGCAAAGAACCTCACTGCCCTTGCAGCAGAACCAAGAATGTAGTGGGGTCCTAGGCAACCAGGAGTTGGGACCTCACAAATATGTGGCCTCTGGGTCTGGGTGCCTGTTACAAATCATCACCCCAGGAAATATATACTCTGGATGCAGCATTGATCCTTGCCCTTAGGGACCTCAGAAAAGTGCTGTCTAGTGACAATAACAGAGAAAGTGGAGGTCAACTGCAGAGCAGACCACTGCCTAAAATTTTAAGGAAAGGGAGAAATGGAGAGAAATCCCATTTTCTAAGTGGTTTCCATGGGTCAGTCTCTGTCAGACACTTTACCCATGACATCTTAACCAAGTCTACAGCGACCTCTGCATGTTACTGTTATTATCTTGTGTTCTTAAGACGAGGAAATGGAGGTTCAAAGACAATATTGAACTGGCCCAAGATCACACAACTGGTGAGCAGAGGTGAGATTTTAACTGGAGCCTCTGACACTTGGGACCTCCATCTTCTATAGCACAGAGGGTCTCAACCCTCTTTTGACTAATAGCAGACCATGTATATTCATTCTTCAGATTAAGGCCTGTATTTCCATTAACAATTTTTTTCTGCTAGACACTATAAAATAGAGTCTCTCAGATTTGCATAATGTATACATTGCCATCAATGAATGATACAGAAAGCCTCACATATCCTCAGGTTCCAGAAGCCTTCATTTTGATGGCAGCACCAGAAATTGTCAAGAAGATCTTCAGCATCTCGAGGTGAACAGTAGACTCTGAGAACATTGCATCAGTGATCTCTGCATCCCCAGTCTCTCTGTTCTGCACACTCACTGGGCCTTGTGTCAGTTAGGATGCTTCCACCTGCTAATCATAGACAGCCCCAGTCCAGACGGCAAGACCATTAGGAAATGTATTTGGCATCTCCAGACACTCATATGTGGAACAAGAGCCAGTGGCCCTCCCACAGTTCTCGCTCTGCTCTCTTCCACAGGACCACCTCTTCAGCCCAGCGCAGTGTGGCCATAGCAGCGGCCGGTGTTACATCCTGTACTCGCCTGTTCTGGGAATAGACAAAGGGCTGCCACATCTTGTGTCTCTTCCTTATGAGTAAAGATAGTGACTCAGAAACCCCTTCACCCAAGAACACTTACCCATACAACTCATTGACCAAAAATAATCATATATGAGTTCCAAACCAGTTACCATGAAGGGGAATGGAGTTACCATGATGAATGATCCTATCAGAATTCACTCTTCCTCTGAGCTATGTCTTTGAAAAGGTAGATAAGTGAACATAATAAAGATTCTTTTAGAAATGCGAGAAAAGAAGATTGATGCTGATTAGCAACTAAGAATCTCTGCTCCAGTCCTCAATTAATGGTTGCTGAACAAAGCAAATGACTAAATGTGAATGATCTTGGAGTGGGTGTGACTGGGAAAGGGAATAAAAGCACTGGATATGGAGTTGTTTGGGGGTCATTACTCATCCCACAGAAGCAATGTGACCTTGAACAATCACTTCATTTCCTCAGCCTTGGTTTCCTCATTTGCAAAGTGAAGAATGTAATACCTGCCCCATTTAACTCACAGGGTTGTTATGAGAATTAATATATGTGTGTAAATGCTTTGTGTATGACAAAGGGCTATGTAAATGAGAGGCATTATAATTATTAATATTCAGAATTTAATCAACCTGGTTATTTTGTCAGTGAGAAAATATTTATTATTTTCTATGAACTAGGTACTATTTCAGCTGTGGAGAACATGGAAAAATGTAACATCTAGGAAATACATAAAACTCACTAAGGAATCAAAATGTGGTGTGTATAAGGTTATGTAATATATCATTTAATAATGCAAAGCAACTTAAATGGTGTCAGGAAAATTGGATGTACAATAGAAAAAAAATTATGTCCATACATCATATTAAAGACAAATTCTCAATAAAATAAATATCTAAATATGAAAATCTATAAAAGTGTTGGACAAATAGTAGAAAACAAGTGTTTTGAATCTCAGGGCAGGAAGGGCCTTTCCAAACTACTTTCAAAATCCTGAGGCCATCAAAAAATTGATGTATTTTAATGCATAAAATTTCCAAGATCTTACAATAAAATATATCATAGCAAAATAAAAGACAAATGACAATCTAGGATAAAATGTTTGTAAAACTTATAACGCACAGTATTGATATCCTTGAAGGATTTTTGAAGAAATTAAAAATCAATATAAAACTGAACAATTTTAGTAAGAGAGCATTAATTTATACTACAAATATAAAAAAGACTTGTTTATTCTAAGGAGCAGTAAAAACAGTACTGTTTTTGCCAGTTAGATTGACAGCACTATTTACAGGCGGATAAAAGCACCACATTGCACAAACGTGGTGCAGGGAAGGAAACCCTGCTGCCCTGTGGGTAGTGCGTGTACTCGTTCAGTCCGGATGGCAGTTTGTCAGTGTGTAACAAAATTCACCTGCCCGCAGGCTTCTATTCAGAAGCTTGCATTTTCAGAATATGCATGTAGTATACGGCATAATCACAATGTGCACAAGAATGTGTGTGGCCACAATTCATTTAGTTGTTGGAAACTCAAAATGACTTAAATACCTATTGACAGGGTATTAGTTAAATAAATAGCAGAAAGATATCATTTTATGTCACCATTCAAAATATTAAGGTAGATATTTATGCTGTAATGTGGAAAGATGTCCAGTGTGTGTGGCCAAGTGACAAAAACACAGTAGAAAGCTGTAGGTAATCTACAATCTGAATTTTAAAAAATACTATGAATTTACATTTACCTATACACATGTCGACTGACACACAAACAGATAGTCCAAGGACTCTAGAACCCAGAGAGAGAAGTGTGATGCACCGCCCTGAGAAAATTGGGAGGTGTCTCTAAAGGGAAGAAATGTAGATTTTACACTTCGGTGTGACAGCTGTCTTTAAGGTTTTACCTGCTCCAGACACAGGGTATAATGTCACACGTTCTGGCCCTGAATGTAACCGTAACTACAGAATGACTCACTATTTTCACATCATCTGATGTTCTGTTTTCAGTCCTTGCTCTAACCTACTTACTGCATGGCAGGATGATGAAACCCACTGCATTTACACCGTATGGTAACCACTAACCAGATATGGCTATTTGGGTACTCGAAATGTGACTAGTGAAACCTGATATGTCCTGTAAGTATAAATGACACATTTCTAAGACTTAGTAGGAAGAAAATAATTTGAAATATCTCATTAAAAGCTATATACTACTTATAAAAATTGCATTTTGAGTATATTGGGGTAAATATATATTAAAGTTAATTTGACTTGTTTCTTTTTCATTGCTTTAATGTGGCTACTAAAAAAGTTGAAATTATACACATAGATTATAGTTATGACTCCCATTATATTTTTATTGGACAGTACTTCTCTAAACCCTAAAATAATCTTTTCATTTTCTTCAAGAGCACCTAGCTGGGAACGTGCCAGCACCTGGAGACCGCCTTCTATTCCTCCCAGATTCCTGTATCTTCCCCCACTATAGTTTTGATTGCTTCAAACTAAGACCCAAGTAAAAAAGAGAAGTACTCTTAGAATCTAGGAGTCGTGACATGGAGACTAAGTCCATGATAAATCTGAGGTTTCGGTGCTGAGTGGCTGAGTCGTGTCAGTGCCATTAAAAACCAGTGAAACAGAAGCAGAACAGGGCTGAGGATGAAGGCGACCGGCTTCCTTTCGAACAGGATGGATTCAGAAAAGTGGACGTGCCCAGCAGGCGTTCAGTGCGTGAAAATCAAACTGCAAATAACACTTCACATGGCGACTTAGAACAGGGGGACGTTCGTAGTCAGTATACTTTAGAAAACCATCCGATAAAATTGATTTTAAAATATTTTTCTATTAAGCCTTGCCAGAATTCACTTTGACCAAACCATATTTAAAATATTATATTATGCCATGTTTATCTTAATAAGTCAGTGATCAAATAAATTCTTAATAAGTTACAAAATGAATAAAAGTAAAAACAGTACATTGCTAGACATGCCCATGGTGTATGTTATTATTTTTAAATATGAGATTTTACATTTTTACATCTAAGAATCATATTTTTTCCCTTTTCAATTAGCTAATCAGCCTTAAGTTTGCATATATTTAGTGATAGATACTATACTCAAGTGGGAGTTATCAAAAAGGATATACAAAGCATCAATCATAGAATATAATATACATATCAGGTTCTCGATTACTAATTGTTGAGTGAATAAACTATTCTTTAATTCAGAATATAAAAATTACAAGCTTCAGATCTTAAGGAATGTATTTTCTAATTATGCATTTATTTACCCCAATCTCACAGTATTGCAAATTTCATCTATTATGCACTAAATAACCCAGTGTTTTCTTTAATATTTCTTTAATATTGACAGGAGAAAATTCCTATTGGAAGGGATGAGAAATGTTAGTGAAGAAGAGGGCAATCCATATGGTCCTAGAAATAAAAAAAAAACATTAAAAAATAAATAAAAATAACAAAAAACTAGAAGACCCAGAGGTAAAAAATAAAAAAATAGTAACATTAAAAAAAACAAAAAACAAATGGTGAACACTTCCAGTTTCCACTCTGGTGACTGTTATGTCCTAACAAGTAAAAAGATGAACAAACAGAAAAATCAATAACTCTACTTAGATCTGGCAGAGAAGTGAGGACACTGGGTGAGTCACTTCCCCCAAAATTAGAGAAATAGATAGATACAGAATATCACAATTTACCAAAGCAGAACTCAGTAACAGAAATCTCCTGAGAAACCAATGCTAGGGTAGGAAACCCTGAACTGTAGTTAGCAAAAGGGCAGGAGGCTCAGTGTGGACAACCTGAGCGGTACAGATACCACAGCAACCCACTCAGAGAGAGCCCACTCACGTTGTGTGTTATGTCTCCATAGCACTGCCAGATTCTAACATGAAATAGTGGGATAAAATCCTCATAGGGTTCTGGAATGAGGAGGGGAAAGAAAACATTTTAAAACACTTCATATCATTGTTTTTTCTAACAAGGTCTTCCTCAGGAAAATGATTTTGTCAGGACAAAACCTACTGGGGTTTTATCAGAGATTAACCTACTTAAGAGAAGGGAAGTACCCTACCCCAGCCCTCTCTAACCTTCGACATTCAAAAAATTACATAACTTCAGCTCTCTCTCCATCCTCCCATGAAGTTAACTCTGTGAGAGTGGGAGTGGCTGTATTAATATATCACAAAATGGTTTAATATAAGAAATAGTACTAGAGAAGAAAATACACATTTTATAATGATAAAAAGTATCAGTTCATCAGGAAGATGTAACAGTTATAAACACTTACATGCTTAAACACGGTGCCCCAAAATACATGAAGTAAAAATTTGCAGAATTGAAAATAAAATTAGATAATTGAAAACTATAGTGATAAATTTAAATAACTTGCTCTCAATAATAAAAACCACACAGAAGACTGGCAATCACGAAGAGGACTTGAACGGCACTATTAAACCAAGATGTAGTTGTCTGTGGAACGGTCTGCGTAACAACAGCAGATTACATGTTCTTCCCAAGTGAGCATGAAACAGTCTCAGAATAGATTATTATGCCATATAGCAACTTCAATAAATTTAAAAGGATTGAAATTAAATAAAGTATATTCTCTAACTACAATGGAATGAAATTAGAAATCAATTACAGGAGGAATTTAAGGAAATTTACAAATATATAAAAATTAATCACACCCTTCTAAATAACCATTGGGTCAAAAAAGAAATAGCCAAAGAAATTAGACTGTTAAAAAAAAAAGAAAAAGAAAAAACCTACACACACTATCTCTAAATTTATAAGATGTAGTCTAAGCAGTGCTTAGAAGAAATTATTTATCTTACAATTATTTATCTAATTGTAAAAGAAGAAAAGCCTCAGATCAATAGTTTAAATATCTACCTTGAGAAACTAGAAAATTGAAAAACAAATGAAAATCAGAGAAAGCAGAAGAAAAAAATAAGGAAATTACAAAGATCTGAAAGAAAAATAATGAAATTTAGCAAAACCAAAAATTCATTCTTTAAAAACAATTAACACCCTGGCTGATGTGACTCAGTGGCTGTGACTGAGTGCTGGCTTGCAAATTGCAAATTGAAAGGTCTCTGGTTCAGTTCCCAGTCAGGGTACCTGCCTAGGTTGCAGGCCAGGTCCCAGTTGAAGGCATATAATAGGCAACCGATAGACGCATATCTTTCTCTCACACATTAATGTTTCTCTGCCTCTCTTTCTCCCTTCCTTCCCCTATCTCTGAAAATAAATAAAAATAAAATCTTTTAAAAAATAAAAATATAAATGATTAACAAAGTTGATCATCATTAAGCTTGACTAAACAAGAAAATAAAAGAAGATAGAATTACCAAAATGAGAAAAGAAAGAGGAAATATCACTATTAAAACCACTGTGATTAAACCTAATTTAAAGAAAAATTATGACCAACTTTATGGAAAGAATCCAGGTAATATGGACAAATTGCACATTTATGCTATATTTCCTAAAGCAACTGCTAAGAAAATAACTCAAAAGAAAAAAAATGAAAAGGAAGAATTAAAACTATATGCCAAACATTTATTTAACACAAAGGAAGGTATTAAAGGAGAAACAGCAGAACACTTTTTAAGATGAGACATATAGAAAGCAGATCGCAAAATTACCAAAACTGTCCCACAAAGAATTCAAAATTCTTAATAGAACTGTAATGACAATAACAAAAAATCAAAATAATAAGTAAAAATTTCCCTCCACATAAACCTCAGGCTCACATGGCTTCACCAGTATATTTTAAAAAACTTTTTTAGAATTAAAGGGGAGAAGAAAAAAAAACAAAAAACTTCCCAGCTCATCCTATGAAGCTAACATTACCCTGAAATGTAAGCCAGACAAAGTCATGAGAACAAAATAAATGACAGATCGATCTAGAAATGAAATACTCTCAGCAAAATATTATCAGACCAAAGTCTACAGTATATGAAAAGAATTATACACATGGTCATAGTCAGACTTATCTTGGAATCCACAGTAGTTTAATATCAACAAATCAATTAAAGTAATACACTATATTACTAGAATAAAAGATAAAATCCATATGTTCATCTTAGACAGACATACACACAAAATCAAATACCTATTTATGATAAAAACTTTCAACTAGGAAAAGAATAAAACTTCCCCAATCCCCCCAAAACAGACCTTTGAAAAACCTACAGGTAGGACTCTGTTTACTGGTATAAGACAGTTCCTTCCCACTGAGATCAGAAACTAGACCAGGATACCTGTTCTCACAATCCTATTCAAAATTGTTCTGGAGTGTCTAGCAAGAGTAACAAGACCAGACAAAAAATAAATATAAAGCATCCAGATTGAAAAGGAAGAAACACAATTAACTTTATGTATTTGCTGTTGACATGATTACCTATATAGAATTACCACAGAATCTACCAAAAAAAAAAATGTTTCTGTCACCAATAAATGCTTTTATCAATATTGTAGGATAAAATTCCAAATGTTTTTAATATGATAGCAATAAACTTGGAATTATTTTTCAATAATGCTATTTAAAATAACATCAAAAATATGTAAACCTAGAAAAAATCGGATATATGTATAAGGCTGATAAATGAATTATACAATATATTGCTAAAATAAATTAAAGGGGACCCAAATAGAGAAATGCACCATTTTCATGAAAGATTCTATATTGCTAACATTTTAATTCTTCCTAAATTGATCTATAGATACAATACTATCCCAATCAAAATCCTAGCAGTCTTTATTTCAGAAATTGATAAGTTGATTTTAAAATTCATATGTAAATACAAATATTTTAGAATAACAAAAAAATGTTTTAAAGAATAAAAATTGGAAGACTAAAGTTATCTGACTTCAAGATTTAACAGAAAGCTATTCAAACACATATATGTTGTGTGCAAATATATATATGTATATATTTATATATGTATATATGTGTGTATATATATATATACACACACACAATTAATTTTCATGCAAAAGCAATGCAATGGACAAACAGGTGTGTTTAAAATGGTGCTGGTACAATTGGATACCCATACATAAAAATATAAAATTTTTTTCTTAGTCCATTAAAGCAAAATGAACTTTGTAATAGATCTAAATGTAAAAGCCAAAATCTAAAACTGTAAAATTGGAGAATAACACATGGGAGAAAAATCTTTGTGACCTTGGTTTAGGCAGAGTTCTTAGATATAACACCAAATGCATGATTCATAAAATAATAACAATAAATAATAAAATAGACTTCAGCAATGCTAAAATTTTGTGTTTTTGAAAAGCAATGTTAAGAGAACAAAAAGACAAGATTAGAGAAAATATTTGCAAATCAAATATCTGATAAAGGACTTGCATCCAAACTACGTAAAGAACTTCCAAAGTTCAGTAAGAAAGCAAACCACCCACTGAAAACTTCGGCAATACATTTTAACACTCATCAAGATACACAAATAAACACATAAAATATGCTCAACATTTTTATTCATTAAGGAAATGTAAATTGAATCACAATTAGACAACTACTTCAGGTGTAAGAAGGCTAAAACTGAAAAGACTGACCATATCAAGTGTTGCAAATATTTGAATCACCTGGAACTCTCATAAATTGCTGGAAAAAAATAAATCATTGGAAAACATTTCTGCAATTTGTCAAAACATTAAATGTACATCTACCACACAACTCAGCTATTCTACTCCTAAGTATTTACTGCGGAAAAATGAAAACCTGTATTTGTAGAAAGACTTTGGGTTTATAGTAGCTTTATTTATAATACATATGTAAATGTCCATAATGGTTTTATTTGTGATAGTCCAAACCTAAGTCAACCCAAATGTTTCATCTATAGGTGAATAGATAACCAAATTGTGATTATCTAATATACTATGCATAAATAAAGTAAATGAAGTATTGGTACATCTAAAGACATGGTAAATCTCAAAATAGTGAGGCTAAGTGACAGAAACACAACAAAAGTACACACTGCATGATTTTATCTATATAAAATTCTAGAAACTTAGAATTCCTGGAAACTTATCTATAGTGACAGAACAGTTGTTCCCTGAGGTAGGAGATTAGGGAGAAGCGGTGAGAAGGGATTACAAAGGGTCCAGGAAAACCCTGGGGGATGATGGTTATACCTGTTATCTTGATTTTGTTGATGGTTTCACAGGTGTATGCCTATGGAAGAAATTACCAAATTGTTTACTTTATGTGCAGTTTAATGTATGTTGATTATACCACCATATAACTATAAAACACATACACATGCACCAAGGAGAAGAGAACTGAACATTTAATTCACATGACCATCATAGACAAGTCTATGCTTCCAAGGAGGAAAATCATGAGGACCAAAGGGAAAATACTGCGCATCTGAGAAGGGGTGGGGGAAGAGAGAGAGAACACATGTGTATTCAGTGTTTGAAATAGCACAAACTATTGAAGTCTTTCTGTCCTTTGATCTTCCTTAGTCCTGATTTGAATAGGTCCAATTAACTGGAAAATCTTAAATACAGTGAGATTCTCCTAACTTTTTGACTTTCAAGAATGTTCTTCATATACCTTTGGGTCTCAGTTTCTCCATTTGCAAAATCAGGTGCTGGAAACATTTCCATGCAGCCAGGTTGTTGTAGGATAATGAACTCCTTGATAACTCATTGTGATCTTTGGCACAAGCACAAAGCGTTATTATTGTTACTAAATATTATTAGCTGGGAATGGTGCTGGACTGATAATTACTTCAAGGGACACTTCATAAAATGCTAACTGTAAAGTGTACCTAAATTTATAAATCCATTAATATCAAACCTTCTATGAACAAATATTTTGGAAGGCTGCCAGCAGTATTCCTTTCACAGTGCTAGTAAATTACAATTTATATTCAAACCCATCCCCTTAGTTCCTCACATGCAGCTCTCTTCAATACCAATTTAAGTTCTTTGGGTTAAATAACACTAACTCATTTATCTCATTTATTTGAAGGCTGATGATACAGTGTTGTGATGAGAGCCCCCACTCCCATAGTCTAGTGGTGGTAGTTTTATGCCATAATGTTTGGTAAGGAAAAAACTGATTGTAGAAATCAGGGAAGTTGAGAGAATTTTGGAAAGTTTTAAAAACAATAAAATTGCTGTGTTAACAGAACTTAATCACACAGATATTGTTGAATAGCCAAAAAAACACTGTTCATCAGAAATCAATTTTATCGTCATTTTAAAATACATTATCACCAACTCTGCAATCAGAACTGTGAGGAATCAACAAGAGAAAGGAGGTGTGGTTCTTTCTATCAATACACACAGATGTTATCACACACGTATCCCTATGTAAAATCAACCACTTAAGGAAGCCCGGGTACCTACTGCTCCATTCTAGTCCCAAAGCTACTTCCCCTCACTTCCCCCTCTTTTTTGGTATTGAAGACTTCCATTTCCACAGGAAGATGAAAGACTGATATGAGTACTTCTAGAACCATCACCAGAACCCGCTAATGGTTAACATCCTGCAACATTTTCAGTGCATTAACTTCTATTTCTCTCCTCTCACATTTACAAATGATTTGAAAATAAGTGACACATATTTCTAAGGTTTCTTATAGGTTCTGAACAAGAGGAGATATTTGGAGCCATTGCTACCCCCCACCACCGCCCAAAGAAATGAACAACGTTCAAAAGTTCAAGTTTTGTATAGGCTGATTATTACGGTCACGATTTAAGAAAGCCACATAAGGAGACTGTTCTCGGGGCAGCGCAGAGTTTTCTCCTCAATCTTTGCTCTTGAGAGGGGCACCTAGGATTGGGGGAATACATAACTTATTTCCTAAACCAGAACACTTCTGATGGTGAAAGGAGGCACTACTAATAATTAATCCAAGACAGCAGGTGTAAACATGACTGCCCCAGGTACACTGGGGCTTGTGCTTATTCCACTTTGAATGCGCAACATAGGTACAGTTGCTGTGGAGTAGCCTGGGTACTAACTTGGGTGCTTAACTTATCTCTAGCAGATACAATCCTGGAGGACAACAGTGTCCTCTGCAGGCTCACAAATCTTGGATGCAACTCTTACTTTGGGTCTGTATGATTACATCTGCAAATACTGCAGACGATTTGGTCTTTGAAAAAAAAGGAGTTTATTTAACAAAAATGAATATAATGCCAGTGGGACACAATATGTCAATTGCAGTAAGGGTGATGTTCGGGGTCAGCTGGTCAATAATTTGAACTTGTTGGACACTCAGACTTCACCACTGCTGCCAGTTCTCCAAGTAATTTGTCATGCGTTCTTTAGACAGTAGCTTGAGAAAGGATCAAAGGTCAGGTATCTGACTGCTGAGCTACATAAGATTTTTTTCTCTAAACTTGGCATCTCATGAGAAAGTGTTTATGCAAATCTAGTTTTATTTTTCCATGTGATTGCAACTGCAAGTCAATATGACCATTTCTTCTTATTCATTGTCTGGTCTGGGTACACCCAGTAAGTCACTTGTTATTATCAGACAAGTGTGATCATACAGTCGTTACTAGAAAAAACACAACAGTAGCAAAATGGTTGGCAAACTGAGATGAAATTTCACTAACGTCAAGTTATCTGTAGACAAGACAGTTTTAAAAAGCATAAAAGAGGTAGGTATTTTAACATAATCTGAATCCCTATGGACTCCATC
>PVIA01001961.1:0-237963 GCA_004024845.1 Tonatia bakeri
CTTGTCTGTTCTGTTGATTAGGTGCCACTTACAGGTTCTTACACGTTGCTTTCCTTAGTAAACACTCTCTTGTTAGCAAAGATAATCATCCCTCCTTTCTGGATTGTGACAGGTTTAATGTTTTCTCCAATGTGTTCTGCATGTTGAGTCTCTCATAATGTTCTATAACTCTTCTTAAAATTTATTAAATTTATTGGGGTGACATTCATTAATAAAATTAATGTATACAATTTCAAGTATACAATTTTATAATACATCATCTGTACACTGCACTGTGTGTTCACCACCCTAAGTCAAGTCTCTTTTTGTTGTTTATTTGACCTCATTTACCTTTTACCATGACCTCTCTCGCCTTCCTTCCCACTGGAAACCACCTTACTGTTGTCTGCATCTATGAGTTTTTGTTGTCTTGTTTGTTTATTTGTTGCTTTTAATTTTATATCCCACATATAAGTGAAATCATATGGTTCTTGACTTTTTGCATCTGACGTATTTCACTTAGGATGATATTCTCAAGACCTATCCATCTTTTTACAGAATTAGCTCAAAATGGATCAAAGACCTAAATATAAGATGGAAATAATAAATTACACAGAAAAAAACATAGGTACTGAACTTACAAACCTTGGTCTTAAAGAATATTTTATGAATTTGACCTAAAAAGTAATGGGATTAAAAGCAAAAAAATAAATGAATGGGACTGTATCAAACTAAAGCTTCTGTACCACAAAAGAAACTGTCAACAAAACAAAGGCAACCAACTGAATGGGGCAAGATATGTGCAAATAACACTTCCTACAAGGGGTTAATATCCAAAATATATAAAGAACTCATACAACTCAATAACAACAACCAAAAAAAATCCAATTAAAAAAGAGACAGAGGACCTGAACAGACACTTCTCCCAAGAAGCTACAACCCTTACTGAGAACTGCCACCTCGGTCCTCTGGTGTGTACAGTACCAGAAGAGGTTTTATATTTGTATTTTGCATCTCCTCCTGAACTGGTAGTGGTCCCCTGCATGTTTCTGTGATTTCCCTTTTATCGCAGTATCCTTTTCTTGTTATTTCTGTTTGTTATTTCTTGTTTGTTGTCAATGCATCTCTTTCTTCCAAAGGCACAGTCAAAGGAATCTTTTGTGACCACACCCTTGACAGTAACAAGAATTATTTGGAAAGTGGCTCGCTGACTAGGAGGAAACCCAGCCCATAGTGACACACAGACTGTTGGGTTTTACACGTGGTCCTGAACCACACGGCCGTGTTTGCCTCCACCCCCTTTTTAATACCACTGCTTTTAACTACTAAGGGCTTTCTCATTTTACCTACCCAGGGATTTTATCTGTATGTATTTCACACCACACACACACACACACACACACACACTATTTCTCTGTGTTTATGGGTAAGGGGTATGAAGATGATGTGTGTACACTGGTCTACCTTGACCAGAAGTCTCCCCCACACACCACCACTATGTTACCATCCTTTTAGTATTTTTGCTAGTTTTATTTTAGAATTTTAAACATATAGGAAATTTAAAGTGACTATATGACTTGAACGCTAATAAAAACTAACATATGACTATGTTTGTTATACCTATTTGTGCTCATATGTGTATAGATTAAACCATTGGAAAGAAATGGCAGATCTTATATACTTATCCTGTTAAATACTTCAGTGTACATTGCCTGAAATTAAGAACATCCTTTTACTTCACTGAAATAGCCATACTACATTGAAAGAATCAACAATGCTTCCCAAGTAGTTCCCCAATGTGATTATTACTTCTTTGTAAACTGGTATACACACAACCTTTCTTCCTTACCGAGAGAGTAGGTTGGTTTTCTTACCAACAATTCCATAATCCAGAGTTACCTGATTTTTTCCTCATTGTATTGTTAACTTCTTATTATATCACCTGCATTTCTTTGAAATTGCAGTCAGGTCTAAAGGCTTGATTAAATTCCGATTAAACATTATTGACAAAAGAATGTTAGATGTCAACAACACCACACATCACATCTAGATGTGTACATGAGATTGCCATATTAGCAATACTAAGTTTGATCATTTGGCTAAGGAAAAATCACCATATCTCTTATCTTAAAGGTATGCTTATTTTTTACAACTAATAACTGTTGCATGAAGCATTGTTTTGGCCTTTGCAAATTTTCTGTTTTCTACCTAATTATTTTAACATCCATTGATAACCCATAGATTGATTGCTGAATGAATTATTTCTTTGGAGCTTGCTAAAAGGCAATATTCTCATTCTATTATCTCTTCCTCTTATATTACTGTATTTTTCAGACCATAAGATGCACCTAGGTTTTAGAGGAGGCAAACAAATTTTGAAGCAAAAATGTGGTAAAATATTTAATAACATAAATAACATAATATTTCACCAATGTAAGTGTAAACAGATCACAGCAGCAACATTAACAACCATTATTCCTCCCAAATTTGGGGGGGAAAGGTGTGTTTTATAGTCTGAAAAATATAGTAACTGGTATTCTTCTGCAAAAACAAACAAAAAAACCTTCCCTTATCAGCTATTTTAGATTGAATGTATGTCCTCAAAATTCATATGTCAAAGTCCTAGCTCTCCCATGTGGTAGTATTTGGAGATAGGGCCTTTGAGAAGGTTAAATGTAGGCACAAGGGATTAGTGTTCTCGTCAGAAGAGACATTGCTTGGATGCACAGGAAAAGGGTAGCTGTCTGCAGTCATCCGTGTCGCCACTCTGATCTTCGCCTTCCAGCACCCAGAACTGAGAGAAAACACATTTCTGTTGTTTAAACCCCCTAGTCTATGGTATTTTGTTATAGCAGCCTAAGCTGACTACTACATCAACTAAGGATGAATTAGCATTTTTTTTAAAAAAACTACATAAATGTTTAATTCTTTTCTTTAACTGATTTTTTCCTTCTCCCTCTCTTCTTCTTCTTTCTTCCCCTTCTTTTTGAGCATGGATTTGGTGTTATCATCCCAAATGGTAACAAAATGTGCTTCTTTTTCCTTGCCAATTTCTCATCTCTATCTCTTACTTGCCACTAAATAAATGCAATGCGTATTCAATGCTGTACAGTCAAGTGTAGATATTATTTTTATGCAACTCTTTGTGTTCACATTTTCCCAAATTGGTCAATAGAAGCGCCTGCAAGCTGGCTTCTCATTCCTTTCGGCATGCTCTGGCCAGATTCCGGGGGCTCCTTTACTCTAGCACAAGAAGATGTTCCAGACTCAATTTATATTTGTTCTGCCTTAGGTTTGTATCAGCCATCTTCCAAAAAACATTCCTTGATTCCTTTAGTGACAAAGTGAGGTCTGTTTGCTACATATATTAACTATTATTTCTTTGTCGTACTGGTTTGTTCTGATCCCTGATCTGTATCCAAAAATACCAATACCACCTTCCCAAGTAGAACAGCCAAAAATATCTCCAAGCATTGTCCAATATTCTCTGGAGGGAAAAGTCACCCCAACAGAGAACCACTGCCTTGCATGGATGAAACTATTGTGTGAATACTATCCTGAGCCTTGGTTTGTTCCTTTAATACCGACGCTGAAGATCATTGCAAATCAGCACAGAGATGATCCCCCTCATGTTCTGAAATCCCAGGGTTCTCTAGTGTGTGGCAGTATTGACATCATCTAATCACCCCTACTGCTGAACAGGGGACACATTTGCGCATATGCTCTTCTTTCGTGTTTGTTGAGGTGTGTCTCCAGGAGGTTCCTTAAAAGTAGGATTTCTAAGTAAAAGGAAAAGTACACATATAATTTTGTTTTATACTGTTAAATTCACCACAATAATTTACCTTGCTAATTTAGTAGGTAACAAGTAATATTTCTAAGAAGTCTTCTGCATTTCTCTTATTAACGGAAATAAAAATATTTTTATGTATTTAAGGGATACTCCTTTTCTCCTGTGTATTTCATGTTTATATCCTTTGTCAATCTTTTCCTACTAGGTTTGAGGTTTGGTCATCTCGGTGTTTTTAGAACATTTTATATTTTAGGGAGATTTTCTTTAATGTAAGTTTAAAATATTTTTTCCTTTGTCCTTTGTATTTTGACTTTCCTCATGGTGCTTTTACTATGTAATTCCTTATTGCTTTTTTGTATTAAAATTTTTCTTTTATTGCTTCTAGGTTTGAATCAAGTGATAAATAAAGGCTTTCCAAACCTGCAGATTATTAAAAAATACACTTTTTATATTGCACTTCTTTGGGGTTATTTTTCATAATTTTATCTGAGCTCTACATGGAATTTTTTCATATGTGGGTGCAAAGTATGTAACAAGATTTTTATGGCTGTCCTGTAGTTTTAAAACCATTTATTAAAAGTCAACTTTTCCCTAGTTATTTGAAATGTCAACTTTATTTTATACCTAATTTCTATATATGCACGGGTTCATTTTTGGGGTCTCCTATTCTGTTCCATTAATAGAGCTAGATTTTCTTATTCTAATACCATAGTGTTTTATTATTTTCTCAAATTTTATGTTTATGTTTTTGTTCTGTTACAGTTGTTCCTGCTTTTTCTCCCTTTTCCCACCTCCACCCAGCCCCTACCCCTCCCCAAGCCAATCTCCATATTGTTGTCCACAACCATGGGTTGTGCATAAATGTTCTTTGGTTAAACCCTTCACCGTCTTCCATCCTGTCCCCCACGTCCTTTCTGGCAACTGTCAGTCTGTTTCATGTATCTAACCTTTTATTACTATTTTCTTTGTTTATTGTGTTCACAGATTCCACATATATGATCGATATCAATCGATCCTGAGACCATGTGGTATTTTTTTCACTGACTGGTTTAATTGATTTAACATAATTTTATCCAGGTCCAAAGCTGGAGGTATCGCAACTCCTGATATCAAACTATACCATAAGGCTACTGTAATCAAAACAGCCTGGCTAGAACAAGAACAGACATACAGAACAATGGGACAGAAGAGAGAGCCTATGAATAAACCCATGCCTGTATGAGCAACTGATATTTGACAAAGGTGGTGAGAGCATACAATGGAGTGAAGACAGCCTCTACAGTAAATGGTCCTGGGAAAACTGAACTAGTACATGCATAAAAATGAAACTAGACTACCAACTTACACCATGACAAAAATAAACTTGAAATGAATAAAAGACTTAAAAGTAAGCCACAAAGCCATAAAAATCCTAGAAGAAAACACAGGTAGTAAAACCTCAGATATTCAACATACAAATATTTTTTGCCAATATTATCTCCTAAGGCACTGGAAACAAAGCAAAAAATAAACAAATGGGACTACATCAAATTAACAATCTTCTATATGGCTAAAGAAACCATCAGCAAGACAAATAGGGAACCCACTGTATGGGAGAGCATTTTCACCAATGATACATCTGACAATGGTTTAATCTCCGAAATATACAAAGAACTAATACAACTAAGACAACCAACCCAGTTAAAAATGGGCAAAAGTCCTGAATAGACACTTTCATATGTCTATGGGGACATACAGAGGGCCCGTAGATGTATGAAAAAATGCTCAACATCACTGATCATCAGGGAAATGCAAATTTAAACCTCAATGAGCTATCACCTCACACTTGTCAGAATGGTTATCAACAAGTCAACAAACAAGTGTTTGTGAGGATTCGAGAAAAGGGAACCCTAATGTACTGTTGATGAGAATGCAGTCTGGTGTAGCCACTTTGGAAAACAATATGGAATATACCTTAAAAAATAAAAATGGAACTCCATTTTCACTTAGTGGTTCCACTTCTAGGAATATATCCCAGGGATCCTGAAACAACAATACAAAAAAAAAAATGCACCCTTGTGTTTATAGCAGCACTATTCACAATAGTCAAGATTTGGAAATACCTAAGTGCCCAGCAGTAGATGAGTGGATTAATACAGCTGTGGTATATTTACCATAGTGTTTTAAATACAGACTTTACAGTGTACTTTAATACACAGTGATACTATGTCATCACTATACCTCTTCAAGATGTTCTTGTCTAGTCCTGCTTATTTAATTTTCCCTATGATATTTAGAATCAACATATCTAGCGCCAAAAATATATATTTTTATCCAACATGGAATATTTCCCTATTTGTTCAAGTGTATTTGTATCTCTTTTGGAAATATTTTCTTATATAATTATACAGTTCTTATTAAATATATACCTGGATACTTTATCTGTTGAGCTCTCTTATAAGAGGGGTATTAAATAATAGCTTGATAAATTAGAATTCATCACAAGAATTAACTTTGGATTATCAAAAGGCATGATTTAGAAAATGAAAAGACAAACCAGAAATTAGGGACAATATTTGTAAAACACATCTGATAAAGGATGACTATCCAGAATATATAAAGAATTTTTACAACTCGTTAATAAGAAATCAAACCACCCAACTAACAAAAAAAGGCAAACAATTTGAAGAGACACTTTACTGAAGAAGATACAAGGATGAGAAATAAAAATATGAAAATTATTCAATATTATCACTTATTAGGGAAACACAAAGTAAAATCACAGTATCATACTATTGCACACCTGTTAGATGTCTAACATAAAAAGAAGTCAAAGGGTCTCACTTAATTCCCAAGGGCAGGTAGGTCTGATACAGAAATATTTGATAAACAGCACTGAGAACCACAGAGAGCCTTCAGGGTCTACACGATCACTCTAACTACCAACCAAAACAGATTCTAAAACATCTCCCTCTTGCTCTGGCCCTCTGTTTCCCTAGCCTTTTTTTTTTTTTTTTTTTTGGTCCTATATACTTTCCACATTATCGTCAACCACTGGGCTTTTCTACACACGGGTTCTTCTGCCTGAAATGTGTTGTGTCTTTGCTCACTCTCGTTCCGCTTCTCTAAAGACACACTTGACTCGTACTTATCAGCTTAAATTCTTCTTCTCCTTCAGAAAGCCTGTGACCACTGAAACTTAATATTGATTACAAAGTTATATAATGAATGACTTCTTATCCACCAGTTTATAAAGCCCTGAGGGAGTGGAGACCACACTTGATTTTACCCCTATTATATCCATTGGACCTAACGTAGTTCTGGCACACTTTAAGTATTCATTCAATGTTGTTGAATCACTGCATGAATGAATGAATAAACATATTAAAATGTGCGGTTCTTTGTAGTTACTACTATAGACTAACAGTAAATAATGCATATGTGAATGAAGTATGAAAAAAAGTGAAAATCCAGAAAACTTAGGGCCGAATCTTTAAAAGACTTTTCACTAAAAAATAAATTGGCCTTACTGACAGGTTTGTGGTTCCAACTTGCTAGAATATAAGGAATCACCACTTTTTGTAACAAAAAAGGGTGATGTTAATTATTGATAAAAGACAATTAAAAACAATATTTAAAGTATACTCAGATATCAAATCAAGTTATTTCACCATATGATGTCTCTAAAATACAATAATCTCAATATTCATGGAATTATCACGTTAGAATTTGAAGAGACTTAGAAATGTTTTTAAATTCAATTGATTTATTTTACAGAAGAGAAAGCTGAACTAGTTTCTCAGTTTAAGATGACAGTGAGGTCACTTCGGGGTCACCAAAAAAGTAACAACAACAAAAAAGATGACAGTGAGCACACTTTTTCTGATTTCTAGTCCAGTGGTTGCGCTCTTCCCTTTTCATTTTGATTTATAGATTTTTAAATTTTCTTGCATTCATATCTAATTATCTGTTTTCAAAGGATATTATTTTTAAACCTATTTTAACCAAAACTGTTTTTATAATTATTGTTTGCCTTGCCATCAGGCAAACAATAAAAAACAAAATAACTTCTTGCATGCTCATTTTTTAATTCTTCAGTATTTAAGTGGTAATCATTGAATACAACTTTGTCTTTTTAGTGTATTAGAAAAGTATCAAATAATAAATTAATTTCCTTATATTACTTCAAAATTATGGTTCCCCAAAATGTCGGATCTTCATATCATAGATTTCCAGATATATCATCTCCAATATTCTGAATTCTGGATACATGAGATTTTGAATAGCCCTTGGGAATTTATATTAAAAAATAAAAAAAATCCTCCTAAGCCATCCAAAATTTCAGCTAGGCTAGGAAACCACCATCTTAAAGGATTATAAAATGTTGATAAACTCTGAAGCTAATTTTATAAAACATACTTAGCTCAATCTAAAAAATAATAATACTTCTTGATGGATATAGAGTAATAAAGTAAGTGGATTATCTAAGCTTTTAAGGCCTTTCTATTGAAGCACCCAATTATTTGCACATGCAAAATTTAGTACAAGGTAGATTGGTTAAACCAATGAAATAATCTGGAATGTGAAATGTCTAAGTCCTATATTATTCACATTTAGAAAGCACCCCTCCTGACATTTCTTCCCGCTGCTTCACAAATGCCATCATCTTTATGACTGTAGCCTTTTTGCTTTTCCTTACTGCTATTGCCTTCCTGCAGACTTTATAGCGGCTTTGACAGTCCCCCTCTTGATTCATTTTAATCCCCCTCCTTCTCTCTGCTGTCTTTTCCCTCCATCTATTTTAAGTTACAGGGGAGAGACAAGAAAATCACAGCCTAAAGGCTTTCGGAATTTAACGTTTTCACTCCATGGAATATATGAATCACTCACTTGCACATTCTGAGGTTTACTTATTTGTTTCTTTTTCCAAAAGGAATTGTTTTTACAGATCGCAAAAACATTAATTTATAGATTGACTTTTTTGACACTCTCTCCTCATCTGAAATTTCCCTTGCTCTCTTGTCAAACTCAAATATGTTCACATACATGGCCAGCAAAGTAAAGCAGAACATGAGTAATATGGTACAAAGTCTTCAGTAGATAGCATCTTTAAACTACTGTTCTTACAGGAATCTGGTCTTAGTTAACAGAAATAGTGTCATCCACTCACCAGCAGGAGTTCAAGACCCCATTTCAGACTCAGCTGGGGGAAAGACAAATGCTTGCATAATTTAAGTCCAACAACATTGTTACATCTAGGTGCCAGCCAGGCCCTGGAACTTACGACATCATGAAGGGTGTTTAAAAAAAAAAAAAAAAAACTCTCGTATTGTTAGGTGTTGTGCCCTGTAGCTCTGTATGAAATCTTCCATTTAATCATTCTGGGGATGTCTGCTGCCTAGAAATATATTGGGGATTGACATAAAACTGCTCTGAGATGCCTCCTAGTAGGGAGGCCTCCCACACTTGCCATAGCTAACCAGACCAGGAAGAGGATCCAGGCAAAAAGGGTGGGCAGTGGATGGCTAATCTGGCCGCTGATACTTTGGGAAGCAACGCTTACATGCCTTGGTAAGCTCTCCACTGCATTTGCTGCTGTTTCTCTTTGTTGGAGCATTAAATTATCAAGGTTCAGGGAAGGGGAGCATAATCATTGTTTTTCATCCCTGCTGCTGAGCCCTCAGACACAGCACAACCCAGTTCCCAAAGTCTGGGACCACAGCTGTAGAGTAATAAGCCATGGATTTGTTCCCTATTTGCTTCTGACATTATCTCCCATAAACCTTCCTGCGGTCATGCCAAGTAACTAGACAAGGTTGAGTGTGTGGATTTTGGATCTTTAATAACAATTTCTAACTCTCTCTTCCCTCCTTGTGAAAACAGCTAAGAATAATCTGTAATAATCAGAGAGTAAACAGAGGGTGTCCAGGAACAGCTTTTGTCATAAATTTAAGCAAAACCAAGAACTCAGAGTTGGAGGTTAGCAGTGCCAACAACTGAAGCAAAGACCAAAACAGAACAAAACAATGAATTCAGTCCCAAGATAGCACAGTTTCAAACATGCATAGTAAGAGCATCAGAAAGTAATCCAAAAATTAGTATTAGCTACACACGTGTGCACATGCACACACTCACACCAGGGCCAAAGAGAATTTCTAAAACAATCCTTTCCATGAAGGCCTCAGAGTTTGGCATTCCTAGGTTCAAAACTCCACAGGTGCTGCTGAACTCTAGATGAGAGTTGTCTAGTTTTAAAGAAAACGTATCTGTATAGTTTGGTTTGTCTATATCTTACCTAGACATAGTAGGAATTAAACACAGTTGAAAAAAACATAAACCAATGATTGATCTTTTGAGAAAGAAAAGAACATGGCAGTCTAGAAAACATCCCAGATCTATTTCTCTAGGTTTGGACACATACCTCAGTGGGATCTGAGGCTCAAAGGGAGTTTCCATTCTCAGGAAATTAAACTAGATTTAAAGCATAAGCAGAGGTAAAAATATGTGCTCTGAATCTAATCATGAGCCTCTTTTCATTGGTTTGTCCTCCCTACTATTACTGCTATTGCTTCTACTACTAATACTCCGACTTCCACTGAGGTCAACAGCCCAGATGCTGTCAGCCGGCACTGTCGTCAGGACTAAGGGCCCTGCTGCTTCAGATGGAGACTCCCATGATCCATCCAACCTCCATTTCACCGCTGCTCATTGACCGAGCACACCCCTGTATTTGTCATTTTCCCCACTCTGCTCTTGCAAAGGGATCTTCTCCAAACACCTGAGTTTTGATTCACCATGAGTTTAAATCAGTCTGATAATTTAGTCTTCTGTATAGACAGACATCATAATTGCAAATAACAGCAGAATTCAAAAATCGCTAAGGCCTCATAGGAAGTCGGGACTGGGGGCTGTGAGGAGAAAGTCTTCTAGAGTAATTTTTCTAGTATGATACCAGAAAATAATCCTCTTTGTTAAATATTGGTTTTACCCCTGAAATTTCCTTTCCCATGCCATTTAAATAATCAAAGGTAGTCTTTTCTTATTCAGACTGAACATTTACATTTTCCACCATTCTGGCTTCTAGTGGTATGATGCATTTTAAAATGACACTCTAAGAGGCTGGCTCTGTGCTTCACATGTGGTTTTGACCAGCACAAAGCTGGGAGAATTCACACTCCTTTGATTTGAATTATAGTTGTAACTCTATGATTGAATAATTGACTGTGGTAGGGGAAAGAGTGGAACAAGGATAGCAAAGTGAAATGACATAATTTTGACAGTCTGAGTTTATAAATTACATATTCTGAGTTTAGCTTCAAGCCTTCCATCTATATATTATTTAGAGATACCAGGATGGGTTTACATATACTCAGTGATGTGATCCACACATTATACCATCATGGTAGATAAAATAGGGTGATAATCCACATTTGACTTGTGTGTGTGTGTGTAAAACTAAGTATTTACCTATGACAATGGCTTAAAACTGAGGCTAACGATGTTGGAACTCTCTTGGTAGAGCCTAAACTACTGACATATGTGTACACCCCCCAAAGAGATAATTCCCAAGCATCCCACCCTTTACTCCAACAGGAACCAACAAGCTTCAGATCATGGTGTCAACAACACATAACATGCTTCCCTACTTGGACATCTTGAACAAAAATCACTGTGCATTAGCACTATATAAGTGTCTTCCTTCCCTTCCCTGCCCCAAATCTCATTTTTCACTTCTGTTGATGGTGCAATTCACTCAACTATATGGTCTTTCCTATCTTCAGCACTATAGGATTGTCTTGTTCCCTTTTTTTCTCTTTCCCATGAATTGTTGGCCAATGCAATCTAGTGTGTACTTACCCATGCACACACATGTGTGTATATATGTGGAGGAGGAAAGATAGTTTTCTCATTTACACCTCTAGGATTCTGGCTTGGAGATTAAGAGACCTTGAGCATATGTCTCTGTTTGTCTTTTAGGCCATGTCTATTTGGACACATAGCACATCACGACCTAATCACGTGTGGGCCCCACCAGGTGTGTTCCCAGGTTCACTTCTCTTATATCTCCCCAGTGTGCCAGATGTTTCTTAAATTGCACTCTCATTGAGCAGATTTGAAATCAGTGGGGCTTGGTGGTAAAGAGAGAGTGTTGTTGTTTCTTAATTTTCTTTCTTTCCTTCCAAGCCGCCTGCCACAGCTGTGTGCTGATAAAACTAGCACAACCCCTCCCTCTGTGGCAAAATTTGGTTTTGGGTTCTAAAGTTTCATTAGCCCGAGCAGTCTCTCCTGGAAGCTATTTCATTCCTCATAACCCCCAGCAGAAACTAACTCTCAGAGAAAAAAAGTCTTATTGTGGTTTTATGTGTCTCTTTGATGCTCCACTGCAGGTGCGCATACTAGGCCACCGAGCTTCAAGATAAGTTCCCTGATCAATTCCTGTCTGTGGTTTTCTGTAAGCTGCCTCTTCCTCTTCCTGGAAATGCGTGAACTTTAAGAGTTATTACCATGCCTCACAGAAAACTTCAGAGCGAGCAAAATCTCCCTGATTATTTTGTTGAAATGCCCTTTGTTGTCCAATTCAATGGAGGAAGTGTGTACTATAGTGGGAACTGCATTTAAAAAACAAAACAAAACAACTAGATTCAATGCTAAGCTCTTCCACTAACCAACTGGGTGACATGGGGCAAATGATTTAATATCTGTACTCAGTTCTTTCATCTTAGGAAAAGCGAGGTGAATTGACTGGCAATCTTTATGCTTCTGCCCAAGTTGACCACCATATGTTTGTAAGTCATTTACTAATCTAACAGATATTTATTGTCTGCTCTTTGTAACGGATTTGGTGCTGAACTCTAGGGATTAAAAAGTCACATAAAATGCGGTGTCCACCTTCAAAGCATTATAGTCTACTTGGCGTGGATCCCATGCGAGGCCATAAATAAGTGCGGTAGAGGATGGTGCATGCTGTCGGGGAGGGTCCCAGAGAGGTGTGATAGCACAGGAAGAATTTCTAACTCGGACTGTGGGGAGAAAGTGAGTCGTGAGCACTGGATTATTTACTTCTCCATGTCTCAGTTGTCCGAGAAAGGATACCCGGCAGTCGTGCTTATATGCAAATAAGCATGATTTATCATAATATAATTAATGTTCATTGCAATAGTTACTATGTGCTGGTGCAAGGCAGTATACTAAATATTTTAAATGTGTAAGAACTTTTATGCAGCAGGCATTTGTGTTTGGTATTTAACACCAGCTGCTGAAACAAACTCCAGTTTTGGGAGTGAGACACAACAAACAGCCCCCCTACACTGAAGGCTGGACAAGCTGCTTGTTATTGCTTTCTGCCATTCCATGACTCGAGATTCAGGCTTCTTCCCTCTTGTGATACTGACATCTGATACCCATGACTCCCGAGTTCTTGTGGGGAGACAGAGGCAATCAAGTCGCAGTTCTCAGGATTCTCTTAAGTCCTACTTTTTAAGTCATCAATACCGAATCACTCATCTCTCTTTGAAGAGTTCTGTACTTCATTCATCCTTTTCTTCACGCACACTATGCCTTTAATCTGAAAGTGATTTTCCCCTCATTCCTCTTAGAAAATTCTTCTCCTTTCACAGGTAATACTTTTGCAAAGATTTCTTTTTAACATTGTAAAAATTTTCAAGGACTCCAGGGAGTTCGCCCCTCCTTGTGTGATGTTAATGCTAAAAGCCAGACTCACAGTCTGGAAGACAAACACATACTGTCCTTTACTCACATGTGCATTATTCCCACTCAGCTGAACACATCAAAAATCACGCTCATCATTCACTGCACCTTCCCTTTTATGACCCTTAGAAGGGTCATGTTCATGGCATGATTTTTCTTTTCCCCAACAAATGGGCCTGACTCCCTCTGCCCTAACATTGACTCCCTAAGGATCCTGACAATACCCGTCTGTGACACAGCTTCTGCATGTCTCCTCTCCCCTTTCCCGTGGGTGTGGACGCTGGTGTCGGGCGGGCCTTCAGCACCGCTTACCCTGACCATGGCAGTGGCTTCAAAATGTCTAGCCACTCCACTCAATATATTTCACCTTTGTGTCCAGTTTTGTATGTAGATATTTATCTCTATGACTGCCTACATAGTGACTTGTAAAGGTGCTTAATAAACTACTGTTATTGATAATTATAAATATAAATGTTTATTAAATAATGCAAGTGATGATCCACGTAAAGCCTACATATTATAGGGGAATCAATGAAGGTGATTAATACAAATGAATTTACAATGTTCTTAAAAATCCAAAGATATTAGAGTTATCATTGAGAAAATAAATAAGTTTAAGTTGTATGTGAGTGTATATATTTGTGTTCATGTGCTTATGTTGGTACCGGCACACACACATGAAACAATCAATCCATCTGGCAATACTGAAATGACTCTGCACCGACACTTTTCTTCAAACAATGCAACATTTTTAAGAGAATTTATATCATAAACCTACCTAAAGTCATATCTTAGAAGACAAAGAATATATATAACAACAAGGGCTGTGATCAGAAAGAACAAAAAGAATGGGGTCAGTTCATCTGCCTGAACCATACGTGTATTTTTAGCAGTGAGTCTCTTCTCCATCAATGAACATAAGTCTAGAGCTACAAGGTGAAATTGAGGGCATACACAGACGTAAATTATACAGATCCTCCTTTTAAAAGTTAATGTTCACATCTTCAGGTAAAAAGAACTTTGTACACATGGCATTAAACCAGAAATTATCAAAGAAAATGCTGCAAAATAATTTAACCAATAAAACTGTAAAATTTCTCTAGGTTAAAAAAAGCAATATATAGCCCTGGCTGGTGTAGCTCAGTGGATTGAGCGCGGGCTGTGAACCAGGCATCGCAGGTTCAATTCCCAGTCAGGGCACATGCCTGGGTTGCAGGCCATGTCCCCCAGCAACCGCATACTGATGTTTCTCTCTCTCTCCCCCCCTCATTTCCCTCTCTAAAAATAAATAAATAAATAAAAAATTTTAAAAAGCAATATATAATAAGTAAAATACAAATAAGAATGGAAATGCTAACAACATAAATAAAAAGGGCTAGTGATATACAAACAGTTGTCACAAATAAATAAGAAAGCTCTAGAACACAGGTGGCAAACACAGGCCCACAGGCCAAATCTAGCTTTCCACCCTGTTTTTCCAGGCCCTGCACCTTGTTTCTATCCGGAGGCCACACCAAACTCTCCCTTAACTGTTCAGGAGTAGTTACATTTATACAGTCCTAAAATTACATTCACCCTTTGAAGGCAACCAACTGTGAGGCTGATGTGGCCCCCGGTGAAAATGAGTGTGATACCCCTGCTCTAGGAGAAAAATGAACAAAGTATATAAGTAGAAAACTCATGGACCAATAATTATAAATGACTTGTAAATTCATAAAAAATGCTCACTCTCACTAATAATGAAACAAATTAAAACAAGATAAAAAAAGTTTACCTGTCAAATTGACAAAGATCAGAAGGAATCTGACCTGTTTAGTTGCAGCAAGGGTTTGGGTTAAAAGGCTCTCTCATGTATTCTTTCTGAGAGTTTGAACTTGTCCTACTTTTCAGGAGGGTAAGATCTCCTGATACCTTAAAAATATTAAGAATGGGCATAAAGTTGGCCTAATTGCTTTGCTCTTACAGATATATTCAAAAGAAAAAGACAAATTTTAAAACATTGCATGCATAAAGACTTCCATTGTGCCATTATTTACATTAGTGAAAAATTGGAGATAACCATAATGTTTAATAAGAAATTAATTAATATATGGTACAACTATTGAAATGACTTAGATCTATAGCCTTTGAGATAGGGAGATGTTCATAATTTATTGAGGAGGTAGAGAAGCAGACTGGAGAATAATCCATTCTTGAAGAAATATATATAAATAAAATTTTGGAAAGATTTATAAAAATGTAAATGAGTTTAAGTGTAAATGATTCATACAAGTGATTATTTTTTCTTTTTCTTATTAGTACTTATTTTAACATAAATGTTTCACATAAATTATATATAAAATTTAGCTACAGGTTTAACATAACAGAATTTAAATTTCAAAAATCATTAAAATTATCTAATCTAATTCATCCTGAAGACCAGTTTAAGAATCCCCTGTACAAAGGGCACTGAATGGATGATAATGATGCTTATTGTGAGTATTGCCATTGAAAAGGAGACCACTATTCTATGTTTTATTTTGAGATCTTCTAGCTATTAGTTTGTTTCCTCTTCTGTCAAACTGAAACACTCCCTCAGTAGTTTCTACTTATTAGGCCTAGTTCCTAGAAAATAGAGGAGAAACTTACTCCTTTTTCTATATGACAACTCATTGACTCTTTGAATGAAATGATTATGTTCCCTCTTGGTCTTGTTTTCACAAAGATATCCAACCCCATGGGCTCACTGTGGCTCCCATGGCCTTGAGCTTCTCTCTCAACTTCACATTTCTCCATTCTGAGGCTTGATATGCACCATTAGAAAGTGGGGATAAAGTCAGAATAGGAAAAATGGTAAATGAGAAAGGACTACAGAAAAGGAAAATACTTCCGTGAGTTGGTTTCATGGAAAAGATGGCTGGAAAAGTGGGCGCTTTCTAGAGATCTTACAAAATTGGTTACTTTCTGATGCCTGAAGAAGAGAAGGAAGGGCAAACTGGGCTCCGTAAAGTTAGTTAGTTTCAATTGTCAAAATTTCAATTCAAGAGAAGAATAAACAAATGTTAAATTTTGCCTTCCTTCTCATTCATTCTTAAATTCTTTTCACTCCTTCCCTACTTCCTGTATTCTCTGCTGTTTTGAGAAATGCCAAAATAAATAAATAAATAAAAGCATGTTTGCCCTCACATTCTTTTGTTGCTTTTATTCAAAGTGGTAACAATCTTTTAACTGCTTGCTTGTTACTATTCCATGAGCTATTTCCTATATATAGGTTTCAAATCCCCAGGGAGGCTATAAGTAACATTAAGTCAGAAGGGTGTCTTTAATTTACTCATCAGCTCTCCCCATGCCCAGGAAGTATCATGTGAGAATGCATACTATGCCTAAAAGATGGCTTTCAGTTATTAAAAGTTTTTCTATTGTTTGGTGATGAGTTCTTCTGAGACATCATCCTTTTTCTACCTCGGCCCCACATGTGAAGATCTACATCCTGTGCTGTTGTCACATTAGGGTGAGAAATGAAGTCACAATAAGTATTGTCTTTGCTGGAGCCCAGATTCCTTCCAGTTGTGGGCAAACTCTTATATAACTTCTTCAAACCACCTATCGTGGCTTTTGTGAAATTCTCAGTGACAAATGGTGAGGATCATTCTCCCCTTTGCATAGTTTTGGCTCTCCAGGCAAGAAGTAGGACTTACTCAAATGGCCACTGAGCATTCAGTCTAAGAGATGGTACCTGGCTGACACATGTTAACTTATCTCTTACTCTTTTTTCTATAGATCATTACCTTTCTCCTGACACCATCGGAGGCTCTACAGAGTGACTCCTCTTAAAAACTGTGGACCTCTGGTTCTCATAGCCTGGGATCTACTCTGGCAGATCCAATGGCCCAAACTATTGGGTTGGCCAAAAAGTCCATTTAGGGGTGTTTTTTTTTTTTCATGAAATAAAAGACACATTTTTTCATTTTCACCAATAACTTTATTGATTTGGATATT
Source organism: Tonatia bakeri (assembly GCA_004024845.1). Lineage (NCBI taxonomy): Eukaryota > Metazoa > Chordata > Mammalia > Chiroptera > Phyllostomidae > Tonatia > Tonatia bakeri. The sequence continues at coordinate 17,438 of PVIA01001961.1, forward strand.
TTGAGTATGTTGGCTATCTCCCACTATTGGCTTCTAGTGGGTAGAGACCAGGGGTGCTAGTAAACATCTTCCAATGCATAAGACAGCCCCGCAGCAAAGAATTATTTGGCCAAAATGTCAATAGTACCAAGAAACTTCACAAACCACTTCTGACATGTTCAATCAGTCACAGCACCTTCCCCATACAATGCATAAAACTTTTTTTTTTTGCATTTTAGCTGCATTTTTACTTGTTTTGAAATGAAGCATAATAAACTGAAAATGTTTTTGTATTTTCTTCCATCTTCAATATTAAAATGGCTCTGCAAAAATTCATCAATTTTGATAAGTTTTTTTTAGCACGCGCTGCTATGACAATTGTCACAATACAATCTAAAAGACTTGTTTCAAATGAAGTTAAAAACAACTAAGTGCTACTAGAGCCGTCATACAGAAAAAAAGTCATGGACTTTTTGACCAACCCAATATTTTCCTTCCAGCAGAAGAGACAGTCAGGGAAGCAGGAGGAGATGATCCTACCTGGCTTTTGCAGCTCATTTACACATGGGCGGTAAAAGGAGAAAAAGCTGTTGCCTCTGAAGAGGTCTGGGATTTAGTTTTCACTGTTCACCACAGGCAAGACCTGACTCAAGGTGCACAGTCAGTAAGAGACTCATGACCCACCAGCTGGGGTTGTGGAGCCCAGGGACTGACTTCACTATGCCTCTGCATTTATCTTGCTAAGATTATGTGAATAGGACAGGTCCTTGGGAAATATATGTAGTAAGCAAAATCTATATACCCAAAACACAACTGTTTTTACAGTCTGTATCTTTCTCCTGGTCACTTCCCAATATGTATCAAATTCCCTTACCACCTCTGTCTGGGAATAGATGCTGATTTATAATAAAATATTTGCACATAGGTTTCAAAATAAATGGTGGCTATGATGGCAAACTAGGTAGATTAAGTCTGACGTGTTGAATCAGGGGAACTTCTAAGTTCCCACCACTTAAACAAAGTTTCTTTATTCAAGTGCCTTTGAATGGTATCGTACATCACATAACAGAAAGAGCATGACCTTAATCCATTAGCCGTCCAAACCTTATTTCTAGTTCATTTAGGATTAATAAATTAAAGCTAGGTAGAAATTCTCTTTGATAAAAATTTTAAGAGGAAAAATTGTCATTGTGAATACACCACTGAGGAGAAATTCATGTCCATATGTGCTATTCTTACAACTGCTCCCATTCGACGCCCCTGGCCGTGGGACAGACGGTCTGCATCAGTCTCCTGCCCTGCAAGCACAAGATGTTAGCAGACCTCTAGAGGCAGACAGGGACTCAAATCTGTCTGTAGGCGGGTGAAACTAAATTCAGATGAGGAAGCTGGCTCAGTCCTGAGCCTTCAACAAAGAATATCAGGGCAATGGCGGAGAGAGAAATTTCAGGTGCAGGATGTGGGATCAGTAACGAGTGGTCAAAAAGCTTCTTCCCAAAGCAGTCTAGATCTCAGACACACTATTCTCTGCCAAAGTCACTTTCAGCCCTTGGCTGGTGCCTTGTCAACCACAGTCCACCACAATTCATCAGTGAGTTTCTACAGTATGATATGACATCTCATGAAGTTGGGATATAATACTGGATTTCTGTTATTCTTCACTTTTTAGTGGCTGACTTCCCAATGCATAATTTGGATGCATAGAATCTTGGATATTAACTGGCACCTGATTCCAGCACAGAAATAGAACGAGTGCGCTGTAAGAAGGATAATGCACACACACTCTCTCCAACCTCCTTCTCGTGAATGCCACATCCTCCCCAGAACCAAGCCCACGACTGACGGACTGACAAGCCCGATGGAGAAACAGCAGAAAACAGGAAAGCCTGTATTACACATTGCCTTGCATTCATCAGACCGCCCTTCAGAAAGGGGAAATAACAAAGAGTGAATGGTGGGAAGTCATTTTATCTGCTAGAAAAATATGCCCTGTTCCCTACTCAAAAAACAAGTGGTTGTAAAGCGACCGCATTATTTAAAGCTGCAAGGCAAACAGGAAGAGGCAAACCAAACACCCAGGCCCTGAGAACTTCCCGCAAGAGCCCCCCTCAGCTGGCTTGGTTTGCAGTAGTGACGGGCATGCTGACAGGCCTCAGTGGCTGCTGTGAGCTCAGAGCATTCTCGATGGGAACGAAAAGAGGAAAGGAAAGTGCTAGTTCCTCTTTAGCAAGCTATCTGGGAGGCAGTTGCTCATTCAAAGGAATAATGGTTTCTAGAACCAACCACCATCAGTCTAAGCACTGCCATCTGTTAAAGAAGCCCAATGCTAAGACATAAAAACTTGGAAGATGTAGGAATTCCTTAAGAATAAGACGCAAAAGAAGCATGCCCCTAAAATCCTGGGAAATGGTTGTACTTTAAAGTCAATTGGCAACACACACTACTTTAGTACCAATAAAACTATCATCATCAAACTATCATCATCAGAACTTGAAAAGTTGACAGGTTGGGTTGAAAAAGCCCCCAGGTTTGGTAGAGCTGATATGAGTGGACAGAGATTTCAGGAATTGTCCTGGGATGACACTCCCAGGCTCAGGTTTCATTTTGGCCACATTTGGAAACACGTAGAACTTCAGTTCATGGTCACCTCTGAGCTAATTTGTTACTCTGCTGCTTCACAAATCAGCTGCAGGTCTGAGAAGAGCAGAGGATGAATGTTGCAACCGCAAAGCAGTTTTGGTATTCATCCTAATCCTCTCAATAGTCTACTGAATTAAGTGTCAGTGTCATTATTTTACAAATGAGAGTCCAAGGTCTGGAGTGACTTTCCCACTGTCATGGGGCCAGTCAGGATGAAGTCTCTTTCATGGGAAATCCTCTCATCTCCCCTCTGTCACGGGGAATACACATTTAGGAGACAGTGAAGAGATGATGCTTAATGGCAGACTAATTACTCAATGCAGAGAAACAATTTCTTTGGAGCCAGAGCAAGCAGTCACATGGAAAAGGTCTCCCCCTGGACATGGCAGAAAGTGTGAGTCCACAGCTCTCTCAGAACCAAAGAGGTAGAGAGCCAAACCCCCTCACCTTCCAAATAGGGATTACACAGAAAAAAATGTACTACTTGGCTGACAGTGATATTAATGTATGTTTTCCCATTTCTCTCACTCCTCTGACAAGATGTAGTGTCACAGAGAACCAAATTAACACACCGGGAGGCTTTGTCATTAAAGAAATACAAGCTCGCTTTGATTATTGCTGGCAAGAGAGCCGAGTGTGCGGTGCAAGCAGCAATCCTATTCTCTAAACTAATATTCTTGCAGACAGCAAAGCTCTGTCTCAGAGTGTCTTGAATTGGGAGACGGGGGTGTAATTTTTCAAATCTAGAGGGACAAAATGATTTCAGAGCTAGGTACTTAAAGGTATAGCCAGCCATAGATCGCAATGAACACAGCTGTCAATGTTGCCATAATCATAAAAAAAAGGAAGCATGAGAGAGGAGGAAGAAAATCACAAGTGTTTCCAGCTATATTTGTATGAACAGAATATGTCATTTGCGAGACTAAGTGAGAAAGAAACTTACATAAAAGGGTAAAAATAAGATTTATCTATCTGAAAGAAGTTATCGAGTATAATCAGGCAATTTACTGGAAGAACTCAGGAGTCTTAACTTTATTGTTGTAATTGCTGTTTGCCTTTGCATTCAAAATAAGGTGTGACTGTTCAAGGTTTTTTGTGGGTTCTTTTTAAGTTAACTTACGTTTGTTGTTTTGCTATTTGCTTGGAATACGTTGATTATGAAAATATAGGTCCTAGACCAAGATTCAAAAATCGAGGTGCTACTGCATATAGTTTCCTCACTTATTTGTTACCATTTCACAAATGATGCCATCCCTTGAAGCCCCAGTTTCCTCATCTGAAAACAGGGAGAATGATACTATCTATTGTGACAGCCCCACAGAGGGCTGTGAATACAGATGGGAGAGCGGATGAGAAAGCACAGTGGAAGCGCAAGACCGGGCTTCCCAAGGCTGTGTCTCAGTAAGTCCAGGCTACTGAAACCATGTTGACACCTGGCAGAGGAGAGGAGTTGTGGGGGGTGGGGGGAGGGCATGTAAAAAAGCTGTACATTCTTTCAGAAGTGAAACATAAACTTTGTTTTGCCACCAAAAAGAGGAGAATCATCGAACTCATCTGAAACCAGATTCACTACTATGCAGTCGAAGATGAGATGATATGAGCTGCACCCATATCACACAGTAGAAAATAAATGATTCATAGAATTGGTTCAACTGATTGTCTCACAAACCAGTGTGATAATCAGTCTTTAAGGGAATAGGTAATTATACCCATCACAAAACAGTTTAGCTATGAAAAATCATCTGAAAGGGTATAACCAAAAGTAGAGATTCAGAGGAAGCTTTACATCCCCCAAATAAAACATTTCAGATGCCTGAGAGGAAAATAATTACCTCTTATGAAATCACCAACTGATGGAGGACAATGAATATAAGAACTACCCAATTCGGGACAGAATAATGGTAATAAAAGTTAAGAACTAGTCAACCCTGCCCTGGCCAGGTGACTCAGTTGCTTGGAACATTGTCCTGTACACCAGAAGGTCATGGGTTCAATTCCTGGTCAGGGAACATGCCTAGGTTATGGGTCTGATCCCATCAAGGCATATAGAGGAGGCAACAGATTAATCTCTCTCTCTCTCTCTATTTCTCTCTCTCTCTCTCTCTCTCTCTCTCTCTCTCTCACTTTCTCTCTCTCTCTCTCTCCCTCTGCCCTCTTCCTATCTCTCTAAAATCAATAACATGTCCTCAGGTAAGGCTAAAAAAAGAATTAGCCCTGGCTGGTGTGGCTCAGTAGATTGAGGGTCAGCCTGCAAACCAAAGGGTCACTGGCTTAATTCCCAGTAGGACACATGCCTGGGTTGTGGGCCAGGTCCCCAGTAGGGTGTAGTCAAGAGGCAACCACACATTGATGCTTCTCTCCCTCTCTTTCTCCCTTCTCCTCTCTCTAAAAATAAATAAGCAAAATCTTTCAAGAAAAGAAACAATTTCTTAACAAAATAAAATAATATGATATAAAAAGAATTAGTCAATTCTTGTCAACTGGTAGAAGTAGGTAAGTGAGGGCTGCACCCAAATCTGAAGACTCAGATCTAAGACCCAGGGTCAGAGTCTGGCAGAATGGGCAGAAGGACATCAGCCCTGCTAGATGTCAGCCTAGAGAATAATCACACTGTTTATGAATGAGTAAAGGAAGTTTCAAAAGATTTAATTTGCCTAAGGTCACAAGGACATTACAAAGGGAAAAAAATTAAATAATTCTTATGACCATAGACTTCAGCTGAGCTCTATGGGAAAGGCTTACATTTAGATTATTGCTCTGCTACAAAAACATGAATACTTAAAAAAGCAGCTATGAAAATTATGCTAAAACAGCTAACAGTTTGGCTGTATTCTGTCAAACACCCAAGAAATGGAAACGTTAGCCGTGTTATGTGAAAATGTTAGTCATCAAAATGGATTTCCTGGGCCTTTTGAACACATCCCACTGCCAGGTGAATAGTAAAACAGGGATTTGCTCATATCACTAAAGGAAGGGCAAGGATTTGGGCAAACTAACCACATCTCCCCAGAATACTGGGCAAGAAAACAGGACCAGTGGAATATATTTTTCTCTTAAAATGGACTATACATTCTGTGCCCATAAACAGTATTCCTTGAACACATTTCTCTCAAAATGTATATTTCTCAGATTCTGCCAGCTCAGATAGTATGTTTGTAATCTAAGTAATTCCAAAGTCATGTATAAAACTGTAACTTTATTCCATTATGACAGAAATTAACCTAAATCTCAATTCCCACTTCTAATAATGACAGAAAACTGAGCAAATGAAGTAAAACCAGTCTCCTCCATTCAGACACTCACAGTCTCAGAGGAATTTTCATCTTCCCCTTCGTATTCTGCTCTGAAATGAAGCTAAATTCATAGTGAGCAGAAATTTTATATTTTGATGAAGTTCAATGTATCAGTTTTTTTGTTTAGTGCTTTTGGTGTTATTTTAAAAAACAAACAAACAAAAAAAAACTTTGTCTACCCCAAGGTCACAAACATAATATCCTGGGTTTTAGTATAATCCATCTTGAATTAATTTTTGCATGAGCTGTGAGTTATAAATCAGTGTTCATCCTTTTCCTACAAGTTTACACAGCTGTTCTGACATGATCTGTTCTAAAAGACTTTCTAAGTTCCCTACTAAATTGCCTGGCACCTATGCCAAAAGTCAGTTGTACATATGTGGGTCTATGTCTAGATGCTGTATTCTATTTCTTTGATTTATGTGCCTGTTCTTACGCAATTATTACACTTTCTTAATTACAGCAGCTTTGTAGTAAGATGAAAATCAGGTTGTTTAAATATTTCAACTTTGTTCTTATTTCCCAAGCTACCTTATGGGTATTCTATACCTATTTATTCCCATATAATATATATTTTAATATTTTTATTTTAATTTTAATTGTTGTTGCAGTACAATTTTCTATTTTTTACTCCCATCCCAACTCACCCACCAATCCCTTCCCTTCTCCCTCCCATTTCCACCCACCCTTAGTTTTTATCCATGTGTCCTTTATACTTGTTCCTGTAAACCCTTCCCCTTTTCCCCTGAAATCCCCCTGAACATTTTAATCAGCTCAATTTCTAAAATTGTTGTAAACACCTTTTAATCTAATGGGAATTTGTTGAATCCATATATTAGCTAGAGGAAATGGCTGCAATATTCACTCTTCCAATCCACGATCATGCCATATTTCACCATTAATTTAAACCTTCCTTGATTCTCCTTAGGCATGTCTCATAGGCTTTAGATGTCCCAGGTTTCTTTTATTAAATGTGATCCTAGCCTTGTATTTATTTACAAATATTTTATGTACATATAAATACACACACACACAGAATTATCCCAAACCTTGAGTGTTTTGCCGACGTGATATCCCTTTACCAATAAAGTGTTGATTCAGAATGCATTTCCCAAAGTACAAATAGCCAATGTACTATTACCAAAATCATACAATTAATAACAATATAATGTTAAACAAAGTCTGCTAATTTTTCCAATTATGTCCTTTATGGTAAAATCAAATGTTGGATCAAGTGTTTTGTCCAGCTGATTTTTCTCCTTATTTTCCTCTAGTCTAGAACAGGGCCTGCTGTTCCAGGTTATGGAACTTCCTGTGACTGTAGAAATGTGAGTCTGCACTGGCCAGTACGGTAGCCTCCAGTCACGTGTATATTTTGAACAGTTGAAATGTGTGTAGTGTGAATGAAATTGATTTTTTATTTAATTTAATTTCACTTAGATTTAAATTTCAATAGCCACATGTGACTGTGACTTCCATATTCAAAAGTGAAAATTACTAGGATGATTCCATAGTCTTTCTTCTCTTTTTTATTCTTGATATTTTTAGAGTGCCCCTTAATTTAGGTTTGTTAAAAGTTTCTTCAGAACTGGATTCAGATTATGAACTTTTGGCAGTAAAACTTCAGAAGTGATGTTGTATTCTCATTGTGCCCTATCAGAAATCCAAAGATATTGATTTGTATCATTATCTGTGACAATAATTTTGATTATTTAGCTGATGTGGCTCCTTGCCAGATTTTTCCACTATTAATTAAATGGAGAGATTTTTAAAGATAATATAAATAACCTTTTACTCATCATATTTTGATACATTATTTTAGGATTTATTCATGATTCTTGTCTGAGTCAATTATTACTGTAATTTAAAAAAATACTTTTCCCAAAGTTTCTCATTATCATCTGCTCAAAGGTTAGTACAATGCAAGCTATTCCACTGTCACCAAAACCATAACCCTGGATTACCTTTTTTTTTTTTAGTTCTTTTTAAATTAAGTTTATTGAGATGACATTGGTTAATAAAATTACATAGGTTTCAAGTGTACAATTCTAGGAGACCTCATCTGTGTATAGCACTGTGTGATTACCATTTTAAACATTAATTTTCTTGGTCTAGAATGATTCCTGGAGAAAGAGATCAAATAGAATAGATTAAATGTGAACATGCATTAAAATATATAAATGGAATATATAACAGAATTCAAAGCTAATTTGGTAGCATTATAAAATGATAAAAATATTTTTTTACTATTTTGTTTTTCTCATTATTTGTAGTCATTCTGCATTGAGTATAATCCCCGTGCACTTGCCATTTTAGTATATAAGAGTTTGACACATGACTCTCATATTTATTTCTTATAACAACCCAAAAATGTAAATGCTTATAACAATTTGGCAAATTAGAAATCTGAGGCTAAGAGAACTCGTTAAGTCTTGAATCATACATCTAAGTGGCAGAATCAGTATATAGAATTTAGGTCTCTCTGACCGTGAAGGTAAGTGTGTGAATGCAAATTGTAACTGGTTTTACTGGGACTTTTCTGCTTTCTTCTAAAACTTGAGGTTGAAAGAGCCAGTGCTATATCACTAATGTATCCAGTTAATTAGTTTCGGGTCACCAAGCAAGTGTCTGTATTGGCAATCCATCTGTGTGGACAGCATATTCAGAGATAGGACAAGAAGAAACCACAGGGAGAGACGTATCTGAAGGAAAGGACCAGAAAACAGAAGGATTTAAGTTAGGCATATAAATTAAACTATTTCAAGCAGACCCATCTCTTGAAGGATGAATTTCAAAAAATCATAATAAGATACTTGGCTTCTCCACTGGGGAAGACCATGCATAGCAAGGAGCACAAGACTAATTTCTACTCCTGTCACTCCTTAAGTATTTGCTTCTATAATTAGTTCAAGGATTGATGCTGGCTGGATTACTAAGATAATTGAAGAAGGCAAAAATATATTTACCATAGATTTGCAAAGGACTTAGCCAATCCCTAATTTTATTCAAGAATCAATTATATAGCTGTAGAGTTGCAAATAGTATAAATTATAGATCTTAGCACTAAGAGGCTTTCAGTTCAACAGAGATGATAGGGAAACATGAAATGCTCACTGATATTAAAGCACCTAGGTTAACAAGGTAGAAGTTATCACTCAGCAGTATACAGAAAGTTGAGTGTGTTACATAAGTAGGGAGAGCCAGACACGAAGACAAGGCAGGTGCAATGTGGTCTATGGTTTCTGGGAAGGCTTCACAATGCAAATGGCCCCATGGTGTTGAATGTCGGACAGTTCACCAGCACAAGTCATCATTATGCCTAAAGCACAGATGAGATGAGGTATAACCCATGTGCATTCCAGAAAGCTGGGCTGCCACGCATCCCTTTCTTTTCCAGTCAAGAAATCACACAAATGAATTGCAAGAAAATATGAGATGTTTTTAGAGATAACCTTGAAATGCTTTAGTGTATGTATATTAAAAGGAGGAACCATCCATATACTTAAGTATTTAACTCTTTTTAATGACCATGACACACCTCACATTTGTTCCATTATGGTCAAGAGGAGGTGGTCTAACGACCTCCAACAATTCTTCCACCTTGAGCATCCCCTCAGCTCAGTAGTTTACCTAGAGAATAATTGAAATAGACTTCACACTTGTCTTTTCAGAACTGAAGGCATTTAGAAGAAGAAGAGTTTTTTTGGTATGAAAATGAGAACTGGAAATCAGCATCAGTAGAGGCAACAAAAAGATTGTGTCAGGAAGTCACCTTTGCTGGAGAGGCCCTCTAGAACAAGAATCCTCGTAGCTCAGTGGAAGAGGGATCCCAGGCTGAGTTAAGTATCTCTGCACAACATGGCAAAACTCAGAAAAGTGATGTCATATGCTTCTAGAGCAGGGGTGTCAAACTCATTTTCACCAGGGTCTACATCTGCCTTGCAGTTGCCTTCAAAGGGCTGAATATAACTTTAGGACTGTATAAATGTAGCTACTTTTTAACTAAGGGCAAGTAGTTCAGCACTGCCGCCAAGTAGAAACAAGATGGTGGGCCTGATAAAACAAGGTGGAGAGCCAGATTCGGCCCTCAGGCCTTGTGTTTACCACATGAGTTCTAGACAAAGGGCTGAGCTATGGTGTTACCCATGAACACTGTTATGGTGATAGTGAGAGCTACAAGAGATACAGTTGGTAACAAAGAAGAATTAAGATATATATGACAAGGTCAGTCCAGAAAGTATCCAGCCATGTACTATGGAAAATAGAGACATTTATTGAGGAAGATACAAGATACAAAAAAGCATTGTATGTAGGACAATGACACCTCAATCCCCTTCAAAGTAGGTACCTTGGGACTTCACACAGTTTTCCCAATCACCGTCAGCTGCCCTGTTATATTTTCCTGAATCTCACTGATGGTCTGAAATCTCTTCCCTTTCAAAGGTGATTTTAGTTTTGGGAAAAGCCAGAAGTCACAGAGCACCAAATCTGGGCTGTAGGGGAACTGAGTCACCTGGGTGATTTGATGTTCTGTCAAAAATCTCTGCATGAGACGTGATGCATGAGTGGGCACATGGTCGTGATGAAGCTGCCAATCACCAGCTGTGCATACCTGCAGCCTTATGAATCATCCAAATAGTTTCCACAGAAGAATGTTCAAGCTTAATGCAGAATTTGATGCAAATTCATTGCTCTACTCAATCAGTCATTCTGAATGTGAGGGCCACATAGTACACATGCTCACTCAAAGGTGTCTACCACCCCCACTGACTAGTACAGGGAAGTTGTCATTGTTCACACATGCACATTCCAGTCCACTCTCCTTGGCTGCCAGGTTACATCGATGTCACACAGACCATTCTTGTAATATTAACAATGGTTGGTCTTTTACCAGACAGACCTCGTATAATCACAGAAAGGCTACGTTCTACCCAAATTCCAAATACAGAGTTCTGCAACCATGAATATTGAATTATTGATGAAAAAAGTAACAATTACATTAAGGAAACAGGACTTATCAAATATAATCAAGTCAATTTACCTTCTTTTCTTTGTTTCCCATCTTACCCACAGCTGCTACCCAGTCTCTTTAAATCTGGCCCAGAACAAAAACTTTACTAATCACAATTATATAATACAAATTGTTTACTAGTCCCTTCTAAAAACACAAGTGTCAATATACTAATTAAGATGTCCAATCCCATGAAATTCCAAACTGGCTTTAAAATAAAATCTTCTCCTCCCCCACAGCAGACAAGAAGCCTGCAGAAGGGGACGCAGGTGTGTTCAGTGTCTTAACCTTTCCAAGAAGTCTCCTTAAATCCTTTCTTTCTGGTTCAAAGTAAAGGACTGGCACACTGATAGGTCTCTCAAAGCCTTTACCCATGAATGATCAACTCTTTTATAATCTTATTTGGGGAGAATTAAAGATTGTCTAGCTAATTGGTTTTTATTTGATAACTTATTTGACAATATTTCCTCTATGACTTAACTAATGTCTATTGAATATTTGTTATGCACATATTACTGGCCTAAATAAAGTATCCAATAAGCATGAGGCACAGTTCTTATTCTTTTTGGGACAAGTGTCATAAAATTGGCACCAAAAAAAACCTCTCATGAGGAGGAGATCCTTGTTAGCTGGAATAGTCAGGGAAGGTTTTATAGAGAGCATAATATATGTGTTATGACTTAAGGGAGACATTGATTTCTAACCAGCAGAAGTAAGGAGAAAATGACTTCACAACTACTAAACTGAGCTGTAATCAGATGGTTAAAATGTAAAAAAGCTGATATTTCAGGGAGAAAACAGCATTTTCTTTACCTTCCTATGCGGAGTATATTTAATTTAGCACATTTTACTATTTGCCTATCTCACTCACGAGATCTGTAAGTCGTGAGCAGGCAGCAACTGCAGCGGTAGACACCTTCCTGTTGGGCGACCCAGCTTTAGAGCTCACTGCCTCAGAGAAAGACGTGTCCTCCCTCGCTCCTGGCGACTAGACTACGGACACTTCACTGAAACTCAATCATTTGGATGTGTCCCCTGACGGTTTCACTGGGAGAAAATAAAGTGAAGACACGGGAAGCAAACTGGAAAGGCTTCTAACAGCAGTGACTGTGCATCTGCCAACACGGTCAGTGGCAACCTCTATTCCCCAGTATCGGAGATCAGATTCTTCCTGTGGCATCTCCTTGGAAGTAATCCTGGCAAATCTGCCTTCTTCAGCTTCTGCCCATTTTCTGAGGTTTGTCCTTGAGCCTTCCCAGTTATTCTTGCAGTTAACCATTATCCTTCCAATAAAACCCCTTTTCTGCCTAATTTCCCCACGCTATGTCTCTGTTGTTTACATCCAAGGACCTTGACTAATAAATGTGTCCCTACTTCTTGTTCTCCCTTGCTGACAAAAGAAGCGCTTGTTTGTTGAACTGGATTGAATTGAAGGGTCTACTGCCAGATTCGGAAAGGCTTTAAGTTGTTAGCTGATTCCTTTGTACTTCATTATTTTATGTAATGGACCAGTATGTATTTTTGTTTTCAATATACCCTCTCTTACAATCCTGCCTGTTTTTCAGGTGTCAGCAAACATCCCCATACAAATAAAGCTCCCATCTCCATCTCCACTTCACTCTTCCTCATAATTTTCACATTTTCAATTGTTCAACGGCCATTTTCATCTGGGTACACTGCCAGTTCTTCAAGCTTATAAATTTAAAAGTTTAACTTATATCCCAAATCAGCTCTTTTGCTTGACTTCACTAGTTTTCCTAACTTTATTACACTTTTCTTTGTGATTCAGGTCCATTAAGCCTAGCAATCACCTCTGACTTCTTTTTTTCTTCATAAACCATCACCAAGTCCACCTAAACTGTAATTCAGGAATTAATCACTGAGTACCTGCACGGGACTCTTAGGCCCTCTTGAGTTGCCAGTTCTTTATACTATTCTTGGGATTAATCTGTTTATGCCATCCAGAGGGAAGGCTTATAGTGATGAGGATGGGGAAAAAATAACTAGAAAGAAAATGAGGCTAATGTTATAGATACACCTAGAAAGACTGGGACTGACCATGAGAACGGGTAATAAACTTCACAGATCTCTTTAAGAAGTAGTAATGGTGGTGGACACAGGATAATAAAATATTATAAGGGGATGGTATGAAAGCTGGGGTTGGAAGTGCAGAGGATTTCTTGAAAATATGAACAGAAGGCAATACCAGCAAGGGGCAGTAGGAGTAAAAGAAAGTTATACACATGTAGTGATTATCAAACATGAGAACTGGAGCCAGACTGCCCAGATTCAAATCCCAGGATGGCAACCCCTCCAGCTCCCTAACCTCAGGTACACAGAGATTGTGTATGTGTCCCTCATTTCTTCACCTTTAAAATAAAGATGATAAAACACACCTCAAGGGTTATTGTGAAGGTTAAATGAGTTTGAACATATAAAGCACTTTCAAGAGTGTCAGTAAAACAGTAAGAGTATCAGCAAACATTAGTTTGAAGGGGTAATTTTTCTTTTTCATATTATGAAGAACAAAAGCACATTTTAAGAGACATAAATAAAAAAGGTAAAGTAAAAAAATGAAAAAGAGAAAAGGGGAAAATTGGCAGAACTAGACCTGAGAGGAGGGGAGAAGAGGCAGAGCAGCTCAGGTGGGTAAGTGTGGCCTTGCATGTGGAGATGGGACCTTCTGCTTAAGGACCAGAGGGAGGGAAAGCCACTCGGAGAATGTACTCACAGCTCCAGGGTGAAGAGGAGAACGTGGTGAACAGGTGGAACTGAACAATCCGTGTGTTGTCCTGCACTGGCAGACAGAGTGGAGACTGTCTAGGGTCTGAACAGAAGATAGAAGATTTTTCAGTCTTCACCGGGATGCTTAATAATCACTTGGTCTCAGCCCAAGTAGGAGAAACATAGCTGGTGATCTCACTCCTGGACCACCCATCTTTCCAACATTAGGTATTCCCTTGTCCCTGAAGCAATAGGTATACCAATTCATCAGGCATACCTACTACATAACACCTTCCATTTTGTCAAATGTAGTTAACAGAGTAAGGGGTGCATTCTGGACATACATTTACACAGTTCTGTGTTTTAGAGAAGGCTTCCTGAAATGTTTGTTTCAAATCTACGAGCCTTCCCCCAACACAGTTTGGAAACATTTACGCATCCCATATAGGTATGTAAATTGAAGAATTACATCACATTACACACAGATGTACACTTTGTCTTCTCTGGGGCTGTCTCTGATTCTGCCCTTCCCTCCAGGGAACTCTGCCAAGGAACTTCTAAGAAGCAGACAGTCCACAGGCCTTAAAAGAGGAGTACTGCTCCCTCTTGTTGGTTCCAAGCCCACAGGCTAGACTCCAGCCAAATGTAGGTCCCAGGGCCCAATTCATTCCAAACGTCAGTGTCTCAGAGGTCAATAGCCACCACCCATTTGTCTCTAGAGAGTAGCTACTGAAGTGGTAATGCCACTCAGTCAGAATCAGAGAGCAATAAAAACAATGCCTTTGGAGTGAGAAAACTGATGACCCCCAAGAAAGTCTTGGCATCTACCAATTTCATTCCCTTCTAACAATAATCCAGCTGGTTGCAATAGGTACTACAAGCCCCATTTTATAAATAAGATAACTGAGGCCCAGGGGCACTTAACAAAGTCCAGCCATGGTATCCATCATGCTTTATGCCAGCCTCTGTGCACTGGGTTTTGTTTCTACTTCTACAAAGCATCACTAAGCAGGGAAATATACTGCCTACTAAAATATCTTGTTGGCTATTCAAGCAGGGATTGTAACCTAATTATCTTTGTATTTTCAGCATCTAACCCAGTACCTGGCATGGGATACTCACTCAGTTAAATATCAAATATTTAAATACATCAAAACCAAACAGAAGGAAGCACTTTATTTTCTTCTTAGGGATGTCCTTGTTATTCTCACCTCTGCTGAAATGAATAGACTTGATTTCACTCTATTCTATAAACCCAAGGGCTACCAAGAGAAATATTGACCCAACAGTAATAATAGGTAACTTTATTTCAAAAATTTATTCATTCCCTGCCTAAGTCTACAGCTATTTCTCTAAGGACAGGTAAAATACACAGAATATATTCCCGTTTACAGATTTCTCCAAGAACAGGAATCATGTCATCTACTTTTCTCTGGATCCCCACACACTGCACAAACTTCTAAAATTGTTTGGGACAAAATTAGTTCTGGCTGACTGTATTTCAAGCTCTGAACACTATTCCTTTCATGACATAGAACTCAACCAGACCATAAAACCATAATAAATAATTTTTAAGTAAAGGCCAAGTACATGATGTTGTACTAGGTACTGTAGGAGATACAAGATTTTCAGACAAAGTATTTTCTCTCAAGATGCTTACTTGTTAAATAAATAATGTTTACATATGTAAGACCTGGGGGTGTTGGAAATGAGCAGGTATGGCTTATAAAGGCTACAGGAGTCCAGGAAAGGGAGTCACATGGTACAGTGGTCAGGGCACCATTGAAAAGGTCATGGTGCTTGGAACTCATCAAAAAGACACTAGATCTAAGTCATTGCCCTGCCCTTGCCTTCCTTATTAGCATCCTCATCCTGGGGGCACACATGACTTGGTGGACATGATAAGCCCCGTCTGATGAAATAGTTTTGCAAGACATTAGCTCTATATCCAGATTTCTTCTTTGGCAGCAAATTTGGGGTTTTGTTTGCATGTTGATTTATGAAAACCCTCCAAGAACAATACCAACTGAGTCCATAACCAGGATATAAAAGGAAAAAGAAAAGCGTCGCTAAGGTTTGACTCTTAGCAGCACCCACACCCGTCAAAGTGAGGTGAATGCCATGATCACAGCGGCCGCAGTGACAGAATGTCCAAGCAAACCGATTACACATTTACACAGAAATCCCACAAACCTCTGTTGTCCAGACACACAAACTCCCACCCTCAAAAAAAAATGCAAGCAAATAAATACTCCAAAGTCAACTTAAGTTTTCCATTTTTGTGGGAGGTGAAAAACAATAATATCCACCTAAAAGCTAATGTTCCTCATTAGAAAATCTCTTTATTGACCTGGGCCTGATTTAAGTTTTCTTCTCCCAGATGACTAAGGGTCCTGATTCAAAACTTTTCCCAAACTGCTGTGGCATCAACTAATTTTTTTTCATATTCTATTCCTCTACCTTCTTATTGGCAATCAATTAACTCTAAGTTTGAAGGGAATATTTAGGTGCCCAGGTTGGAATTATTTTTGACAAACACAACCACACTATTGACATTGACAATTCATCTAGAACTAACCATACGTAAAATCATCATTTGCAAATTCAGAAGCCCCAAAATGGTAAGTAGGAAGGTTTGATTTTTCAGTGATTTAAGGTACTTAAAGAAAAGGACATACGTGCATATGAAGCTGTGGATACTCTATGCTCTCTTAGTTCTCTCTGTCTTCAAAAATTAAAATTTACACTAAGTCCTCCATGTAACCCCAGAGCTGAGAAACAGAAGGAAATTCACTGCTAGGAGCATCTCACGCGCCTCCACCCAAGCTGAGTTCCCAGAGGCCAACACAAAAGGCATATTATACGTCTTCAGCTCCATGGCCCGAAGGTACCTGGCTGGAACTGGGAGCCTGTCCAGTTCAGACAGAAGGAAAATATTACCCTTCTATTTAATAAGGCAGTGCTGAAGGATTAATCATTAAGTAAACAGCAACAAGCCAGGAGGTTTGCAGGAGGGATAGAGTCCCACCCATGTTCTCAATTTTTTTGGGATTCAAGATGGAAATTATTACAGGGATAGTTTGGAAGCAGCTTCAGTAACAACCACCTTCCAGGGCAAGATGGAACAATGCGTGAAACCTCAGGCCTGACCCAGCCAAGAGGGAAGTTCATTCCCAGAGGCCTCCGGAGAGCACGGTCCGTTTTGTTTAACAGTTGGCATCCATGCATAGGATTAACAAAACCGGGAGGGCGTTTGTGGCCAGGCCACATGTTGCTGTGTGTCTTCAAGCAAGTCATTTAACCTTTCTGAGCCTTGGCTTTCTCAATTTAAAAATCAGTACGTTTCCTCTGTTATCAGGTATGCTGCAATTAGACACACCAAAAATAAAACTCCTCAGAATAGTCACTTGGGATGCTTAATTCTCCTCAGCTCTCCCTACTGTGAAGAAAGACACCGATAAGAGCTGCCTCTCTCAAGAAAATATTAATGTGTTACTTTTGTTCTGTAATCTGAGCCAGGGGACCTGAGGCATTTGTCTGAACAAAACAGGGCATATGCCTTCTCTTGGAAAGTAGATGAGGCATTACCTCATAAACGACCTGATTTGACCTTGGGATTGCAATATACATGGCACAACTCCACGTGGCTGTGTGGTGTTGATAAGATATAGATATTTCATAAAATGTATTATCTAAAGGCTGGTTCATTATCTTTAAAAGGGGGGCTTGAACAAGAGTCTTTATCTCTGATTGGATTTCACTTGTCTCCTGTTACAATGCTTACCTATTAATTTATTCTGACACAAAAATATATACTGGACATCTAAAGTGTGCTGAGCTCAGTGCTCAATGCAAAATGGAAAGTAAGAAACTATAAAACACAATCTCTGCATTTACAATATAAAGCATAGGTAAGGAAAGAAAAAGAGAGCACAAATAAAATCTGAATATCAAAGGATAAGACAGAATTAGAAGGTTTGAGAGCTACAATGTCTGCAGTAGCTGAGACATATGACCCTGTTTTTCTGGGTCTATCTACAGTGGCCTGGGGTGGGGTGGAGGATTGGCCCCCATGGTGCTAGCACACCATGTCATGTTAGGGGCCAGAGTGCCACACAGCATCACATAGGGTGTCGATGCAGGTCGTGAAGCATGTGTGGGTATGTATGAGATCCATTTTTCCTCAAGGATCCATTGGAAGGCAGAGTGGGCAGCACTGGAGTGTGGGACTGGAATCCCACACTCCAATGCTGTACTCTTAATCCTGAGCCAAATGGAAAGGTACGACCAAGGGTCCTTGCTAGGAAGTACTCAAGGATGAGGGAGGCTAGTCACTGGTACTGAAGATTTTTTAGGTCTCCTTTGCACAATCTCAACTGTTTGGTGTGTAACTGAATTGCTATGTCATGGTGAAAGATTTGGATACCTTTGACAGCCTTAAGCACACACAACTCATGATAAGATCATCCCTATACAGATCAGAAAAAGGTAGCTGAGGGCAGAGACAGGAGTCTACCTTCAGTGGGAAACTCTATATCAGGTTTATCACAGGGGCACTATAATAATCCCAAAGTCCTATGTCACCCTATATCATAGCAGGGAGGACACAGCACAGCTGCTGCCTCACCCAGGAACAGGGGAAAAGAAAGAAAAAAATACAACGAAGGCTCTAATCTCAAAAGAGAGACCAAAAAGAAAAAAGTTCAATGGCCACCCTACCCCCAACCAACGTCTATGTCTCAGACAAGAGCAGTCTCATTATTCCCATCTGGTGGCCTCTGGGGTCTACATTCCAATTATCTTTTGACTGCAATTTGTGAAAGCAAAGTATCATGCTGAACAGGGTAGATGGGTGTGGGAGAGGAAACAGACATGGTTGGTTCTGGTCTCTTTATTTTTCACAAACCCTGACAAAAAAAATTAAGGAAGATTTTACATATATATTTTATTCTATATATACACACATAACAATTTTATTATGTATGTATATAAATATATAATATTATATATTTTAAATATAATATTGTATATATTTTAAATATTATGTTACATATTATAAAATTATATATTTTATATGCAATCAAATTCTGTCATATGTGTATAGATAAATCTTCTTTAATTTATATATACACACATATACACATATATATATATATATTTGTACACAAACATGACAGAATTTCATGGTGTTAATTGAGTGAATGTAACACATACTCAAATGTATCCTAAAAGTGCAGCAATGGCGTGGTCTGGAATCAACAGACAATGTTCCTTAGAGGAAAGGAGAAAATAAGATAGAGTTTTGAAGAACAAAAAAGAGAAGAATTAACTGGACGCACATACGAGGACATTCTCTGTGAAGGGAAGAGTTTTACAGTTTAAGCGAGTCTATAAAGATGGAATGAGTCTCCCATCAAGGGAGGTGAGTCATAATCAAGATTTTCTCTTTCCAGACCTTCAGAGCACAGTGTCTGATTCCCGGACCCCTGTCTTCGGACTCCTTCCCCTCTTGCCTTGCTCCTTCTCATTTCCATATTCAAGTCGCTTTGGCAGACTGATTTCCCAGGACACTTAAGTCAGAAAGGCCCTTTTTTCTAGCATAACAGCCATCATAGACTCCTCCAATGCCTGCTAAGTTTTTGCCCTTTGCCATATCTTAAGTGTTAACAGGTAAAGGGTCTGTCATGTCCATGGGTGTATAGCTCAAACAGGGTCTAGCACAAAATGTTTTCAATTTATTGAATGAGTGAGCAGATGATTATCAGATTCTCAAGAATGAGATCTAGTTTGAAAGAAGTGACATTAGAAAGATAAAGATAAAAAGAATATGTTTTAAGTCTTAAGAACTCCAAGTGTGGTGGTGGAAGGGGAAATGCATGCAAATCCTGAATTACAAGCTAATGTTATAGAGTTTAATAGATACACATGGTGCTGTTGAAAGCATAAAAGGAGGCATCAACACTGCTGGAAGGTCAAGGTAGGCTTCACAGAGGAGGAGAGCTTTATGCTGAGTCTAAAGGGTGGGAGGAGTACTCACTGGTTAGCCAGCAGAGAGTAAAGCAAAGGATTTGAAATATGAGTAATGTAGTGAACAGTAGATGAAATTACAGCTCAAACATGCTTTGAATTTCAGTCTTTGTTTTATCTACAGAGAATCACAGCCAGAGCATATAGTCAATGAGTTGAAGTCTAAATTGCTTTAGTTCACAAGTTCCCAAAGGGTAAGGACCACATCTTTGCTGTGTACTCTCAGAATTTCATGCCTCCTGCACTGTGGGTGTTCAATAAATATTTAATAATAATGAGTTGATTAATTGAAAGCATTCATGTTCCATATGCATGGGTAGAGCCTCTTTTCACTTTAATTACTATTGCTTTAATCATCATTAAATAGCATTTCTTAGATAGCAATTTGGTTCACTGTTAAACACACAATCTGCCTGAGTTTCTAGCCCTAAGGTAAATAGGAGTGACAGAGAATAACCCACTCCGCACCACTGGTGAATGCTTTTGTGTAAAACACAAAACAGAAGCACTTGGCCTGTATAAAACAGAAGCACTTGGATGTGGAAGGGCACTTACCGAGAGAGAGCACCTGGATAGGTGCTGTCTAAGATTTGGAAATATAGGGACTACCAGCAGGAACCAGGAAACAAGGGGGCAGTCTATCACATGGTACAGACTGAAATAAAACCAGAAGGAGGCCTTCCAATAATGTGGCAAGAAGCAGCTGGACTCCTGGCTTAAGAGTGTCTTCCAGGGAGTAGACAATCCAGAGAGTGTGACAAGTGGTGAGTGTGTTCCAGACCAAATCACCACAGCGGTGCTGAGGTGAAGAGAAACGTACCTGGATGTCTGAGCATCACTGCCAGCCACATTGTCCATGACCGGACTGTTTCAGTGAAGCTGTCTCATTTCAGCTAAGCGAAATGTAAAAGGCATTCATGACTCAAGCCAGAAGCAGCTTGGGGAGCACTAAACCAATGCTGATGCAGAGGAAGTAGCATTGTGTCTAAGCCAGACAGATAACGGAAGAGAGGTTGGAGAGAAGTTAAGAGATGGAGATGGGGGAAGAGGAAATGGGAGCAGAAGTGAGAACACTTAGAACATTCTCATAAGCACAAGAGGAAAAAGTATTTATGAAAGAAGGAAGATCCATTTTTTTCCTCTGGTACCACCCGGGGTCCAGTGTGGAGCGGCCAAGCACTATAGATCAAGGATGAGACTGGGGCTCTCAGGTAGTTATCCTGGACTTCCTTAATTCATGTTAATATGTATCAAATAATCTTCTGTCTTCCATTCTTGCCACAGTAGATTCTATCATGCACAAAACATCCACGGTGTTATTTTTAAAATTCAACTCAGACTGTATCATTCTTTGGTGTAAAACTCCCACTGGCTTCCCACAGGATAGCTCTGTGATTATTGTAGTGCAGGGCTCTCAACTCAAGAGCCTAGAGGGGCCAAATTGTAGGTATGAAATAGACCTGTGTCATGAGATTGGGCGGGCCTCTCAGAATTGTATGACAAATTTAAAGAGTGCTGTTTCTCCTTACCTTCAGCAATGTTTTGGCATGTGGAAATGTGAACCCATATTTGCTAGAACTTCTAGGTTTTTTTTTTTTTTCAACACAAACTAGATATCTAAATTTCCAAGTGAAATCTAATTTTAAATGTTGGATCAAGTTTATAAAATACAATTTATGCCAAGCAAAATGTATCTGCATGACAGTGCTGTCTACTAGCTGCCAATTTGCCTTCTCTGCTATAGGACTTAGGCCAGTCTACAATCAGCGTCAACTTTATTTCATGATTGCTGGTAAAAGGGTTAAATTGTAGGAAATGTAATCAATGTTGTGAAAAGCAAATGGCCAAGTGAAAGGGCTCAACTTCTCTCCGGGAAATCTAAAGTATAGCATTAATGGCTGAGGATAAGAGATTAAACCAGGAGAGTTGGAACCTGCACTGTGTCACAGCAACCAAGAGAGGTCCATAGAGACATTGATTCTTCAGTAACTTTCTAAACCAATAAACCAATCTAGTGAGGTTGCCTTGCCAGGACCTCACTTCAAGACTTAACATGTCTGGTCTCTAATCACTCAACTTTATGCTCACTATTCACATTTGAAGAGGCAAAATAACTCAGAAGGAGTAAGAACATATTATTAACCAAATTCTCAGAACAGTATTCATCTCTTCAGAGGATTGAGTGAATATGTGAGTCACAGAAAAAATGTCCTTACTGAGCGGGGTACAAAAGTATATTTCTTAGTGATCATCCTCAGAGAGCCACATCTAGCACTGGGGATACAAGATATGGGCACTTAACACAGTTAGATAATAATACTAGAGTATCTAAAGCAAATCCAGAGACAGGCATTTTCAGTTAACAATGAGGAAGTTCAAAAATTCAGAGAGCCAGAGAGCAGATAAGTATAATCAGAAAAATTTTGAAAGAGGAGATAGGACTTGAGCTAAATACTGGATTAATATAGTTGTCATTGATTCATTAATTTAACAAATGTTTGTGAAATGCTTGATATGATTCTAGACACAATTCTAGTCACAATAGAGAAGAAAACAATGCCCTCATAGAGTTTCTATCCCAGTGTAGAAAAACCAGCGATAAATAAGTTGACAGATAATTTCAGGTAGTTACTAGTGCTGCAAATAAAATAAAAGAGGGCAATAAATGTAAGGAACCAGTGTGGTGTTGGAGGTTAGGCATTTGGGCTGAAGAGACATGGAAAGGAGCCAGGCAGGTTAAGGTCTCGAGAAAAATCATCTCAGGAAGAAGGAACAATTGGTGTAAGGGGAGGATGATCTTAGTACTAAAAGGGGGGTGAAGGGATGCTAGTGCTATGACATGAGACCAGAGAGGCAATGGAGAGGGTCCTGCAGCCTCGAGGTGCATAGTAAGAATTTGGGTTTTGTTCTATTTTTAATGAGCAGCCATTGGAGAACTTTAGGCAGAAAAGTGATATTAAAATGATTGTCTAACCACTATGCTGCGCATCCAAAATCGATACAAAATAATATTAAATGTAAACTATAATTGAAAAGAATAAATTTTTTTAAAAATTTAAGTTTTATGATATAAACAATATTTTTTAAAAATAACACTGGAAATTACATGGGAAGTTACCTTTAAGGACAAAGAACAGAAGTAGATAGACCTCCTAGGAGGTAAATGGAGTACATCAGGGAAGAGACTGAAGTGTCTGCAGTTGTCCTTTACCAGTGATGAGTTCCTGTACTAGTCCTGAGGCAGATAAATAAGATGGGGCTTGAAATCGAGGATTTTGAATGCCAGCTTCAGGAACTGATTCAATTCTTAAGAGCACTGAGGTGCCTGGTCATAGACTGGGGTGACAGCAGAGCAATAATTTATTTGCTTATTTGTTACCTACTTCTCTCCACTAAAAGTAAACTTAGTGAGGAATTTTGTCTTATCCTCCAGGACCCCATCAACATCACTATCATCGCCACAAAACTCCAAGCAACTTGAAGGCAGACACCATGCTAGTTTGACCTTGAACACACAGTTATCAGCACATAGTAGGCTCTCAATCAGTGATTAATAAACACAATAAATAAGTGAAAGAACCACGTATCAGTGAAACAAATTGGGTTCAACTGGAAGTATTGGAAGTGTGAGAGGCAGTGACATTGTGACAATAATACAGATTTAAAGAGTTAAGGGACTAAACTAAGGAAAGAAGAAAGAAAGTAGAGAATGAAGCAATCTGTATTTTGAAGAGAATCAATAGAACTCAAAGAGAGTGCTGGCTCACTGACTATAAAGGATAAAACTAAAGAAGTAAAAGATGACCACAGTGGGTCTGGCAGATTTCCCAGGGCCCTGAGGTAGGGTTTGGCTGTGGTACAGATCTGGCCAACGCAGTGCGTTCGCATGATACTGAAAGCAGAGTTGAGGTGTAGGACACAAGGCCAACTGCTTTGCTATTTTCTGGGAAGCAAAACCAGGGAGGCATTTGGATTTTTTATGTCAGTGTTGAGCAGAGGCCTCAGGACCGAGTCAATTGTTCCTTGTGTGTCTAGAAGTAGGAAGCAAGGTTTCCACTTTGTTGATGCAGATTATAGCAGGTTCAGTTGCGGTCCTAGGCTGATAACAGTAATGACTCCTGAATTATAGCTATTTGCCGGTCAGGGCCACTTCCAAGTCATGTTACATTCTGATGTCAGTAGTCAGGACACAATCTGGATGACGGTGGTATCTGCTACCATAAAGAATCAGCACCTCTCCTGGTAGGCAGATGCAGTATGGTGACCTTGGAGGCCATTGCTGAAACTTGACACGTATTTTGTTTGTTCAGCCCTCTGAGTGATTCTAAAAGCTGTTCACTGCCCTCATGATAAGTCCTTATTGCTTAAATTAGCTAGAGTGGATTTTGTTTTCTGTTAATGAACTGTGAGAGATATAGTATTGATAAGTATTTCTGAATCTGAAGGAACCTGAAGAGGTGAGACAATGGTGGGAACGCTAGAAGAGAGGACAAGTTGGGAAGATAAGAAAAGGATAGAGACTGCAGGAGAAAGAGAAGATGTTCTTGCCTCAGAGGAGTTGAAATAGGCAGTATGAGAAGAAGAAAGCAGAGTCAAGACAGGATAGAAAAACTGCAGCAAATCTACAAAGTCACTGGCATGTGACTTTTATTTACTTATAAATAAATATACAGCCTGGCAACTGAGCACAGAGGCAGTGAGTAGGCGGCACCATCCAGGAGCCCTCTGGTTGCAAGGAGCATCCTGCGAGGAGGTGACAGCTTCCAACAGGGTCTCTGAAAGCAGACAGATTCACTGGAAATCATTCCCATAACTGTTTAGATAAATTCAAATGGTCTGTTGTATATGTATTGAACATTGTCACAAAGAGGAAACATGGGCTTGAGCCATTAAACACAATGCCTGCCGGCCCGGGCCCCAGGGCCCGGTGCCAGCCTCACATAGCAGGCATGTATGGAAACACACACTAAGAACCAACAAAACACAGGGCATCCTGGAGGCTGCTGTTTGACAACAGAAGGACAGAAATGCCTTCCCAAGAGAGAATGTGAATGGTCTAGGAAAAAATCCCATAGAGTGAGCTACTGGAAACTCTATGTTCAGTGGAACATCAACATGATTTACAGCTATGGAACTATTCATTTTAACAGCATTCTGGGTTTCCAGGCTGCTCTTACCAACCCTGGGCCAAGAATTAGAGAGGGAAGAGGATGATGGGTGTGGAGTAGAGGGAGGGGAGAGATGGACACGGCCAGGAATCTGTAGATGTGTTCTGCAAATGTTTACAATGTTTTTATTTTATCCATTTGTCCTTTTCCTGTATTTTTACCCAGATCCATTTGGCAAAGCACTTGAGTTATTTGTGACATACTCAGAGCTTTTTATACTATTATTTTCAAAATGCATTGGTGATCATTATCTTGATAATGTATACAATTTGTGTCTCTTCTCCTGCACCTATGCCCGTCCTCTCTCTTTACTGATTTGTAAAGAACTTCTTTTGTCTTTTATTTAAAGGAAACATACAAACATCAAAGAGCTTAACACTCAGGCATCATTCTCATATGGAAAATTATTTAAATGATCCATTCAAACAAGCTCACTGTAGCAATCATACCACCTTTATAAATTGTATCGTAAAGAGAAAACACACGCTGCTCTAGTTAATATTCTCCCTTTCAATGACAAAATCTACAGGCTACAATTTGCTCTCAGGCGGTCAGGGTCTGAAACCACTGGGCAGATTGATTTCACTTGACCTTTCTAAAGTTAGATTCTCTGGCATGTTGGGGCTACGGGGACTCTAAGTAGGGAAATACTACAAGGCTCTAAAAAGTAGGGAGAAAGGAGAGATTCACTCATATAGCTTTCATATGTGTGCTCGCTTTAACACCCAACAGTGCTAATTAAATTTTTCAGTCTGAGAGTTATGAGAGCCAGCCTAAACATGAGCTTGGTGTGAAGCCCTTCACAGTGTGCATCACAGCAATCTACACCACATGGTAAAGGTCACCTTCTTATCAAAGAAGTTGTGGAAGGGACAATAAATGCTGGATAGGGTGTCAACAATCCAGGCCTCCATATTTGCTATTGATGTGGCTCCCCTGCCATCAGCATGTTCATGAAATGACTCATCTTTCAAAATAACCAGTGGTGGCAAAGGAAGTGTGCTGTGAGTGGGCTGGTTCGCGTCTCAGTGGACAGTGCCTGTCTCAAAAGAGTCCGCGATACACTTCCCCCTGAACTACAGAGGCCATGGCAAAGCTAGACTTCGGGAGTTTAAGCATCTCTGCAAATTTACTTCTTGCACAGATAGTGATAATGATGGTAGTGTGATGGTTGAATTGTGTTCCCCCAAAATTGACATGCCAAAGTCCTAACCCCTAGTACCTCAGAATGTAACCTTCCTTGGAGATAGAGTTTCTTTAGGTATAACTACGTAAGATGAGGTCATGCCGCAGTAGGGTGGGGCCCTCATCCGATGTGACTGGCCGCCATATAAAATGGGAATTCTGAGCACAGGAATACAGACACATGGTGGAGCCCATGTGAAGATGAAGGCAGGGCTCTATCTTAACTACTGGTAACAGTGGGCCAGAGCTAAAGGTCAATGACAGGAGTGATTGCTTCACTATAAACTAAATGTTAGAAAACACTCCCACTGCCCCACTCTTCCTCAGAAAACACTAATGGTTTTGTCACCCAGACATTTATCTAATCTTTGAAAAAACATTTTAGCCCTGGCTGGTATGGCTCAGTGGATTGAGTGCCAGCCTGTGAAACAAAGTGTTGCTGGTTCAATTCCCAGTCAGGACATATGCCTGGGTGGCAGGCCACGTCCCCAGTAGGGGGCGCATGAGAGGCTACCACACATTGATGGTTTCTTTTCCTCTTTTTCTCCCTCCCTTCCCCTCTCTCTAAAAATAAACAAATAAATAAAATAGTTAAAAAATATTTTACATTTTTCTCCTATGTCCTCTCTGGGAATAAGAAGTGAATTTACCCCTCACTATTTTAAGTAGAATGACTACTGAATCATCCTAAACTTGCCCCTTTCTGTCTCACCATCTCAAAGCAATACCTCTAGTTCTTATATTCCAGATTTGGCGGAAGTCCTTCTCCATCCTCTGCATGAGTCTGTGATTTATATCATTGCTCTATTAAACCCCACGTCACCTAGACTCTCTTTTCTGTGGGCTCATTAATTCACCTAACAAGTATTGAGCACTTTCCTTATGCAAGTCCCTGTTGAAGCACTGGTGACACAGAAATAAATAAAGCTCTGTTCACATCCTCAAGTAGCTCATTCTGTAGAGACAGAATTACAATTACAATAGAATGGGAGGATGAGTGGGACTGAACCCAGCCCATCAGGATGTGATTTGGACTATCGGAGAACAAGCAGAGCATGTGGGTTTTGTTCAGAAGAGGGCCGTGTGTTGATCAGAGTATTTGCAAATAGCAGAGGTGAATTCTAGCTACTTCAGCATAAGGAGAGAGGGGTTACATTATTTGAGTGGCTTTTAGAAACCTCAAGAGGTCAAAACAGCCCTCAGAAAGCTAGAAGCAAAGTCTGTTCCCAGGATCTGAAGAGTAGGAACTGTTATCAGCATTACTGGCTCTAATCATTTCTGGTCCTTTCATCATTCCACTTTAAGACACTGATACCAAAGGAGAGAGAGTCTTGCTTGCTGCTCCTCAGTTTTATGCCCACCCCTTTCCCAGGGAGACCAGATCACCTTACAGACACCCTGTTCAGACTGCTTCCATCGGGCGGTAAGCAGATCCTCCAAATAAAACATCAGGGTGCTGACAGTAAAGCCAGGCAAAGCAAATAAGAGATGTCTAGAAAAGGAACAAGAATAGGCTGGGAGGTTGGAGAAGACTCCTCAGAGGAAATGAACAATAGCAAAAAAAATTAAAGAAAAGTTAGGAGTTAGTGTGGTGCATGTAAGAGAACGGGGGACAGGCAGGTGGGCTGGGCATTTGAACGGCAGGGAAAAAGCACAGAGCCAGCCCCGAAGAGGATAAGTAGGGATGCTGCAGGGAGTGGCAGCAAAGGAAGGAAGGTGTGGTCATGCCACAGCAATAATGTAGGGAAGAAGAGGAGGGAAACCCACACAAAAAACTGGATATTAGATTTAGTGTGACAGCAATGTTCAGGGACACAAGAAGTAAGGCCAGAGGGATGATAAGTGACAAATGATGCACAGCACCAAACACATGATCAATGCTGAATAAATGCCAGCTCCACTGTCATTACAATCATGGAATGGGAAGTATCAGCCCCTTCCTCACAGGTCTGGCTGAGAACTCGGTGAGGTGAAAAGTGTGAAGTGGATGGCATGTACTTTGGTGTGTTTCTTGTTTATTTCCCACTTCCATCCTCATTCTTGCACGGAGATTAGAAACAGTACATGACCTAAGGTGATTGTGCTGAGCATAGAAAGAAGCAAATAGAAAAGGGGAACTAAGGTAAATAGCTAGCCATGAGGTATGAGGAAAAGAAGGCATCTAAAGTCCCTGCCGGGTTTCTGATGTGGGAGTTTGAGTAGATACTGGAATCGTTCACCAAGCTGGGAAAGGAACCGTGCTTGGTTTGGTGTACTTTGGGGTAAATGATGTCAGCCGTGACTTGGTGCTGGGTTCGAGTGGCAGGGCACCTCCTCAGGTGGCGGTCCTAACCGGCACTGGCCTCACCACCCCTTGTTTGGGAAGCAAACAGCCGAGACTAAGGCACGGAGCTCCAAACTCACAATGAGGCGCCATGTCATGTGACCTGCTCTGATATAAGCCAAGCTTAAGCTTGTCCTCTTGTCTTTCCCTGCACTGTACTCCCTGAGGCAAGCCATCTCCCTGTAATTTAAACATCTGTGGAAATCTCCCCTCTGATGATGCCTCTAGTAAATAAACTCTCCAAAAGGAAAACAGGAACAGGAAAATTTTTTAAAAACCTTCAGAGACCTGTTAATGTCTGAAAACTATTTCCCCCCGAACACCTGGGGTTTCTGGGACATGAGTACTTTCCAAGTCCCTCAAAACAAGTCAGGAGGACCTGAGTCTTTCCATGGCCTGCAGAGCCATGTCCAGTCTCAACACTAACACACAGTGATGAATCATAAAGAATGGAGGGGAGTCAGATTGGAACTGTTACTAAATCCAAGGAGTAATTTTTTTCTTACTTAGGATGTGTTTCAGATCTTATAACATCTGCCTGTTTAAATTTCAGCTGGCGAATTTTTTTCTTCTGGTTAAAAGATTTCCTGATTTCTTATAACAGTAACTGATGTTTCCCTGTACATTCTCTTTTCCTGACTAGTTTCACATTTCTTTAATCTCCTAATAACCTTGTGGCACATGTTTTATCTTCTTCATTTGAAACTAGATATCAGAGGCTGGTGATTTGCCCAAGGACATGGGATGACTGCACAGGTTATAAGAAATTAGGCACTGGGTCTCTTGATTCCAAGTACAGTCTCCTTTCCATGGCTCTCTCCCACGTGTTTGGTTGGAGCCTTCCCTTCTCAAAGGACAGACCCTCCTCGGAGCACACACCCTGCTAACAAGCAGTGCAATCAGTGAGAAGGCTCCCCACATCCACCTGCTCACTCATCCAGAGAATACTGTATACTGAGCAGCTCAGGCAGCACTGATTACAAAGGTCAGTAGTGGACACGTGGCTGGAAAGCTTTGTAGAGTAATAATCAGGTGTAGCCTCTTTCCTTCCTCTTAGAACTTGATGATGTGATCAGGGTAACACATTCAAGGGTAAGAGTTGACCTCTTGGAGGACTATGGCTTTGTGTTCATGATATTCATCTTTCAGAAATATCTGTGACCCAGAGAGATAACAAGTGATGAAATTAGAGAGGCTTTGCATTAGAAGATTCCAGAGAGAGAAAAAAAAAGGAAGCCAATCACTTCAATTTATAAACAAGGAAACTTGGCCTTAGGAAAATGAAGTCATTTGCCTTAAGTCACAGAGCTGACCGGAGGCAGCTTTTGTAGTAGAATGCAAGTTTCTTAACTCTCCATCTAATGGTATTTCCTCACATTGTACAGCGTATGGCTACAAAGGATATACCAAAGCAACCGCATTCATTCCTCACTAACCATGAAACTTAGGTTTAACACATTGGAAACAGCCCTCAAGTCACCACTCCAAAGCTGGAGTGAGTGCCTAAGATCCTGAGATCCTGAGTTCCCAGTCAAAGCCGTGCCAATGACTCACATTTCAATGTCGACCCTCCTGGGCATATCACCATATTTGTAGGAGCCATGCCAAATAGACAGGCAGATGGGCTCCATGCAAACCATAAACCAGAAAGCCTATTTCTGCCTCTTATCTGGGGCCTCTGAGAATAGTTGCTTATCGTAACTGATTGATATAGATAGAAATATGTCCCTCTTACTTGCCTATGCCTGACTTAGAAAAAGTATGAGTATGCAATTCCCTATCAAGGAATAGGCACACTTGCCCCAAAACATCTCCACCAGTGTCACAACAAAGTGTCTACAATTTCAAATAAGAGTTATGATTCCTTTGATTCTTAAAGGCCCTTGTCCTTGAAGAACTACCTGATGGACTGTAAATTCTCTGGGAAGGGAAAGGAAATACAGAGGCTAAAGGGTAGATAGCAGTGGAAAGAGACACAGGGAACCGCCAAAAACCACATTCACACGCTTCATCTGTCATTAACTTTTATTGAGCACTTAATGTATACCAGGCACCAAGCTAGGTGAAAGGGAAACAAAAATGAATAAGCCATGATCTCTGTTCCGGAGTCCAGGGAAAGAGGTGTGAACAACCATAACACTCTGCAATAAAGTGTTAGAATGGTTTTATGCTCACAGTGCTACTCAGATGAGAAAACAGACGAGGGCCACCGAACAGGGCCCACAAGACTCCGTACTGCCAAGGAATTGATGCTGAGGCTGAGTGTGTGCAGATGAGGAGCCTCCCTGAAACAAGACCAAGAGGGGATTTGAGGCTGAAGGAATAACATTATAAGGCACAGAAGCGAAACAGGCACTTTAAGAACAGCAAGCAATTCTGAATAAGTATAATGGTGACATCACGGACATCTGAGCTTGCTCTGGAATGAGGGGAGTCCTGGAGCAGCAGTCTTTTAGTGCTAAAACCAGGAAAGATCCAAGTAAACCCCACTGAGCTGATCACCCTCCAGATGGTTGTGGGGGAGGGGCAGATGTCAACATTTAGAGGACACTAGTAAAGCAAATTGCATAGAAGGAGCGCTGAATGGGGAGCTAGAAGCCCTGAGATCAGACTTGGCTTTGCGACCACTAGAAGCCTTTCTGGACGCAGTTTTCCAATTTGTACTGTGGCAAAGGAGCTCTGATCCATGCTCTAGTTCAAGACTCCAGCATTCTGAATGGAGTTACCAAAAGAGCAAAGTTAGGGCGAATCACCTGCCTAAACAACAAAGCCTCATTCAAAATTAGCCCTGCCAGACACTGGTTTGTGGCTCGGCATCACAGTGATTGAAAAGCCATCAGTCCCTGTTTGTCATGACTATAGAGACGTATATTAAGTTGTAATGATGTGGAGCTGCCTATCATTTGCACTGTGGCTTCTTACAGACTTCCTTATTTATTTGTTCATTTTTCCACTGAACCAACGGACTGTAACAATACATTTGTAAATTAGTAAAGAGGAAAGAAATGACTGTAGTACCTGAGATATCACTTCATTTAGATGATTAGGTGACTTAGGTTATTGCCTCATAGAATCCCTCCACTTTATCAGGCTTTGGAAATACTGTGCTTTTTACAGATTGAAGGTTTGTGGCCACGCTGCATAAGCAAGTCTATTGGCACCACTTTCCAACAGCATTTGGTCACTTTGTATTGCTGTTACACTTTGGTAATCTTGCAATATTTCAAGCTTTTTCACTGCTATTATATTTGTTGTAATGATCTGTGACCAGTGTATTGTAATTGTCTTAGGGTGCCTCAAATCATGCTGATCTAAGACAGCAACCCTAATTGATAAGTGTTGTGTGTGTTCTCACTGCTTCACCAGCTGGTTGTTCTGTTTTCATCACTCTCTATCACCTTGGGCCTCCTTACTCCTTGAGACACAACAATATTGAAATTAGGCCAATTAATAGCCCTACAATGGCCTCTACATGTTCATGTGAGATGAGGAGTTGCTGCCCTAACTGATGTGGCTCAATTGGTTGGAGCATCATTGCATAAACCAAAAGGTCTCTGGCTCGATTTCCCATCAGGGCACATACCTAAGTTGTGGGTTCGGTCCTCGGTTAGGGTGCATATAAGAGGCAACTGATAGATGTTTCTCTCTCACATTAAGATTCTCTCCCTCTCTCCCACCCTTCCCCTCTCTCTAAAAATCAATAAATATGTCCTCTGTGAGGACAAAGAAAAAGGAAGGGTTACCTATCTACTTCTGGTGAAGATGCTGTGGAAACTGTGAAAATGACAAAAAAAGATTTACAGTATGATATAAACTTAGTTGCAAAAGCAGTGGCAGAGTTTGAGAGGATTAACTCCAATTTTGAAAGAAGTTCTATTGTGGGCAAAATGTGGTCCAACAGCAACCACGGTACAGAGAAATCATTCACAAAAGGAAGAGTCAGTCACAGAGGCCAGCTTCACCGTTGTCTTATTTTAATGAATTGCCATAGCCACACTCCTCTTCGGCAATCACCATCCTGACACTCAGCAGTCAACACAGAAGCAAGACCCTCCACCAGCAAGAAGCCTGATTCACTGAAGGCTGGGATGATCGGTAACATTTTTTCATAATGATGTATTTTTAATTAAGCTATGTACATTGTTCTTTTAGACATAATGCCATTGCACACCTAATGGACTACAGTATAGTGTGCACATAACTTCCACATGCACAGGAAAACCAAAACCACTGTGTGGCTTGCTCTACTGTGAAACTCTCTTTATGAAGGGCCCTGGAACCAAACCCGCGAAATCTCCAAGATGTGCCTGTGCTAAACTAGACCAAAGCTAGAATTACTTTCGTAATTTTCCCAGACCAATGCTAGAATTACTAAACAAGCTCAGGACTCCCAATTAAGTTGTATAGAATCTCTATCCATATTAACACCAAAATTCCAGGAATGACTTGTGTCTATGCTGCACCTTGACTATCTACAAAACATAAAGAGACCAAACTCAGTCAGAGAAAAATAAAAGCCGTCAACGTTTGGGTGAGTCAGAAGACGTGTGGAGTAAAATCATATGAGCTCAATAATCAGTGGTCTGGCAGACTAAATTTAGTGCTTCAGGGTCTTTTCCAAACAATCTTCTTCTATGTGAATATTATGAACCCAAAACATAATGTGAGCTGCTAAACTGCATTTTCCATTTTCTGGATTTTTAAGTTTCTCATATACTTCCACAGATGGGAGATTAGCCCAGCAATCCTTGCACAAGTTCTAAAAAATAATCAGTTCCATTTCCAACCCCAGTGATTGTTCTCAGCTTCACAGCTTGTAGCCTCTGCCAGGAAACGAAGCAAACGTTCCCTCTTTCAAAGCAGGTGCAGCAGCCTGACAATAATCCAATAAAAAACCTATTAGCTGGGTCTCCATGACACTCCCGGTATCCATGGGACCCACAATATCTTTAATGTAGATAATAAATCCAGACCATTTCCTCCCGCAATTGCTCCCAATATGGCTCCACTCCTACGACTGTTCCACTAACCTTTTGTGGCTACATTTTCTCATGAATGCTGAATCACTCTCTAATCTTTGCCATGAAACACGTGTGGGCCCACTCAGTGAAACAGATCAATCCACTTGTGCTGGCCAATTGCAATTGCCTACTGGGCCATATCTGTAGATTGCAAACAGCAGGCCTAATACTGACCAAGTTGTAAATTATCAATCATGGCATGGTGGTTAAGTGATGATGGGTACAGCAAGAAGACAAGAGGGGGTTTGTGACCACACGCATCTCCTGAGTAATCCTGAACATGTGAACTCCACAGCAGATCAGTATGTTAAATAAAACTTCAAGAAAGAGGTATGTCCTAATCCATACCACAGATTTATTTTCCTTCAATAATGCTGTTATCATACCTCATCTCAATTCAGGAAATCTTTTATTGCAGCCTATACTAAAGACCAAACCTTCCCTATGCCTGCATTCAAGGGTTTCATCAATAGGCACTCTCTATCCATCAACACCATCTATTATTGTTTCCCTATTAAGACTGATTAAAGAGGCCACAATGTCTCACTGTTTAAGATGTATGATGCTCACTGTCTCATCCCACCACTTGCTGGACCGTTATCTCCAGAGAGGCAGAAGCTAAGTTTGCATTGCTTTGATAACTCTCATGTTCCCAGCACCTAGCACAGTGCCTGCTACTTCGAAAACACTAACTGAAACAATAAAATGATGGGTTTGTGTGGGTTTTGCTTAAAAATGAGTATTCTGTTCCTACTCTATATTGATTTTCCTCAGCCTTAAGACCCTGCATAAACCCTGACCCTTTCTGGAAGATTTTTCTAGGCTGTCCTTGACTGCAGTGACCTCTTTGCATCAAAATCCAATTATGTTATAGAGCTCATGTCTCCATCTAACTTTTGACTTGGAAAATGATAGAATGTCAAGAATTGTTAGATGGACCAACACTACATTTTTTATAAATAAAAATTCTTAAATCAAAGAGACAACATCACTTATTCAAATATATAATAGTATATCACAACCAAGACTAGAATAGAACATTGTTTTTTTTTGGGGGGGGGTTGTTTGTTTGTTTTTGTTTTTGGCCAACTGCAACTCCACTGTAACTTAGTCTCATCGACAACAGAAGCTCATTGTTTCTTAAAGGCTTGTGAGATATTGATCTTCCACACTCACAGAGCAGATTCTATTTTATATTTGATAAATATCATTAAGTGGCACATTTGTTCTCTGATATAAACTGTTGAACCCTAAAATGTAGAACAGTATGAAATCAACCTTGTGTAATAAAACACGAAAGGTTGTTGAGTTTCTCTTTCCTTCATGTTTAATGAAAATCTGAAGTCTCCTCGGATTTCTGATGATTTGTCTTAAATAGACAAAAACATCTAGGTTGCTATCACATGTCTTGAAAGCAATATCAAATCAACAGCCACTCAGAATAAATAGTTCTCTGGGAAACCATTTCCATTCACCAGTGCTTCTGCAAAGTGTAACAAAAAATAATGTAATAAGAACCTGGAAAAACAGAAAGAAGTGGGAAAGAAAAACAAGTGTCATTTTATAGGATGAGAAAGAACCCCTCAAAAAACTTCACTGTGCATATAATCTATCTATTCCCCGGGGGAGAAGTGCCATAAGAAACAAGGAAGACTTGTCCCCACCAACAGATACTGTCTCTTGAAAAGGTGCTAAATAATAAGACAGGTTACCAAAATCCTAAACCCAGCTCCACGAAAAACTGGCTGGGTGGGTAGTCTTGCAATTATCTGAGCAGTAGTGAGTGTTATGTTTCCCATAAATACAGAAAAGACTATGTCTGTGCCTTTTGGCAATTCACCACTATCCATTTCCTCTCCTCCCTGTGACACAGGAAAATTACATCTTTTTAAACTCCCAGCAGTTACATGATCATTTGACTAAGATCTAAGCCAATGGAATGGGAATGAACATAATCTAGTTATTGAAAACTGCTTTATATGGTCTCCCCTATGCTCCTCCCACTTTCAGAACAATCTTAGAAGCCGCAGGTTGCAGATGGCAGAGCTGTCATTCACCTGAGTCCCGGAATAACTTGTGTAGAGAAGAGGTGTGGACTGCCAACATAAACACCGTCCCTAGACAGTTGTTACTGTTATTTAATCCACTGAAATTTGGAGGGGAAGCTATTTGTTATTGTAACAGTATTTTCTAGCCAATAAAAAAATCATTTTCATGTTTTAAGATTGATGTAAAGTACAGATTTATTTTGAAAATTATAGGAAAATATAATACAGTTCAGAGGAAAGATAATTTGTCAAAATTACACATAAATAAATTGTCCTTTAATGCTGAATTAACACGTTTTTTTAAAGAGATATCAACATGTTTCTATGTTTACATTACTATAAAATGATTTCTTATATTAACAAATAGGAATAGAAAAAAATTAATCTAAAATTTATCAGATAATACACATAAAGTTTCTTCAGATGTTTTTTAAAGAATTCAGTAACAAATAAGATTTGAAACCATAATCATATAAATAACTTTTCCAGTCTTTATTCTGATTGGCTAGTGTGACTCTTGGCCAAAAGAAAGAACTAGACCTCAAAGACCTAATCCAAGAGTTTGTGCAGAAGCTTCAAGGAATTGGCACCGTTCTCTAGGACCTCTAGACTCTGACAAGGGAGAAAGAATTGTTTCTCAGTTCTTCAGAGCAGAAGAGTATATGAAATAAAACTCTGATAACATTTTACCAGGTTATACCCTTATCTGTAAATGGGTGATGCAGACAGTGGTCACCTGACAGAAGTTTGTAATTTACTAGGCAATGCATAGTGAGAACTAACACTTTTATGACAAGTCACAGTCAAAGAACATTCTTGAATTTTCCACTTCATTCAATGGCATCACCATTCTGTTTTCAAATCTTAATTTGAATCTTTACCAGTTGTTTCTAGCTTCATACTGTCTCTGAGTTTCGTCGTTTGTCTCCTATTTTCAATGTCCAGCTTCTCAGATAAACTGTTCAACCCAAGTCTAGAGTCTTGAAACTATCCTGAGGCCCTTTGCTCAATACTTTCTCTCTCTAATCCAGCTACCAAAGAAGGTGACCTAATATCATTGTATCAATAAAAATAATTAGAACAGTTATCTTTTACTGAATACTTAGTAAGTGCTGGAATCTATGCTAACTACTCTACATTTGCTTTTTTATTTCATACCTTTAACCACTCTAAGTGGAAAACGTGCTTTTTCTTTTCACATAGAAGATTAGGAGACTAAGCCTTGTAGAGGTTGAGTGATTTGTCCTTACTTGCAGTCTCCAGTTGCAGGGACAAAATTCAAAACTCAAACCTTGGCCTATCTGACTTCTGAGACTGAAATTTGATCACTATATTGTAGTGCCTTTAGAATAAAAATAAAAAGTCCCTTAATCCATTTATAGGTCTTTAAGTGGGGGTTCTTGACAGGGTTTGCTGCACTACTTGACACACATATTTCATTTTAATTTGAAAAATTTCAAATTCATTAACAGTGAAAAAGTGATATTGATGTGTCAACTATTCAATTCAGCAAGTACTTACTGTGTCTGTGATGACCCCTCCACATACTGAAGAGTGTGATATGCTGAATTATTTTTATTGTTAATGTGGCAAAACAACATTACTCTTCATGTGGAAGCAGGGACTTCAGACTTGTTAATGGTGATATTTTGTATAAAAGATTCATAGAAAGGTAAGGTTGGCTATGGATACATTCTGAATGGTTTCAAAAACTATTGACCTTCATCCTGAAAGCAATGCGGAGAAGTTGTCTAAACAGGCAGTCACAAGAGCCAAGTATTGACTTACAAGTGCTCATCTGGTGGGAGGGTCCAGATGCACTGATGATGGAAAGACTGGGAAACCAGACAGAGCAATTAGAGGCTGTTTCAATAACATGTGTATAAGGGACAATAAAAGGTACCAGATATATTCCAAAGCCTGCCATATGCTTATGATGTGCCAGGAATGGCTAGAAATTTTGCATACATAATTTCATGTTAATTTTTGCAAAAAAATAGCAAGCTAATAATTATCTTGATGTTATTGGTAGAGAACTTGAAACTCAGAGAGGTTACACAGTATCTACAGTCGTGGAAATAAAGGCAGAAAGGTAATATTAATGATGTTTCAAAGACGTGTATCAGGATTGGTGTTTAAATGTGAGAGTATAAGACAAGCTAAAAACCTTTGCAAGCTTTTAATCCTGTGATACTAGAAAACTGGGTGTTGTCATTTACGGATGAGAGCTAAAGCGAGCAAAATGGAATCTCTTCTCCATGTATTTACTGTACGTTCCAGATTAATTTTCCAGAAAACTACCATTTTAATAATATTCCTTCTATTCTCAACACACTTAATTTTACCATATCGTCTCCAAGTGATCACTGTGTGGACGTGTCTAGCGCATCCTCCAAAAACAGTAATTTGCCACTACCAAGAGCAAAAGAATCATTGTATTTTTCTTTTCTAGTTGACTATTCATGGACTGTTTGGTTAGCAAATTGAAGTTACTCAATTTTAGTACATGTAATTTAGTACAGGGAACAAAAAGAATTACAGGCATCGCATAGTGTTTGTAAGATTATTATTGTGGTTTCCATTGTTGTTTTGCAAAAGTGATTCCAAATCTGGAAACTAACTTGTAGTTCATTATCGTTTTTATTATTTTTTAATGTTTTTGGCATACATTTCAGTTTGTAGCACAAATCTGGACACCTAGTAAATGCTTAATAAATACTCATCACTGCTGCTTTTGGAAACTATTTCCTTCAGTTTATTAATGTGATATTCTTTCTTCTTCAAGAAGGGTCACTTACAATTCTCACTTTGCAAATGGAAAATGTCAAAATACTCACTGTATGGTTGAAAACATAAGCATACTTTATAATATCTCAAATATATAGTTAAAAGGGAAGATAAACATCTTAGTATTTTACTCCTACCCACCCTCTAGCCTGCATTTCTTCCTTAAGTGCATGGCTAAGGAAGAAAATAAATGCTTCTAGTTGTTCCATGCTTTGTCCAAATGAGGTTAAGTTTCCCTTAAGCACGTACAGTGTTTTATATGTGCCTATATGTTTTCTTATCTACGACCACATTTTGCCCTTATAATAGCCCCAGGAGGTAAGTAGGTAAGAATTACTATCCCCACAGTACACAGATAAGTGCCAAGTTCAAGGACCTTGCCTAAAATCACACAACTGGGTATTGGCAATCAAGTCTCTGGATAGACTGCCCATCCATCTTCTTTCTCTTAAAGCAGGCAACCTCTGAGGCTAACATTTTTCTCAATTAAACTTATCCACATTAATTGCAGCTGTTTTCCAAGTACATGGAGGGGGGAGTGAACAGCTGTTCTTAACCCTAAAGAAAAGTGAGAGAACCACCACAGAGAATTTTCAGGCAATTTACGACTTGAGTCCAGGCCTGCATCTGCTGTGACAAATAGAAGAAGGGGTTGGATAATTACCTACAATGCTAGTCCCCATAGATAGCCACTCTCCCTAAACCTCTCAAATCACTTTGTCCTTAGAAGCATTCCCTTCCTTCTCTTAGTCTGACTCATTCTATGCTTAATACTGTGAGGGCAAAGACAGGGTCTTCGATGTCCCAGATAGCTGGACTGATTGGCTCAACTTGTGCTAATGAGCACAAGGGTGTCTTTGAGAATCACAGAGGAGGAAAAACCACCTCTGCTATACCGGAAACTGCTCAGGGTTCCTGATTACAAGGGTAGTGGGTGAGTGTGGATATCCCTTAACATCTTTCCCTGATCTCTAACAGGCCAAATTCAACTTGTTCTTCAAGGTCCAATTAACTCCACCTTCGCCACGAAGCTTTCACAGAATATACCAAGTTGATTTCCCACTTTAATCAAATCCCTCAGGCAATAGATGACTCCTTTTTGTCCCGAGTCATGGCCTACCTTTCACTGTTACTTATTATATCCTTTACATACACAGGTCTCCTAATTAAAATGAAAGGCCAGGGACCGTGCATTTTCTTTTTTATATTTCTTACCCTACTCCAATCCCCTTCTTATTCCACTCTCACCCTCAACTAAAATAAGCATCTGGCACAGGATTGAAGTCAGATGAAATATGACAATGTGAATGATTTCTCTAAATATGTTGGGACCTATCCATCCAAACAAATGCTGTTCCCTTTAAAGCAGTGTTCTTGGAAAGTTCCGCATGTTGCTGCCTTCGATGATTGCTTCTCTCCCAGACTGGTTTATTCTTTAGTGGAGAGATAGCTGATGTTCACTTTATTTGGGGATTGAATAATTTGCCCACTCCTATGCTTGTCCCTAACCAGTACACCAAGCACACAACCCTGATTTTTTTTTTTTAAGTTACCAGCTTGAAGCCTTCTAGTTGGGATTTTAGAGGTATAGCAAATGAAATATTAGTGAGTAGCTCAAGTAAGTACATAACCAAATTATCGAATGTCTTTTACATTCTTCATTCCCTGTGCAGAGCAGGTCTTCCCCCTTTAGAGCCTCTGTCACGCTGGGAACTCCAGGAGAGCACTCTCTAACTCTGCAGAGCTGCCCTGTCCCGCCTCTCCCAGCCTCGCCAGCCAGCGAGCTCCAGCTAAGTGCTAAACAGCCATTCCTTTCCTTTGCCTCAAGATCTAGCATAGCATCTTAATGAATAAATCCAAAAATCAAGTAATTAACTATCGAAAACTCATCCCCATTTGCAGTGATAAAGGAATTCAGTGAAGACACTAAGTAATGTGAACTTGAGAAGCCAGATGAGTCTTCGTGGACCACCAGGACCCACCATAGGGGGTGAGTAAAAAACAGGGGAAAGGGGAGGGAGGGCATCTCAGAGAGTCACACAACCAAAAATACCAATGCATCTTCTGTTAGGCTTTAACCATCATCACTACCTTCATAAATCTAGATCATATCATTAAATCAAGAAATTGTCTCCATTTAGGAAAAGGTTTCCAATGAAAGTATTATCACACCTTTGAAAGATATGTTGAAAATGACAGTAAGTTATGTGGCTTTGAAAAATCAATTACACAGTCTATGGCCATACCACCCTGAATGCGTCTGGTCTTAGCTGAAAAATCAGTTACACTTTGCAGACCTTGACTTTTCCATCTTTAAACTGAAATAATGATTCTTGCCCTGTCTCTCTTGGGATGAAGATGAAGATCAGATGAGGTCATATGTGAGGTGCTGTGAAAAGCACTGGTGCAAATGTAAGTAATTAATATCTAATTTGGCTGCTACATTGGAAGAGAATGCAGCTCTCTGAAGATGAGAGTGATATCTATTTGAGTTACTTATTTTGAACCCACTTCCACCCAGGGCCAATGCTTCTGCATGTGAAATCACCAGGCAGATATAATTAGGCTTGACAAAAGATGGTTCTGTTCTCCTTTCTCTGCTTCATCTTCTACAATTTTGGATCTAAGGAGGGTTGAAGCTTCAGAAGAATCAATTTGAAAATACTGTATCTACTTAGAGCTACTCTGTATCTCAATATCTATTACAGAAAGAAGGGTTGTTTCATAAAACTTGATGAATAAATGAAGTTGCAGGCCAACAAAGACTTGGAATTTATTTCTTAATTAATTTAGTAATTTATACCAAGAATGTATCCAGGTCATTTAGGAAATAGCTCCTGTTTCTTGTGATTTAGATCCACTAGTTAATTGGTTTCTCTGCCTGGCTGACTGTCAGTCGAGATGCCTACATTGCTTATAACCAGCATGTTTATAAACAGAGCAAAGTTATTAATTTAATCTGCTTCAGTTGGTGGGCAATGTAAGGGAACCAGCCTGCATGTACATAGTTCCCTTGGGATGTTGTATGTTTGCGGGATTACCACCTCAGAAAAAGTCAGGTTGTGTCTGTCTACACAACACCCACAAGAACGGACTATTTAGGCTATCCAGCCAAACAACTCAATGATTCAGGGGTACATATCCATTCCTTGACTGAATTTCTGGTTGTTTAATGGAACTGCATGATTAATGAACTTTGATTGGTTGACCCAATAGTGCTGTGGAGACAGATTCTTTATTATTTTTTCTTAAAAAAATGTATTTTCTTGAAAAAACTAATGATTACATTTACTCACCTAGATACAAATAATCAGCCTACATTAATATAAAAGATATTGGTTTGGGAGCTAAGAGATCTATAATCTCATCTAGTCCTACCTCTCCCATTACCTATTTGACCTTAGGAAATGCACTTGAACCCCTCACCCCATCTTTTCTCCTCATCACCACACTCTTTCTCACCTCTCACTCCCAGCCTCAATTTTATCATTTGTAAATGAAACATTGAAACCAGATCTCAAATTTGGGTTTTATGAACTTCTGATGCTATACTCATACTGCCCTTTTCACTAGAGAATCTGTGTTTATATAGGCTTCAAGCATCTAGGTACTCATTACTCACCTCTAATATAGATAGACTTATGATCTATTATGAGATAGATTCTATTTTAGAGAAATGAAGGGTACACACAAAGCTTCCCATTGGAGTAGACATCTAAGCTTCATATTGGACTATGGGTAGAGGTTAGACTGGTGAAAAAGGAGAGAACAAAGGGAAGAGTTTCAGACGGAAGAAGAATTATGATCAAAGGCACGGAGATACGAGGAACAGCAGTGCTTCTACAAACATAGCTACTGCTCAACTTACCTTGAGTGCAAACAGGGACAGACGTCAGTAGTCAGCACTGGCTAATTAGGCAGTGCCTATGGTATGGTGGCTCATACGTGTTCAATGAACTATAGATTCTACTGTTTTTTGAGACCTGTTTTGAGTGATGACAAAGACCCTTACAAGGAAGCTTACGTTCATAAGCCTAGAAATTCCTGATGGCTCTGGAACAAGAAATTGGTGCCAATGTGCAATGTGGTTGGAAGGGAAAAGAGGTTTGTGTTAAAGCAGGAATGCCATTTGGGAAGCTGTCACAGCCATCTAGGTGAGAAATGAGGGGAACCCACACCAAAAGGCAGTGAGGTGGATATGCAAAAGAAATTATTTTACTTGGCACAGCCATTACCTGAGAGATTATGGGCAAGAGCTGTGAAGGGCAGCACGGTTCCTGTGTGCTCATTTAGGACTGTGGTGAGTAAGGGTATATTTTACTTTATTTATTTTTTAAACTAGCAGTTACAAAAACATGTCAAAGCTGCACACCAATTAATGAACCCCTGCAGGCTAGGCTGAGGTTTCATTAGAGGCTATGGGAGATCTGTTGGCATGGCAGCCAAAGGGAGGCGTTGGCTCACAATGGCCTACATCCATGGCAAAGCTGCATTCCTCACTCCACAAACAGCTATCTCATAGTTATGTTGTCTGAGAAGTGTTTGGTCTGCGATTTTACCCTGGCTTTACCAGCCAACAAACCATGCACGTTCAAGCATATGATGCACCCAATATGGCGTAAGGCAAAAAGCAGATCTGAAGAAAGACGACTTCTACCTGAGCCCCTGCCTGCTCACTTATCAGCCCTGTGACACGCCCCCAAGACAAGGGCTAAGCTGGTTCCCCAGATGATGTCAGGGTGACCAGTGGTATCTCCCCTAAGCCTCCTCTCTCCACCCACTGAAAACTTGCTCTGTACCACCCCCCACTACCCTCCCATGACTAGCTGTTGTTGATGAGAGCACTGGGCTACATTCAGATACCTTTGCAAGCCCTTTCTAAACCTCGCAAAGGTTTTGAAGTGGGAGGTTAAGCCTTCCATTTCAAAACCTCAAAAAATAATATGGTGTGTGAATTTCATTGTCCTTTTCCTTCTAGCTGCCTAGCTTTACAGCTTGTGTCTTCTATTCCTGTCTATAGCAAATCTAATAAACTAAATGAGGTTAGAAGTTCCTGAATGATAATAGTTTCAGAAAGCTGACCTTCTTCAAGAGAATTTGCATTTTCCTTAGCAGCCTTCAAAGCTTTAAATCAAAGCATTATAGGAACAGAGATGAGGACACCATTGCAGATGGGAGGGGAGATAGCTCAGAGGAAGACCCTATGAACTTTGACTTACGATCCCTAAGCATAAGGAATGTATAATTTATTTTTTTAATGGCATATGACTTCTATGCAAAAAAAACCCCATCTTGTATAAGAATAAAATTTATTATTTACAAAGGCTAAGATGTTTCACGTTTGATACTGATACCAGTCAAC
The DNA here is from genome assembly GCA_004024845.1 of Tonatia bakeri. Lineage (NCBI taxonomy): Eukaryota > Metazoa > Chordata > Mammalia > Chiroptera > Phyllostomidae > Tonatia > Tonatia bakeri. The sequence goes on from PVIA01001961.1 coordinate 61,006, forward strand.
CCCATTATATAATGAAAACTCAGCTAAGATGTCCATTCTCCAGATGAAGGCCACTGAATTCAGACCCAATGGCCCACAATTTAAGTCTGACTTAGGATTCATTTCCACAGGATTGGGTCCACATTAGCTCTCCAGGTAAAAAGCTAAAGATTCTAAGGGCCACCCAGTCTTAATCACACATGGAGTTTAGGCTGTGACGTGGGGGTTGCTAACGGGCTCCTTGGCCTAAGACTTCTTCCTTCAGCTGCATTCCACAAAGCCTATAACCTCATCATTCAAAACTCACTCCCTTGAGTTTTTAAATTCACCATTTCTCTACTAAGCAGAACCAGGTGCAATCTAAAGCTGGTTCTGATTCATACCTTCAATAGATCATGTTCTATCCCAAACTGTATCTGGGCAGAAGATTATAACTCAGGAACTCCTAGACCAATAATAAATTGATAATGGACTTCTAGGGACCTGTGGACCCTGGAAATACAAGCAAAACTTCTGCTTCAACACCAGAATCCTCCTTCCTGTCTCTGTGGGGAGTGATAGGAAACCTTAAAATTCATGCAGATGCACTTCTCTGGAGAAAAGCCCTCAGGTTTCATCATGTTCCTGATCAGGTTATTGATACAAAGAGATTCAAAATGATAAAAAGACACAGAATAGGATAAGAGAGGCAAAGTCATTTGGCAGGGTTGGGGGAGGGGAGCAAGTCTGAACAGGATGGTAGAGAGCCCTTAAGACTAACTGTCCTATGGTCACATCTCATCTGCAGGCTCAAAAGTGGCTTCTAATCCTGATCCTTGATCAGTAGTTGTTCGTGCCATGTCCTGACCACTGTAGCAGCTCCTCCAGCCCACCTGGGAATGCCAACCCCAGAAGAGACACTTTGAGGCTCTGCTCTTGGGACATCTTGCCACACGACTTTCCACAACTGGTCTCCCCACACAGTTTAGAATCTCTCATGAAAAGGCTGTACTAGGCACTTAGGCATAGAAACCACTTGATTTCTCGCATTTTCCCTGCTCGAGTTGGCCTGAGCATTTGGGATCTGGCAAAGCCCTTGTCACTGCTACAAAGAGGAGGCAGAGCAGAGATCTGGTTCAGACCTGAGGAAGTCCATAAACACACTGGGCTGAGCTCAGCTCTGGCAGGGAAGGCACCTTCGGGGACTAGGACAGATGGGTCAGACATAAAGTCCAAACTCTCCTAAAGAAATGGCAGAGGGGACCCATGCCACTTACACCAAACATTTCCTTGCTTGTTACCATTGACTGGGTCCTCCAGGCAGGTGCAAAGAACAACCTCTAGAAGAGCTTAAAACCTGTCTCAGATAGATAATCAAGCACCCATCCATACAGCCAGAAGTAATGCATGCAGCCAGATTTATTTTGGCCCTATGCCTCACCCCAATGCCTCCACACTTCTCTCCATGCACTCATGTACATACATAAACACACAGTCTCAAAGCTTACCAAAGCAAGACAGATAGAAAAAAAATGCCACTCAGCCTATTGAATAGCATTTGTCATAGGTTCACAGTAATATATGCCCATTATGGAATATATAGGAAGGTAGAGAAGGAAATAAAAAGTACCCACATTCATACCAACAGTGGTAGCCTCTAGATGTATTTTTCTCCCAATAGAACACAAATTGTACATGCCACATAGAAACCGCTCCATTCTGTTCTATCTTCTTGGTAGTCGGGGCTGATGTTGGAAAGATGCTCAAAAGGTATAAAAATAGCCAGGTCAGTGCTTCCTAAAGACTGGGCTCTATGATTTGTAACTTCTATGGACTCTTTATTAATAGGCATTTCTATTAACAGTGTTATGTATGTGGTCAAACAAAATTGTGAAATGCTGGGTTTAACAAAATTAAGTAAGTTTCTTTATCACTGAGTCTTTAATATACTACATACATTTTTAAGTATTCCCAAGAATTAAATAGGCCATAAGGCATTTCTCAAATGCCTTTTCGCCATAGAATCCCCCTGCCACAGAACGTTTCATTTGCCTCATGTGTTATGAGCAGTTAAGGAAACGCTAAAATAAAAATCAGGGAAAAGAAACCCTATGACCATTTCTGGCTCGAACACTTACTCAGTATTTGATTTCAATTATCTAATACCGTGTAACAAATCACGTCAAGACTTAGGGACTGAAATCGACATTTATCATCATAGTTTCTGTGAGAGAAAAATCCAGGGGTGGCTTAGTGGGAGGCCAAGGGGCTACGGCACGGGGTCTCTCCCAGGCTGCAGGCAAGATGTTGGTTGGGGTTACAGTCACCTCAAGGCTCGGCTGGGGAAGGATCAGCTTGCATAACACTCACGTGATCATTGGTAGGATTCATTCCCTTAGGGTTGCCAAAGTGAAAGTCTGCTCCTCTCTAGCTGTTGTCCAGAAGCCTCCCCCAAGCCTTTGCCAGGTGAGCCTCTGCAGCTTGCCTCATTATAGGAAGCACACGAGAAGATCCAAGGAGAAAACAAGCAGGAGGGAAGTCATGGTGGTTGTAAGCTAATCTCAGAAATAATGTCCCACCTACCCCATTTTGCCATATTGCATTTGTTAGAAGAAAGGAGGTTCTAGAAGACTGTGATTAACCAGGCAGCAGGAATCAAAGGAGGTCACTTTAAAACAGGGGTAATCCAGGTCCATCCACGTTGTTGCAAAGGATAAGAGTTCCTTCTTTTTTATAGCCATGTAGTATTCCACTGTGTAAATATATCACAATGTTTTTAGCCACTCATCCACTGACAGGCACTTGGGCTGTTTCCAGATCTTGGCTATTATAAATAATGCTGCTATGAACATAGGACTGCATATATTCTTTCTGAGTGATGTTTCAGGATTCTTAAAATATATTCCCAGAAGGGAATTTCTGGTCAAACAACAGTTCCATTTTTAGTTTTCAGAGGAAATTCTATACTGTTTTCCAAAGTGGCTGATCTCACTCACATGTGAAATCTAACAGAATAAGCTGACAAACAAAATAAAACCAGAGGCATGAATACATGGAACAGACTGACAGATCACAGAGGGGAGAGGGTGGGGAGAAGTAAAAGAGATTAGCCAAAGAACATATATGCATAGATGCATATAGTCCATGGACATTGACCAAGAAGGCCAGGACAGGGAGGAGGTGGGGGCTGGGTGGAGGGGGACAGAGAGAGGAAAAGGAGAGACATCTGTGTCAATAAGAAAAAAATAATATAAATATAACACAGCTAATCACAGCTCTTCATAATGATCACAGGATCCTCATTCTTCATTTAGAAGATTACCTGATCTCCATATTGAAAGCTAGGAGACTTGAGGTTCTGTAGGGTTAAATGTGTTTTCCCAGGTTGCAATGTACCAGGTGGTGACAGTCCCTTATCAGGACACAAATCGTCTGAGTGTTAGTTTGGTGCTTCTTCTATGATAGCAGGCTGCCCGAGTGTTTACATCTATGAAATAAAATTAATGATCTCTGGACTGCCTTTCTCCCTCAACAGAGATCCATGAGAAACCAGAGCAATCAAAAAACTGAAAATGCCTTAAAAGCATACAATGATAGTTATTCAAAGTCATATTTCCTTGTTATTATTTCTTTTAATAATAATGTTAAGTGCTTAGGTTTAGGGGCCAAGCAAACTTATGAGGTGAAATTTCTTCTTACTCCTCCTTTTCCTTTCTTTGGTGCTGCTCCTACCAGCTCTGGGATGATGAATACATGTACTTCCTACTGAAGGAGCCCACGGAGCCAGACGCTTGTCTCCTTCTCATTCCCTTGTTTCCAGTGCCCCTTACTTGGCATTTCTATTCCCATTATACTTGTATCAGCGCCTACTAAGCTTGAGTTGCCTTCTGTGAGTTTTTCTCATTAGTGGCAATGCCTATTCAACCTGAGAAAATTCTGCTTCCTTCCTGAGCAGTTCTCGTGCGAAAAGCATGGGTGGGGATACTGCAGAGACCTGAACATCCTACCATCGCACCTATCTGCCTGAAGTGTCAAATGAGGTAGAGGTCCACGCCCTCTGTGGATTCCTATAGGATCCCCACCACTGGAGTGGTTTCACACATGCCCAAAACCTTACCTTGCTCAGCCTCAGAGCTACCATTTTCTTGAGGACCCACTTTTAAAGCCCTTCATAGGGTCATCTTTGATTTCATACACACATACTCAAGTGAGTAGAAGAGATAAATGAGGCGAGAGACAGTTAAATCCCTAGGCCAGCTTCAAAACCAAGAGCAAAATAGGGAATCCGCCCAGGGCATCTCCACTTCCAAAGTCCGAACTTGTGTTTTTCCCCACAGCACCATAAACATCCAGAGTTTTTATTATATTCTCAAGCACATTCTAGGCAGCGTGGAGGGAGGACGCTTGTCTTCCTTATCTGTAACCTCAATGCCTGGCACAGCATTCAAATTGGTACCACGCACTGTTCATTGCAGGTACATTTATCATTTCACCATCCTTGCTAAGAATACCGAGGGCAATATCTTGCCTTGCTCTTCTCAGCAGCCAGAGCAAGTCTTCCAATCTATTTCAGGTGTGCTGTTTGTGTCTCCTCACCCTGTCACCTCAGGAGTCACAGGCTGTGACCTCATGACCTCATGAGGCAAAATCATAAGTTCAGTCAATGCAGGTAGAAAAGATTATGTCATGGGAGCTTAAACACCTCACCCCAGTGAGCCAATAAATGCCTGCCAGTGAGCGGCCCCATGTCACACTATTACCAAGGAAAGAATGAAGTGGGCTTCCCAGTGAATGTCCTTGGCATACAAAGGATGGTTCTTGAGACTGGGGAGTTCCCTTTAATTTGTTCTGAATCATCTCCTTCACACTTCAGAGAAGTCAAGCTGTGCTTTTATGTTTCCTGTTGAAAGCCAGTTTATCCACACATATGAGGACAGAAGAGCATGTCAGGGGCCTCTGGGTAGTCTTCGCATTTTCTCCTGGTATATTTTGTTCCAAAATATTTGCTCTTCCAAGAGTCGAACATAGTACCTTTTCAGTCTCCTCAGGCCGCCCACATTTTAACCTTATCTCAGTCATGAACATTAGCCTAGCTCAGCTGTGTATACAATTAAAGTGTTTGTTTATAGAGCTTTCTATCACAAGCACAGAATAATAATCAGGGATCATTCTGTCAGTTCATGTTGCCAGCAAAACTCTTCTTGACATTCTCCCAAATTTCTCTCACATTCATTTACCTTGTCTCTTCTTCTTGGCCCCTCATTCCCTTCCTTCCTGAAGTAATTGAGAACAGGAATCTCCCTGTCAAGTTAGTTCCTCGATCTTTTGCCAAACATTCTTTATTTCACTTATTTATTGGGCTCATACATGTCCCCAGAGTTTACAGTAAGCCGGAGATTCACTGAATCCCAATTTAGTATTTCCTTTGCCACTAAATCCATCTCTTTATTACTGTTCAGCCTTAACAGCATGCATTGGTGCCAGAAAATACAACATTTATCTCACAGCTGAGGTGCAAATAGGATATTCTTTGAAATATTTTGCCCTTTATCCAGGAGCTATAAAAGACAAAAATATATTCTGCTTAACTTAATGTCAGCCTCCCAGTTCCAGCTGTGCCGTCTGCCATTACAATAACAACCGTCCTCTGCACAGCGTAAGCCTGGCCAAAGATTTCCCAAACACACACAATGTTGTGATGATACTTCAATTCTCTTTTTGTAAATTTTCAACAGTATTTAAGTCATTTGGAGTAAAATATGCAAAGTGGTTTTACGTTTGTCGGCGTGGACATTAAAGAATTCTCACTGTTCGAGAAGTACTCAAATACATGGAAAATTGAAGCCAGACCACACAAACTCCAAGACAAGACACTCAGAAACCAAGATCAGAGTCTGAGGCAGGGGAGGAGGTGGTAGCCTCTGGGTTCCTCCTGGGTCCCTCGGGCTCTTTGCTCTAAGGCAGCTCAGTCATTCCTTCCGCAACCCCATCTCCCATCTCATTCCACAGAGGAAGAGCCTTCCTGATCCCAGCCCACAACAAGGCGCCTTCACATCTGTGTCTGACAGCAGCAGACTCCAGGGGTACGTGAGGTTTGGTCCAGAGCTGGACCACTGTGTGCTCATAACGTGTCATCATGTTTCTCCCCGTGGTCAGATTCTCCCAGCTGGACTTCTGATTAGAGAGCACAGTGAAGCAGTTGCTAAGCATCGTATACACAAAACATGCCTATATGCTGAAAATTTTTGAAAATTGCAAAGATATGAAGGAAATGAAATTTTAAAACTTGAAAGTTGTGAATGAACAAAATGAAAAATAAGCCATTGTTTTTATTTTTTGTATCTTCTAGATACAAAGCCAGTTGGTTCACTTAGGAATGTAAAATTGATCATATAACATTTAAAATACTTTTAAGATTCTCAATTTCTGTGTATTACATGACACAAAGGCTTGCCAGATAGCTTTAGGAAACAAGTTATTTTTAAAAGAAAAAGAGTCACAGGGATATAAAGTACAACAGAGGGAATATAGTCAATGATATTGTAGTAACTATGTGTGGAATCAGATGGGTACTAGGCTTAACAAGGTGACCACCTTGTGATTTATATAAAGGTCTAATCACTACATTGTACACCTAAAACTCATATAATATTGCATGTCAACTGTAACTGAAAAAAAATTTTAATGAAAAAAGGAAATGAATATCAAGTCTTAGATATAAAACGTCTAAATATTCTTTGGATGACTTTTATAATTTTATGTTTTATTTGTAGGCCTTCATGTCTCCATAAACAATATTGAGTCCTACATAAGGTGATTTAACTTGACATAACAATTTCAGCAAAAAGTCTTCCTTTATATGCATTATGTAGTTAACTTTCATATTTTGGAGGTGGTTACAGGAAACTGGTACTGATTCATTCAGCAAATAGTGAACATTGAAGAAAAAAGCACCTGACCCATGATGCTATCTATTGGGTTCTACTTCCGTTTGCACCGCTTGCTGTGTGATTTAGGGGAAAACACTCAAATGCTATGAGTGGCAGTTTGTCATGGGGAATAGAAGTATCTTTCACCTTACAAGGTTTCTATGAGACTCACATAAGATGACATGGAAGAACTTCCTAGTGAATAAAACCTTCTATTTAAATAGGTACTTCCTATTATATGTATTATATTATATTATTATACATAGTCAGGTACTTCTATAAAATGTTGCTTCTTTATTCATGCTACCAATAGAATTAGTGAAAATGGAGTCTATTGAGTTCAAAAAGCCATGAGCATCTTATGTGGTCTCCCCACGAACTTACATGTTTTCATTCTAGGTCTATTGGGGGGGCAGCTTTTAATTACAGCTCCCAGTAGCCAGTGGTCTCCAACACTAGCCAAGTTCCTGCAGAGTAGATGAGAGGTTTTTCCTTTTAGGTACAACCTCATGGACCTGCAAATAAGGCCAGTTCTATTCCCTTTTTTCCAGTATTTATTCTTTTCTTTTTCTTTCCTTATTATGCAGGCTGGAACTGTGAGCAAAATACTGAATCAAAATGTGAATAGAAGACAACCTTGTCACCTGATATTTCATTAGTCTTTGTTTTTCCATAACATATTTGAAGAGTGCAGAACACCACACCACTCAATTTCAGTTGTCTGAGATTTCTTCTTGGTTAAACTTGGATTATGCTTTTGGCAGGACTGCTCCAGACATGATGTTGTAATCCTTTCAGTGCATCGTATGAGAAGACACAAGATGCTATCAGTGAGTTCAGTTTCAAGCACTTGGTTAAGGTGTTGTTTTCCAGGCTTTTCCATTATAAAGTCATCTTTCCATTGGTAATTAATAAATATCTTATGGGATTGTGAGACTATGTAAAAATCCTGTTAATCCTCAATGTTTAATCCACTATCTTCAGTCATTCTTTGATGATCTGGTCTCAATCAGTTTTATGATGATGGTTGTCAAAGAGTGATTTTCTAATTCTATGTTTTCTTCTACATTTAAAAATTGGTGTTCTGCTGTTTAAAAAAACAGCTTTATCATTTATTTATTTTACATCTATGCAGATTTATACATTCTTATTTCATTTCATTGGTTATAATTACTAACCAAAATTATTAATTTGGAGCTTAAAATGACCCAGATTTGACCAGGGGAAGCTGGCTCCTGGGTCCATTTGCTCTGCCATCATCATTCTTTGAGCACCCACTCACTTCCCTGCACAAGATATTTCAGGCTTGTCTTATCCTCTCCTTCTCCAGCCCAGGAACCAGCCATTTATCCCAGGAGTCCTGGCTCCCCTCAGTACTGCACGGAGCTAGAAACCAACATCTGGGGCTAAGTACGGCCATTGTTACTTGTAGTTTTTGTTTATTTATGTTTATCCACTTGTTTTTAATCTCACCTGCACATCTTAGTCTCTTGTTGAAATATTTGTTCTTATATTAAACATAACTACAAAAATCTCAATTTGTTCCATCAGATTTTTGTTTTTAATATATTCCTTTCTTGCATTTTGAATTAACTGTTTTTATTATTATATATTCCCCTCTCTTGTTGTAAATGCATTCTTTTATTATTGTTATTTTCATAGTTATCCTGGAGATTACAACATACATCATTCCCTAATGAGTGTATATAATTAGAAAGTTTATAAAATGTAAATACCTCATAAGACATTAACTAAATATACTTGTCTCCATCTCCTTTGTTACTGTTTCTATGACTTTTCAGTTTACATATGTTTCAAACCTCACAACACTATTTTAAACAATAAATATTTGTTTATATTTACCCACATTTTTACTCTTTTCAATGCTCTTTATTTCTCTCTAAAAGCATCTTTCTGTCTCAAAAACTTGTATTAGTATTTCTTTTAGTACTGGTCTTTTTTATAGTCCAATGTCTCAGATTTTCTTTGTATAAGAGGATTTTTATTTCACATATATTTTTAATGATTTTTGGTGGGTTAGAAATTCTAGAGTGAGAGTTAACTTTATTTCAGATATCATTCCACTGTTTTTCAAAGGTTGGCTTCTGTCTTATGTTTCCTGCTTTGAAGTTAATCTGTGTTTAATCTCTGGATGCTTTGGAAATTTTATCTTATCTTTAGTTTTCCGCAGTTTTACTGTGATATACCAAGTTTTACAGATCCAATGATGTCCCCCCATGGCCCACACACACAAAAAAATGCTGAATCCCTAAACCCTAGCACCTCAGGGGTGACCTCATTTCGAAACGGTCTTTACTGAGACAATCAAGTTAAAGTGAGATCATGAGGGTGGCTCTCATCCAATATGACTGGAGTCCTCATAAAAGGGGGTAACTGGAACACAGAGACAGACACGCAGAGAGGGCAGATGATGTGAAGACAGGATTGGAATGATGCGTCTACCCACCAGGGAGTACCGGAAATTCCCAGAAGGTAGAAAAGAGGCACGACACAGGTCCTTCCTCCACAGATCTTGATTTCAGATTTACAGCTCCCAGAACGATGACACATTTCCATTGTCTCAAACCACCCAGTGAGTGGTACCCCATTACAGCAGCCCTTGAAGACGAACGTGCCATGGTATGGTTTTCTTCAGAATTTTCGTTCTGATTTCACTGGGCAGAACTCTCAGTGCGCCGTGACTGCAAGGCGGTCGTCCTACTTGGAGGCTGTAGTGCTCAGGGATGCAGGACTTGATGTTTTCAGCAACTCTGAGAGAATTTTCACATGTTATCTCTTCACACTATTTCTTCTATTCTACTCTCTCTCTTTTTTCTGACATGCCAGCATATGTTAGAATTCTCCACGATGACCCATATATCTCTTCTACTTTTTTGTGCATTCTCTATTCTTTCTCTCTCAGTGTGCTTCAGTCTAAGTATTTTCTAACATCTATTTCTAGTTTATTAATTCTCTGGTCTGCTTGCCTCTTGGTAAAATACATCAATTTATTAAATTCTTAATTTTATCATTGCATATTTTAGTCCTAGTATTTCCACTTTACTCTGTTTTATAGATCCCAGTTCTTTGGTTACATTATTTATATTTTTGTTTTATATACATTGAGGATAATTATTTCAAAGTCCCTATCTTATCATTCTAACCTATGATTCCCTTTCTATTGTCTATTTTTGCTTGGGGTGGGGGGTGGTTAATCATCTTATCTTTTGGCTTACCTGGTAACTTTTGACTGAATGCTAAATATGCTTCTAAAAATTGTAGTGACTCTATATGATGTTATCTTTCTTCAGATAGAAAGAGTATTGATGTATAAACCTCATCCAATTGTGGTTAGTCTTTATTTCTTGAGTATAGCCCTTTGGGAATCTCATCATGAAGCCTGGAGTGTTCACCTCGGTGCTCCTGCGTGATGGGTACTAACTGTCAAACTCTGACTCCCATATTACATCAGAACGCCAAATCTCTGCTAAATGTCTAGCCTTGGAGAGGCAGCTTTTGCATGATTTTTGTGAGTATTGCCCTCCACGTGCACTATTTCAGAATTACCAAATATCTGGGGGGAGATTTTCCCAAAAAGCTTCAGGTTCACCTCTCTCTGGTTTTCTTTCCTGTGGTGTCTTCCGCCCTCAAATGATGGCTGTTGTAGCATATCTGAACTCCAAGTTCCATCTCCCTAACCTTGTGAGCCTGCCAAAAGCTCTAGACTGCCAACTTAGTTTGGCTTTGGTGCCATGATCTGTGAATCAGCCCTGAGGATTAAAAGCAGCCATAAATTCCAAGCTCACTTCAACGCAATTCGTTCCTCTTCAGGATCTTGGACCTAAATGCCTGGTTGTCTTAGTTCCTTTCTAATGCTTTCAAAGAACTACTTTGCTTCTCCCCACCCCCAAATCTAACCCAGAATTTTTGGTAGAAGGTTTTGTGTGGGATCAGCAATAGCATCGCAGGCAGAAGCAAAAGTGTTGCTCATTTAATTTTTGAATCCTGGAACAAAAGAGATGATAATTTCTGCCCTGCCCACCCTCTGAAGAAGTTGAAGTTCATTTAACCTGGAGAAAAGGAAAGTAGTAGGCAAGAAAAATTATTAATGAGTTTAGTAACTTATTCATCAAATTTTCATTGAGTACCCAGTTTGTAGCAGAAACTGTTCAGCCAAAAAGGAAGGAAGGGGGGGGGGACCCTACTCACATGAAGCTTGCATTCTCATGAATTTAAATAAATTTATATGTAAGTAAAATTTTATCAAATAATGACAATTTCTAGACAGGGAATTAAAATAAAGTAGAGTATTAATACTGGAGATTAAGGGGTCAGGGAAAGGTTTTCTGAGGAGACAGTGCTGAACCTGAGATCTGAATATAAAGAAGATAGAAACCATCTGAAGACTAAAAGGAATAACAATACAAACAAGAGGAACAGCTAATGTAAAGTTAAACCCTTTCTAAACCCTCTAAGGTAGAAATGAGCGAGATAAAGAGAAAATTAATGTCAACAACTGCTATGTGAAACTTCTCTCTTTCCCTCCCTTCTCATCCCCCCGCCAGTGCCTCTGGCTGGAGAACCTAACAGGAAGCTAGTTAGCAGTGGAGACTAAGAATCACAGTGTGCGGACCCTTGCCCTAACAGTACAGAGCAGAATACACAAAGGTAGATTTGGGCTGAGGAATAGCAGTTTAAAAATAAGCACTGTCCATTGTTCTGGTTATTTGTACCCTTCTACACACATTTAATAAACTTCTAAACAGTGACAATAACATCATATTTACACCATATGAGATGCAACCATCTTTTATGCTAATGAAAATACTCTTACCTTTGTCTCAAATAAAAAAAAAAAAGGTTGACACAAGAACTTAAAACTCATTGTTCTTGTTTTCAGGTGACGATATTTTTATTTATAGGTAAATCACAATCCTACCTTATTCTGCAACCTATAGACTAAATTTAAAATTACCTGCCATCAATGCTTCCTATGTAAAATAGTGAAAGGGAGAGGGACAAATATTTAATGTATATATAATAAAGGAGAAAGAGATTATGTTTAACTGCAACTTCCAGCACTTGTCGCCTCTTTCCTGTCTTCCTTACCTTCAACCACCACCTCATTTGATTGAAATTCTTTATTTGGAGGTGAACCAAGCTGTTCTTCGATAGGGATCTGAATCCTACCTATATTTCATTGTGGAGGTCTCTGTTAACATTTGGGTATGGAAGCACTAAGAAATCTCTGAGTTCCAGTTAGAGTCTCCTCTGTCCTACAGCAGGGAAGCAATTCCCTATTTTGATCCCCGGTTGGGAATCCACATATGTGGAAGGCCAACTATAGTTACACATAAATTTTTGACTGTGCAGGGAGCCCAAACCCCTAACTCCCAGGCTGTTCAAGGGTCAACTATATTTTTACCCTCAGTAATCAGAATCAATCAAATTAACCAGTAAAATTAATCTATTTCTTTGCCTGTTGTTTCTCGGGCATAAGTGCCAGATGTCAACCTCAACTGCCAGTTCAATCAAATTATTGTTGTTTTCTCTAGTGAAGGAATCTCTCCATTGAGATCAAAGGCTTTTAAATCAGTGAGGCCCCAAATTAGAGGTCCAGGAAGTAAAAGTTTTATATCATATACTACCTGAACATCCATCCTGTGCCAACTGTGTGGGCTCAGGAGGATCCAGTGCAGACATGGAGAAACTGACAAGGGAGGTAAAACTCCCACCCCAGAAAAGTTCTATGATATATGTCCTCTGTAGACCAGGGATGATGGTGGGAGATGTTGACATTGAAATGGGCTCCCTAATTTCAGTTGGAATGATGGGATCCCAGAAAGGCAGGGCCCACTGGGCTGCTCATAACCACCGGGGACACAGTGGGCACAAGCATTATGGTGGGCAGCAGAAACAGAGCAGTACCCAGAATGTGCCCCAGAATCCCTGGGGAATTGTTACAGGTGACTAATTAATGATGCTTTCCTTGGAAATAGATGGACAACTTACTCTAGCAGTATTTTATCTGACAGTGCTTATAGGCACTTTCTGAAACCCAGTGGGAAGACATTATTTAAAGAACGGTCTAAGAAATTGTGAGTGAAAAGAAATTAGTAATGATGACTGAGTTTTAACTGTGACTATACTCCTGAATCTGGCACACTCATGGGCAAGAGACTTCTCTTGGGATCTTAGCTTTTGTAATTTTAAAATGAGAATAACAAAACTATTTAAAATGGTAATGAGGTAGTATAAATGGAGCATCTGCAATGTACCAGACACTGTTTTAAAGACTTAACATGTATTATCTCATCCAACCCTCTTATGAAATAGGTTATATTATTAAACCCATCTTTCAGATGAGTCAACTAAATCAGAGATGTGAATAATCCATCCAACTTTCCAAATCTAGTGACGTTCTAGGGTCTTAAAGTCATACATTCAATGCCACTAAGTCATGAATGAAATCCCTGGGACCTCAGTTTCAATATCAGCAGTCTTCCTTTCCAAGTCTGCTATGTGATAGCCCCATGGCCCAAGCTGATCCCCACAAAAGACCAATTTTAGGGAAACAGAAACCAGCTTTCTGCAATTGTTCTTATTGTGTAACTTAACTCAGGTGGACTAATTCGGCTGTAAATTCTTCTACCAGGCAGCCATGCCCCACAGGCTTCTGGGCACAAGAACAAAAATAACTAAGTGCATAACGATCACAACAGGGACAACTTGCCCAAACACATCATGTGCCAGAGCACACAGGAGAGGAAGAGAAATAATTTCCTATCAACACCCCTAATCATTCTGGGAGACTACTTCATAACGACTGCCAAAGCAGAAACAGGATGGCAGGTAGGTGGGAGGGCTGGGGGTTACGAGGCATCCCAGAACAGCTTGGCATCTTAGAAAAGCAATGACAAAGGTATGAGACACTTATGCTCTAGTCCTGCCTTGACTCGGAACTGCTGTTCAACATGGAACTTGTTGTCATCATCGTGGAATATTAATGCTAAAAGAATCATCATCAGGTTCAAACTCCTGATTTTACAGCTGAGAATATGGAGGTGCAAAGAAGTACTATAGCCAAACCAAGCTCAATTGTTCTGAATCCCCAGAGTTTTGTGCTGTCCATACTGCACCCTGCCATGGGCTCAGGTCCTCCATCATTCTGAGCAGAATGGAAGTAACCTCAGGTGTTAAAACTACTGCAAGTGATTTGATAAGATCAAGTGAGATAACATAGGGGAAAGTGCTTCTTAAAGTATATATATGCCATGGAAATGCCACCGTTCTGAAGGTTTGGGGATGTAGCATTTTCCTTCTCGGGGGGTTGCCATTTTCACAGTCTTCAGCCAGAGTGCCCTAAGGATTGCCAGAAACAGACCTGGAGTTGAAAGTGAGATACACATCATTTAAGATCAGTCAATGAGTTAGAACTAAAAACAATAAAATAGTAGGATGGGAAATGTTAAATAGATGGTGGGAGGGAATTTAAAAATCCACCTGGTAAACCTCAAAATATTCTCCACAGAGACAAATCTACCACCCCACTGCTTGCATTATTTAAGCCCCAGCCCACACAAAGCATCTAGAAATGCCCCAGGCGGGGTGATCTACCATTAGCAAAGCAAGTGAGCAAAGGTGTCCAGTTCAGATTGGGTTTTGTCTATTGGGTTGTCTCATCAGCTCTTCATCTTAGGCATAATTGTCTCTTCAGGGCCTGGTCATCCCTAATGGCTTCAGTTGGCCATGTTTTAAATAATGGTACATTCTGCACAAAGGGTTATACTGACTATCTAGCCACTTTTCCCTCAGCTTTCATTCAGCACTTATAAAGCAGGGACCATACCCAGTGCTTTTTGTGTATTATCCCATTTAACCTGATGAAGCAGGTGCTACTGTAACCTGCACTTAACAGGTGAAACACCTGAGGTCTAGGGAGGAGCCAGTAAGTAGAGAAGCAGAGATTGAAACCAAGACAGTTGAAATGAACATTTGAACTTTCAACTCCCTGCCGTATTACCTTCCTGTGTTCTACTGGAATGCTTCATTGTCTTAAGCTACAATTGCAAGCCACCTGCTCCAGGAAATGAATCTCTCCAGTTACTTTCCAACTGCACAATACTATTTTTACAAATATTTAGGAAACTGTGGTACTGATGAAAAATCAAGCTTACTCTATATAGCTTCAGAAGGAAAAACTGGGCTCAATGGTTGAAAAACATCAAGAGTCCAATTTGAACCTAGTATGTAATTAGCTATTTTGTCACTATGTCAAGCAGAAGTTATTGTTCAAACATAGGTCATGAAGGGCCATCTGTCATGCTTTGCTGCCACAGAGGAGGGACTTTCTGTTATCCTGCAGTCCCCGAGGTTGTGGCTATTCTGTCATTTCCCAATTTAATGACCAACAGATCTGAGTAAACAGTAAGTGAGAACGTCCTTTGTCTGGCCTCCACAGTGACTCCACACTTCTTGTGACCTAACCAATTTCCTAAAACAAAAGTTTAAAACAAAATTAGTTCTTGTGACTTGAGGAAAGGGGTTCCTCTCTCGGGCTAGTTTCATTTAAAGCCATCATCCTGTCCCCCCTCCCACCTGAAATACTTTCTTGATCACAGTTACCAAGTTCAACTGTCCCTTCCTCATGAACACTCCCAAGTCTCACTTCCTCCACAAAGCTTCTCCAGGCTGTCCCAGGCCGTCCCAGCTCCTACACACTCCCTGTTCCTTAAACTCTTCTCTGACACTTAATGCATTCCTAGCTGCAAGTAACATATTCTAGGAGCTATCCAATTGCAGAAGAGTCAGTGACCACTCAGAATAAGGATAATCAAGAGAAGACACCAAAGAGGAAAATGTGGACTGAGCAGGTGAATGCTAAACCATTGACTATCGGCCCAGGAGGGTGGGAAACATGGATGGATGTCTGATCTTCTGAGGGAACCCTGGCAGTTACCACAGAGGCTGGCACACTATAGATGCTCAAAACCATTTATCAAAGGGAGGAAGGAGAAAAGAAAAGAGGGACAGGGAGAGGATGGGAGAGAGAGAGAAAAGGAAGGAAGCAAAAGCGGGCTAGGCATCTGTGTGCAATGGTGATGAGACCAGGCTAATGAGGACAGTGTGCATCTGTGCTGAACAGTGGGTAATAGGACAAATGAGCAGTGTAGGTTTAGATCATGAAGAGCCCGGAAAGCCTGGATGAGAACTTGAGGCTGGCTGCAGAGACATTTATAATATTCTGAATAGCAGTAATGCTTTTAGACTGCAAGTCATCTGAGAGTATTGTTCTCAGCTTACTTTTCTTGAAATCCTCAGTTCATTTAGCTTAGGTGCACATGAATTGTGTAAAGAATAAATAAGCAGATGATTAAACCACTCTCTGCTTCAATCATTTCAGAGACAGATGTTTTTAGTGCACCTTGCTGACCTTCTGATATCAGCCACAACGTTGGCCACTCTCACACATAGAGGATCCCAAGTGTTGTGAATAGTTCTTCAACTTGGACATGACAAAATTAAGTTTAATGAAATTTCCCCTCTGGAGGGTATTTATCATTAGATTGATCCCACCTTCCCAGTACCATTCTAAAGCCCCACTCCCGGACTACACTGGTATACAATCTCCAAGACTGAGTCATCCTCTTGGGTGTGAATCAAAATGGTAAGTATGATAATCAGAGAATTTGAAAATGCACCTCGCCCCTGACAAAACATTTTATTAATAATAGGTATCGGTCCCATTTT
Source organism: Tonatia bakeri (assembly GCA_004024845.1). Classification (NCBI taxonomy): domain Eukaryota; kingdom Metazoa; phylum Chordata; class Mammalia; order Chiroptera; family Phyllostomidae; genus Tonatia; species Tonatia bakeri. The sequence goes on from PVIA01001961.1 coordinate 77,643, forward strand.
TTCTGATGATAATATCCTCACATCAATTATAACACATCCTTCAGAAGATGCACATACTAGATTTCAGTTTTGTAGGAGAGTAGAAAGCAGTAAGGAGGGAGAGGGCTTGGTCAATAAGCCTAATCTCTGGCACTTACCTGGAAATTCTGGACTAAATACCTTTTCTAGGTAACAGTTTCTTCATCTATAAGATTACAATAACAATGTCTATGACATTTCTACACACTTTACACAATGGCAACATTTTTGTACATCAGTTTTAGCTACATATGTGTATATTTTTAACCTGCATATTAATCTGTTTTAATCTAATAAAAACATCTGAGATTTCCTCCTAGGGAAACAGATCTGCCTTCCCCAGGGTAGACTGTTGCCTTCAACCTTTCTTATTCCATTCTTCCATTAGAACATCACTTTCTTTGCCCTCCTCTTGGGGTTCCTCTTGGCTAATGAGATAACTCTTCAGAGTAATGTATTAATAAAATGCTTCTTTGTGATAAAATATTTCCATTTTTAACTAGCAAATTCTGAATGTCTTAATATTGTTAAATGTAATTAAATTGGTAAATCTAGTCTAGCCTAAATCCAGTAGGGAAGTTTGGGTTTGAAAGTGTTTAGGGGTACCTTTAAAGTCCTTAAAATTTCCTCTGCATAGGTGACTGTCTGTGAGGCCCATCGTGACCTTGTCACTGGGGCCAAAGTCAGTAGGATGCATTTCAGCAGAATACACATCAAGTCCTACATTTAGGTTCAAAACATCAAAACATTTTATAAATAGAGGATGGTACTTGTTTTGGCAATACTTACCTGCAAAAGATGTCAAAGTATTATTTGACCACAAGCTAGGAGTGTTTAAAAAGCTAACACAAAATTAGGTCAGTCACATTTATATATCTATAACACCACTATCATAAGGCAATCTACACTAATTCTCCTGTGATGGCCCATTGTATCTGGAGTAAGAATGCAGTATGCCTTGTTTGAATTGTCAAAACAAGGCAATGAAAGGAAATATGTCCAATGAGACCCATCTTGTGCAAACAGGGATTTCTAGCTTGGAGGATAGAAGGTTAAAGAAATAGACAAATAATTAAAAGACTCTAATAAAGAAGAGCAAAAAGGTGTTGTCTGTGATTCCAAAGAACATCACTAAGTTAGAAACTACAGACAAACCCCTTTTGCTGCAAATAAGAACTTTCTAAAAGCAGAGCTGTTAAAAAATAGACACATTCAATAGTTTGAAATAAATGCCACTTGGAATCATGTCGTCCTTTAACAAATGGAATGGTGTATCATGAAGGAATGACTTATTTCCGAAATTTTAAGGTTTAGCATTGTTCTTGGCTCATGGTAGAAGGAAGAAAGGAAGAAGGAAAGAAGGAAGGGAAAGAAGGGAGAGAGGCAGAAAGCTGTTCTCTCAGCTGGCAGCTGGAGCCGGTCCTCTAGACTCTAAATTGATCGAGATTTCTTACTGAAACCATACCATCTGCCCTTTTCCTGAAAGTTCCCTCAGTTACCACCTGGCTCATATCTGCTTTAAACAAGCTCTTTTACAATGAAATCCCACTTAGGATTTAACCTATCTTTGAAGAATAGACCATCAGAAAGTATTAGCCTTCCAAATTTAAAAAAAAACTTAAAATTACTCATGTATATTTCATATTTCTTCCTAATATCTAACATTACTATTAGCACAATTTCAGTTTCTGATTTGACCAAATTAAGACAAGACGATAGAGGCATGAAACATATGGATTTTTAATAGAACCATATTTTCTTGAATTTCACATTAAATTTTACTTAATTTCCAATATCCAACACACCTTTGTTGAATAAAATGCTGCATTTAAGTGTGCTTTGAATTTTTATATAATATTGTTTTGAGTCTAAGCAGAACTTCCTGTTACATTTAAGAGTTTCATGGCGTTGACCATTTTTTAGATTTTAAGATTCAAAACACAACATTGTCATTCTATGACTCTCTTAATTCAACCTAGAGGGTAACATGCTTTATTACCCATTATCCCTTTTTTATGTACCTGACTAATTGTTGGGTGGTCTGATTCCTGCTCACCTTACCTATCTATTCTTCAGTTTGATCAATGACCTGAGTTGACATCAGGACACCTGAATTTGACTTGTAAAGACACGACCCTGGGCAATTCACACAGCTCCTCTAAGGCTGTTCTCTCATATTTAAAATGGGATAAAATTGTTAGTCTTGTCTATCTTTCTCACTTACTGCAAAATTATCTGAGCTACCCTACATTAACATGCTTAGTGACCTGTAAATATTTCTAAATAAGCATAAGGCATCATTATCCCCTCACAACCATATGAACAAAGAAAAATATCCCTATTCCACTTTTGAGAAGCAACCTGGCATTGGGTCCCCTCCCAGATCCACAAGGGCTCTGAAGAGGCAATCACTGTTGTGACTGCTGAATGGCCAGGCGCACTGCAGGCAGACGGTGGTGGGACCACGCTCCCTGATTCTGATCAGTAAGTACATCAGTAGTCATGTATGCATTCATGGGCTCCAGAAATTTTCAGTGTGCAATAATGTTTCATAATCTTCTGTTTTCTATGTTTTTGATGCACAGTTTGAAGTATAATTTGTTTTTGTTTTTGTTTTCTACATGGGCTACGTACACCTTGGAAATCTAGGAAGGACCCTGAATTAGAGACTACTTTTTTGATACCAAGCACTGTGGGATTATGGGTGAAGTAATGGCATGGGGGTCATGCCACTCTGAAATGACCCATGATAAGATGAGTAGTGACTCCCTAAACAGGTTCACATCCTGATCCCCAGGACCTGTAACTAGTTGCCCTACATGCAAATGGGATTTTGTTGATGTGATTGCATTCAGGGTTTTAAGATAGGGAGTTTATCCTGGATTATCCAGGTGGGCTCAATGTAAACAGCAGGGTTTTACAACAGGGAGGAAGAAGAGTCAGACTTGTGAAGGAGCAGAGGTCAGAGTGAGGCGGGGCCATGAGCCAAAGAGCGTGGACAACCTCTAGGAGCTGGACAACACAGAGAAAGATTCTCCCCTACAACCTCCAGGGGAAACACAGCCAGTCCTGCTGACACCTTGCTATTAGGTCACCGAGTTGGAGTGTGGACTTCTGGCCTCCAGAACTATAAACAAAATACCTTTATGTCATTTGAAAGCCACTAAGTTTGTGGTACTTTGCTGCAGCAGCAGTAGGAAACTAACACACCAGCTTTAGAAAAGTGTTTATAGCTTTAAAAAGAACTTATTTTAGATTACTCCAAAGGTCCCTTTTCATTCCAACAGCCTATAGACAGATACTGTCTGACACTTGGAAAATCCAGTTTTTCTTACGGCAGTGCAGTGAGCAGTTACAAAGATGCTGACAGTGATATGCTGCTTCTAGAATTGGATTTGCCTATTCCTTTGTTTTATGTTGTCTAAGTTTTGTTTCAGTTTCTGTTGCATTTATTTCTCTTTGGAAGAAAACAGCATTATACAGTTATGTTTTTTTTTTTTTTTTCCTGGAACAAGGTAGGGAAGGAAATCGATGAATCACTGCAGTGAAGAGAGCATTAGCTTCCAGTCCAGAGACTTGTTCTTTGGTCCCGCTTTTGCTGGAGCGTAGGCCCCTTCACGCCTCTTTCTCCCTTTCCGTGTTGGGGTCCTAGGGCTGCCATACAAACGACCACAAACTGGGTGGCTCCAAACAATATAATCTCACACAGTCCAGGAGTCCAGAAATCCAAAATCAAGCTATGAGCAATGTTTGTCCCTTCTGGACCCTTGTAGAAAGAGCCTGATACGCGCTCCTTCCCAGCCTCTGCTGGTGGCCAGGACACCTCTGTGTTTTTTCACTCCTTGGTATCATTCCAGTTTCTTCCTCTGTTATCACATGGCCTTTTTCCCTGTTTGTTTCCTCTGTGTCTCTGTTTCCTCTCCTCCAGTGATCAGATTTAGAGCCCACCTTAATCCACTATGGCCTCTGCACTTGCCAGCATTCTCCAGAGAAACAGAACAAGGAGGAGGATGGATAAGAATATGCAGAATGAGTTATTATGAGGAATTAGCTAACATGGTTATGGAGGCTGACAAGTTCCAAGATCTGCAGCTGTAAGCTGGAAACCCAGGAGAGCTGATGTTGCGGCAATTCCAGTGGGAAGGCCAGGAGGCTCCAGAGTCTAGATCCAGGGGAAGCCAACGTTTCAGTTCTAGTCTGAAGGCAGAGGTGGAAAATCACCGTCCCAGGTGAAAGGTAATCAGGTAGGAGGACTCCCTGCTTAAGCACAGCCCTTTTGTTCTAGTCACACTTTCCACTGAGTGTGTGAGGTCCACACCCACATTAGAAAGGGCAATCTGCTTTACTCAGTCTATCAATTTAAACATCAAACTCATCCAAAAACACCCTCATGGAAACACCCAGAATAATGTTTGACCAAATACCTGGGCGCCCTGTGACCCAGTCAAGTGGACACCTAAAGTTAACCATCACAACTCCATCTTAACTAATTACACATGCAAAGACCCTCCATCCAAATAAGATCACATTCTGAGGTCCCAGGTGGACATGACTTTTGGGGGTCACTCTTCTGCCCACCATACCCTCTCCATTTCCCAATATGGGAAATGAGGGCTGGCCCCTGACCCACACTACAGTTCTGTTGGAGGGTTGTTCTGGAGGTTGAAGCCGGGCCTTCCTCGGCATGGGGTTCTGGGGGCTCATAAGGTTGGGAAATGCTGCTTGGAACAACATTAGGCAGGTCCTTTACCACTGGCTCCTGCTGAGGCTTTGCACCGTGAATGAGTACTCTGAGGTTTTAGGAAAGGACACACAGCTCTGCTTTTCCAGGGCTGCTCACTTGCTCATAGAAACCCCTGTCTGTTTTTCTTGGCAAACCTGTGAACACCTCCCAACCCGACATCCCAGTAACCCAGTCTCAGAAACACTGAACTTCCAAGGAGTCCTCAATTTCCAATAATCTGTTTCTACCAATCATTAGTTCTCCAACTTCTTTTTAAAGAATAAATTCCTCTTCAATTCCCAGTGTTGGTTTAAATTTTCTTTATTATAATGTTACTTAAGTAAGAATAAGCATAAAACTACCTATAAATCCCTTATGCTTCTAACACTCATAGAACTATAAAACCCAAACAAATGTGCAAACAAATTTCAAAGAAAACCAATAAAATTAAAATTAGCAACATTAATTGAACGTCATCTAGTTTTGCTGGAATGCTATCACTGCACACAATGCACACATGGCAAGGTCTGCTCCGTGTAGTTCCGCACATCCGTCACAGTGTGCCACAGGTGATTTGATTCTCCCACTATTCAGATTCCAGGAATAATTTAGCAGTTCCCAGCACTGCCATTTGCTTTCTTAGAATGGGAACATACCATTTTTTAAATGTATCTCTCTTCTTTTCTTATTACTGATAAACATTAGACAATTCTCCTTCATATCAAGACAATAATAAAAATAGAAAAAGCTATGAAAATTGGGGGTAGGTTATTAAATAACTATACAAAAGATTGCACGTGTTTTGTCTTTTCTTTAGATTATTCATTATCATGACAAACAGAAAATGTATAGTGTACACATATACAAATACACATACACACATATGTACACACGTATATACATATATACACACACGTATACATATATAGTAAACAAATACAATAAAGGAGCTGCAAACCCCAGAAATTGTTTACAGATCGTAATCCTTTATAGTCCATTTTTAAAGTGTTAACTATAGATGCTTATGGTTCTCTTACATGATCTTACCTGAGCCCAAATCTCCTTCGGAAGAGGTGTACCTTGCTCTCTCCTTTCATTCTCTTCCTCAGGGCCAAGGCATCAAAAATATACATGAAGATGATGCCTAATTACAAGTCTTAACCATTTATTTCTCTTCAGGAGGAGACCGTGGCCATGAACTTTTATTTTATGTAACTTTACATAACCATCTGTGTACAGCTAAAAGAATTGTGTGGCTTCTGCAAACTCACAAGTTAACCTTCAGGAGGAACATTTAATGAAGTTTAATGCTCTTCCCAGAATGCCTCTCTGAGGCTGCCCTGCCCATAAACAGATTTCATTAATTCAGACTAATCGGGCTATGAAGAAGCCGGTAGCAGTTAAAGAAGTCTGAAGTAAATTTTGTCTCTACTATCTAGTAAACATAACTCAAACTAGCATAGCAAAGGGTTGAGGCAGAGGTCCTTAATGGGCTGCTTTAATGAACAGGTAAAAGTTCTAAATTAGCACAATGATTGTTTTCTTGTAAATTGATTCTCTACTATTCTAATAAGTGTTTTAATTCTCTGCAATCTCGTTTACCCCAGGAATTTGCTAAGAAAACTCTTGCTTTCATAGCTAGAGTAGAAGCAACATTTAGCTCAGGCTGGTCCAAATGTGCTCGAGTTTCAAATTAGTAGCAGCTGATTTAATTAGGTTTTACTAATAACTAGTGAGGAAAATGCATTAACTCACTTGGCCCACTAGGGGTTCCCTCTGTGTGCCAACATTAATTCTGGCATTTACTTCATTGCCTCTTGCTTCCCTCCTGACTGTCTTCTCACTGACAACAGTGTGAGGAACATTTTGACAAAACTCACTCAACATCACCAGCACTGCCAGCTCAGCAGATGGTGGATGAGTGGTGATTTAGCTGTCAGTCCGAGTGAGGAGATTAGAGGGTCACCACAAGGTCACCCTGACTGAAATCATTACTACCTTTTTGTACCTGTCCTGAAGGAGCTGTCACACAGACATGCCTGCTATTAACTTTACTTCTTGAGGACTTTTAGAGATTTTGTGCACTGTTGATAGCACTATAGTACCAATTTTCCTCTCATCTCTCTGTTATCCACATATCTGGTGTACATTAGCATGGCGGGAACTAGTTGTTTCTGTTCATTTAAATTTCATAAAGATATGCTTTGCTTTGCAACTAGAGGCAATTTGGAAAACAGAGGTTACCCTTTTCATATTTTTTTGCCCAACCCCCACTACCATCCCAAGCCCCCAGCACCATTCTGAGCAAAGAAAAATAACTGCTAAACATCCATTGATGAATAAGCAATAATATTTTAAATAGTTAAACTTTGAGCCAGTAAAATGATCTACATTGGTCATTAACAGTTTTTGTCACCAGCCAGGCAGTGAGGTTCTGGGGGAATGGGATATGTGGTGGGGGATTTTTGATGACCTGTAGAGTTTTCTGGGCTATGCAGGCAGTAAATGAGCATGCGGGAGCCAGGGGACAGGGAAATGTGAGATTTGGCAGGAAGGATGAGCATCCTCCTACTTCCCGATTTCCTTCTGGCTGGGACTGACTACCCAGATACCATGGCTTACCAGGCCCAGGCAATAACGACCGAAGAAACTCAACTCTTGCTATGTCTTCCACCACGAACTACTCTCTGCTGAGAATATGAGGGTGCAGAGAGGAATTGTCTTCTTTCACAAGACCTGCCTGGGAGCCAGGCCTGGCTGTGAGGCAAACACATCAGGAAACACGGGATTGAACTCAGGTGCTTTTCACAGAGGAAACAAGCAAAACACCTGTTTTTGACCCCAGTGGCTGGTCATGGACAGACAACGTGACGAACAGTGATTGCCCTGAGGGGCATGGATCATTTTCTCTCCCCGACTCAATAATTAGTGTCGGAATGTGAGAGATGTCAGCAAGCTCCCCCTGCCTTTTAGTAAAGGAGAAGATGGCCTCCTGGTTGAATTATCTGATCCAGTTAATTAAGGAATTTTTAAATAATGAGTCCATATTCTGCAAACAAAAATTTAATGACTTAAGAATCACCCTAAGTTTTTGTTTTTTCACTGAAACTCCAGAACATGGAGGAATAGCTGGGACAATGGGGTAGGGTGGACAGGTGGCAGTTTTCCTGGAAACAGGGAAGGGATCTTCCCCAAGCCCCTTCCCTCTGCTTAGAGGTCCATTAGCCAGAAAAGAAGGTGTCACAGGGGAAGCCACTGTCCCCTTGGGAGGCCCTAGAATGTGTTTTTGGGAGCTTGGGAGGTGGTGAGTGGAAGCCTCAGCCTTTACTCATCTAAATATCACCCCAGTGACTTCAGGAAAGCTATGTAATCTGGCCAGTCCTATTATGTTGTAAATAGTTATGCCCCCCGCCACCCAGAAATTCATCTGCAGAAGCCCTAACCTCCAATGTGATGGTATTTGGAGGTGGTGTCTTTGGGAGGTGATGAGGTTTAGATGCAGTCATGAAAGTGGAACCCTCAAGATGGGATTATTGCCACTATAAGAGGAGAACACACCAGAGCTGTGTCTCTCTCTCTATGCACCACACCACAGAAAGGCCATGTAAGCACACAGCAAGAAGGCAGAGGACGTTGACTTCTATTATCTGAACATACATGTTCTGATTACCCACTCTACAATCAGCTTTTGTGTTTCTGCTGGGAGCCAGCTGCTGTGCTACAGAGGAGGCGATGTAACAATGAAGAGAAATGTTCCTGCCCTCTAAGCAGCTTTCTGTTGGCAAAGCTGGGTCCTGTAGCTATAAATAAAGTGACTCATCGAGTTCCTGGCTCCCAAACGCTGAAAAAAAACTTTTTTTAAAAAGAGTGGTCATGAGTAAAAATGATGTGTAGTATTACCTTAGACAAAATTAACATTATTGGGAAAATTTATATTTAGGAGAAATTATTCCAACCAATCACCAGGAAGTTATTTTTCTCCTGAACATAACATTGATAATCTTTATTAGGCATAAAATAATGTTTATTCTATTCTCCTCTGGTTCTAAAAATACACAGTGCTCTGAAAGCCAAAATCTAATTTGTAATTTTCACAGCTGAATCACATCCATTTCCTTCCAAATTGGATATTAGTGGGCATAGCCACCAATGCCCAACAGCAGCCCAGCTCCAAGCCCAACAGCTCCCCTGGGGAGAGCCTGGAGGGTAAGCTTCCATTTATAGCAAGCCTGAAAAAGAACATCTCTGAAGTAGGAGATATTCAATCAACAGACAGAAAGTTGGAGTAGAAGGCCTTTAAGGTTCTTTCCAACCCCAGATTCCATCATTCTGGGAGACTTTTGGGTCATGAAACATGATGGACACCCTAGATAGGCTCTGAATGGAAGCCAAGTGTTCTCATTCCCAACTTAGAATTTTGTAAAGCAGGCTATGGTGGGCCTGGTCTATAGCTCAAGGAATAAAACAACATTGTCTTTTAGTTAAGGGGAATGGTTTACAGGGCAAACACATATGCAGATTAGCAAGCCATTTTGCCCAAACCTACAAAGCCTCCTGTAAGCCTCAGCTTATAGGATACACAAAGACATACACAAAGGATAGAGAGGCCATCACAACTGGAAAGCTCAGAACAAGACCTTTAGAGAAAAGTGGGCTCTTCAGAGACACAGTTCCCTTCTGATTAAGGGTCATGGAAGAGGGAGAGGCAGCAATGGCCTCCTCTGACCTCCACTTTGGGCCCTGGACAAAGACTGAATGAAGACCAGGAACAACTTTAAAGATTATTGGATAGTCTTTCCAAGGCTAGAATGTTCACTGGGTGAAAAAAATTTTTTTAAAAGTGGGGGGCATGGCGGCATGGTAATTTCACAGCTAATATGCCAAGAGGGATTCTAAATTTTGATAATCCAAAGAATAGGCACAAATTCAAAGGGCCTACCTTCTACCACTAAGAACATTTCGATTCAAAAGAACAATATCTCTCCAACTAACCTCTGACCGGGACAAGAATCAAGGGATATGCTGCTTATGGTTGCGCTTTTAAATATTCATAGGTTCTCAGAGGGGAATCTATATCACATGGAGGTTAGAAGCATGGGACTTGGAATCAAAACTGAGATTAAATCCCAGATTTACTCCACAGTAGCTGCACGACCTTGTGCCAGCCACTGAATCTCTCTGAGGCTTAGTTTTGTTGTTATTTTAATAATGTGATATCAATACATTCTCTGGAATGTCAATGTAAGAGTAAATGAGATAATATATTCAGAACTTAGCCTAAATTTAGGTACTTATTATAAATACAGATCTGAAAGTTACATTAATTTAGAATAATAATATTAATCTAGAACATGATTAATTATATTTAATTCAAACCTCTTACACATGAATAAATCATGGTTCAAAGAGAGAACAACTTGTTCAAGATGACAGCTAAGATGTCTCAGAGGCAGGATAAGTCTTCTGACCTCAGGCCAGGGTTCTCTCTCCAGCACCATGCTCACATACCTTGGGGTCACTTGTATATCTGAAATGCCCCTAATTTTCCTATAGATCTGTTCACATAGCTTGTTCCTTACTCAGGACAACAAGTTCCCCAATTCTCTTCTGAGAACGGTTCTCATTTCCCAATACCCTATGACCTGACTCTTAACTGTTTCACCATTTGATCCCTAAAATTAAATGTGTGTGTTTTAGCTTAAGCTTTTATTTCTAGTAGCCAATCATTGGCCATTCAGTATTGCTTTCAGTGAGTTCCTTGATACTTATTTATTGAAGTATCACCTTGTATAGTACTAATAATGAGGACTTTTAATCTCTAGCCACATCAGACCTACCACCATGAAATAATAGAACCAAGTAGAGATAGCCCTGTGCACTCCCTATCACACACCCACAACATGTATCAATAGATAATCAATTCATGATCTTCAGTGGGTCAACAGAAGTCCTTTAATTAGAATTCAAAGGGTTAGAAATTTTAAATGAGAGGGATGCCAGGCATGCTGGGTCACTGTGCCTCTACTCTCTGTCTCCATGAACCTAGATGACTGAGGTGCCAGCAACTCTACGCCCTGAGCCCAGCTGTGTAGCTGCACAGGAAGAAGAAAAAGAGCAGTCCCATCCTTACAGAAGGGAAAGGCTCAATTTCCTAATGATCTGTAATAATTTAATCCTTTGGAACATATAAATGGATTCTTTGGCCCAACTGTTTGCTAACTTACTATCCCACTGCAGTTTTAGACCTATACACAATCTATATAAGGAGGACTCTCTCTTCTGTCTCAAGTTTCATGACAGGACCCTTTGCTCCAATGTGGGGAATTCTTTTGGGTCTCAGATAGGAAGGAAAATTAAGGCACTTGAATTCCAGATCATGTGTTCAGCACCATAAAGATAAACTTGCCAACCAAACTACCCAGTGGAAAATAAATAGTTTTCAGTATGCCTTAGTTTGTGAGTTTGAAAAGTCCTCCTTGCTGTCCTCATTAATACCAAACTCGACAGAGATTAGTCATGATTCAGTGGCATCTCTTTCAGAATCAGCTATATATGAGCCTGAGCTTACAATAATCAATTCCAAGGAACCACAGTTCATTTCTACATGAATGTCTCCCCAATCAAACCTTCAGCCTGGGGTTCCCTTGAGCACCAATGTCCCACTTCCAAGCCTGCATTAGCCATTTGAAAAGAAACTGTTGTTGCCTAAAAGTAATATATTTATATTTTCACTGAAGTACTTCACATCTTATAATAAACACTAAATAAATACTTATTGCCTAAATTCATAAAACTTTCTGTTGATCTTGATGTTCCCATTCATTGTTCCATCATTCCCCCACTTCACAAGCATCATGAAGTCATTTTCTTTGACTCTGCCCTTTCCATGAACACTTAAGTCCAATCAGTCACCAGTTTGTCAAATATTTCTTTGAGACACATCCACCTTTGTCAACACCCAGATTCAGGGATCTTAGTATTTTATGCCTCTTTATTGAACTGTTAGTTTCTTCCACCCACTAATCTATCTTTTTCATCTGCAGTTGCCAACCATGGTTTTGATAGCAAACTTCCCATTTCCCCAATCCTTAAATGTCCTGAAGAATGCTATCAGATTCTGAAGCTGTGGTTTTTAAATTTTTCAAAGAGCCGTGGAAATCCCACAGAGGGAAGGAGTGGGAAGCCAAATGGAAAGGCTTTCAGGAACCTCATATCCCTTCTTCCACCAGAGATGATCCATTGTTTTTTTACTATTTTACCTGCTGGGATCTGTATCAATTTACTTTAAAAGGTTCTCTATTGGCAAAAACAAGTTTGGAAATTACTGGCTCATGGATAAAAAGCAAAACTCCTTAACCTGACATTTAAGATTCTTCCAATCTAGCCCCACACACCTTTTCAATAAGATCTCATTTTATTTCTCTTCAGGTCAGATTTTCTCACTGACTCTCTCAATAGGCCTTGGCAGCTTCCACCTATTCTTCCCATCCCCCTCACCTAAATGCTGCCCAGCCCTGGTAATCACGAGTACTATTACAACCACGTCTTTCCGCTTCTGTACACTTCCAAGGCAAGGCAGAATTGCTCTTCTTAGGATCATGTGTAGAGTTTTGGCCAATGACATTTGAGTCTAAGTTACTTGTGTCACTTATGAAGCATTAATTGCTAGCTTTAGATCGGCCCTCACCCCACAGCCAAAGGTACGCCCTTCTCTCTGATACTGCAACTGGCCACACTCCAGATGACGGTTGCACCGTCAGCCTGGGCCCTAGACTGAGGATGAGATTGGAGCATATCCTCCAACAATGCAGAATGGGTGAGAGTTGAAGATTAGTTGTTTTAAGCAACTAAGATTTTGCAATTGTGTTGTATTGCTGTGACTTTTCCTAAGTGATATACCATGCTATTTCAAGGATGGACGAAAATAAAATCCTTTTCAAGGTCATTTTTTAACTAAATCATTTTATTATGTACGCTGCACTCCTTACTCCCAATGAAAAATGCTTCTCAGTGAATATCAATAGCAAATCAAGTAGCCCCTCCATAGACCTATGAAAACACTACAATTACCTCTACCTATTTGGCATTTAAATCAATAGGCTGCCCCACATTGTTAAGCTATTTATTGGGTTGGCCAAAAAGTTTTTTTTCATACAATAGCTCTAGCAGTGTTAGTTGTTTTTAACTTCATTTACAATAATTTTGTCAGATTGTATAGTGACAGCTGTCATATCAACCTGCATTTTTTAAAAAGTTATCAAACTTGGTGAATTTTTGTGAGGCCATTTTAATATTGAAGATGCAAGAAGATATACAACATTATTATTTCAAGAAAGGTAAAAAGCACAACTGAAATGCAAAAAAGAAGAAAGATTTGTGCAGTGTATAAAGAAAGTGCTGTAACTGATCGAATGTGTCAAAGGTGGTTTGCAAAACTTTTTGTCACTATTGACATTTTGGCCAAATAATTCTTTGCTGTGGGACTGTCCTCTGCATTGGAAGATGTTTAGCAGTACCCTTGGCCTCTCCCCACTAGAAGCCAATAGCAGGAGTTAGCCAACACACTCAAGATATTCAAATCAATGAAGCTATCAGTGAAAATGAAAAATATGTCTTATTTTGTAGAAAATATTAAATGAACTTTTTGGCCAACCCAATGTACTTACATACCACCTGCTACATAAACCATAAACATTCCCTAGTGTATCTCAGGGTGGTGGGAACATTGCACTCTGTGCTTCTCTTCCAGTCCCCCTAACTTCAATGTACTTGTCCAGATGAATTTGGTTAAATTAATATCATGGAAATTGTTGAAAGAAAAGTAATCTCATAAAAAGAAAGTGAAAAGTGTGCGCAGCCTAAGAATTCAGTGTATGTGGGTGTGACGAGAAGGCTAGGGACTCAAAGCCCACCCGCAGTCATTGATTCATTCACCCGCCCCTGTCTGTAAGCTCCTTGACTGAAGGCAGAAGCTGAGAGCTTCATGAGGTCCACTAACCTGTGTAGTGGAAGGTGGTGACCCCACCTTGCCATTTCTCACACTTCCATCATCTGTGAAGTCCAAGATTGTGCAACTGCCTTTTATATACAGTTCCCAGGTGTTCAGCCCAAAGATGCTTAACAAGCATTTATTTCTGGATTTACATTTTGTTTTGTTTTGTTTTGTTTCGTTTTTCTTTCACTTACCCACAGATAATAGAGTCCCTTCTGTGGACATGTAAGATTAAAATAGAAAATTGGTCACTGCTCAGAATTACTATAAAGAGTTGATATAGTATTAGTTGATTGTTCCTTCATCTTTTCAGTGTGCTAGGTATTGCTGTAAGCATTTTGTATGTGCTAATCTAAAGTACTTGGTGGTTAGTGTAGATGCCTGGGTCAGACTGCCAGAATGTGAGTCCTTGATCTTTAATTACTACCTATGGGCAGACAACCTCGCAGCAATCAGTTTTCATATATATGAGGTGATAATCATAAGAGTACCTACCTCACAGGGTTGCTGTGGGGCTTAAAGGGAGGATAGCACATGCCTGAATCCCTGCACACAGTGTAAGCTCAGCTTGTGCTGGGCTGGCGGCTTCATTACAGGGGCAAACTGGAACACACTCGCAGGACTTAAAGAATGTTGCAGATAGAAGATGCAAAGGCTAACATCACAGATCACAGCTCTTAATATCAGGTCAACAGAGGCCTATCAAGGATTGGACACTGGCTCCCATCGAGATGAGGGAATTGGTTCCTGGCAGAGGTTTGTGCTGCCTGGATATTGCTGCTGCTGTTTCACATTAGAGAGATTTTTTTTCTTACTCAAGAGATAACTATAATACACTTGGCAGTTCGGGGCCTTTCATCCTGGACATTTATGAGATGTGATAACAACTCTCTTAGCATTTTTTCCCACCAAAGTACACCAGGCCATCCCTGGGTAAAGCTTTATGGGAACGTCCTGCTGCCGTTTAACAGGATGAAGAAGAACCAGGCATAATATAATTCTCCAGAGAAGGAGAGAGGATACCGATCTGACCCGTGATAACTGCTTTAGAACATAAGCAATTGTCAAGATAGGAAAGACAGACTGAATAACCAGTCTGAACTTTGGAATCCTGTTAGGAGATATACCCAGGCTGCTATGTTGTCTGACTACGTGGCCACAGCTTGTCAGTAATTCATTTCTCAGAACATCTGCAGGAGATAAACCGGAAGTGAGCCCAACTTGGTCAGGTGGGTTGCAGACTTGATTCATGCAAATAGGATGGCAACCTTCCAAAGGCCGGCCATCCAAAGGGGAGAGAGAGGAGAAGAGAAAGCCATCTCCCTTTCCTTCTCCTGCATCGACTGCCAGGAAGGTAGCTGGGTGGAGGGAGCGGAGGGAGGAGGAAATTCTCTGAATGCTGAGTGGTAGCCCTGTTGTACAATTCATGCAATTTGCAGTAGAAGAGAACATGAAATACTTTTGCAGTGCTTTTACATAATATTTATATGGGCAGTTTAACTATATTACCATTGTGAACATTTTAAGTCTATAAAAATAAAAATATCTATATTACTGACTTACAACTTAATTTTTTCAGTTGCTATTCCACATTAGTTTTTTTCCAAATATTATACTTCTATATCATATTACATGATCATAACATTATTTATTTAACCTCAGCCTCCTACTCCCATATTTGAATAGTTAGATTGCCTCTAATTGCTTAAAATCGCAATGGCAGAGATAAATAATTTTGAACATAAATCTCTGTCACCATTTCCACCTACTTGCTCAACATAGATTTCTAGCAGAAAAATTCCTGAGTCCTATTGTATGAGTATTTTAAAGTATCTATGTATTTCCATATTTCTTTTTTAGGAAGGCATTTTATACTTCCACAAGTGTATGTGAAAGAATCTTGCTCTTCCAAGCCTCCTAGCCTTAATGACAGGTAGGTACATAGGTAGGTAGGTAGGTATAGATATATATTTGTGGACTTCATAAATTTTAAATATCTTAGCTAAATTTAGAAGTAGTTGAAGATGAATCCACATGGAACAACATTGCATATGGCAAAATGTCATAAAGCTTTAAACAGACAGTGTCAGACTGGTGCTGAGGCAGGTAGAAAATCAGTGAAAGTAGGAATACTCAAGGAAGGCTTTAAGAAGCAGCTAGTCTTTAAGCTGAACCTAAAAGCATGGTTAATATTTGTTCAGCTAGATAGGGAAAACATGTGCCTATCTGGAGAGGAGAAAATCCTGGATAAATATATGAAGCCAAAACAAGCAAAAAAAAAATATATATATATATATATATATTTTTTATATATATTTCAAGTCAACAGAGGCCTAATATATATATTGGTGGATGGTTTGTTCCTAACAAACATTTATTTCCATATCCATTCATTCAAGCAGTATTTACTTGTTGCATATTAGGTACCTGGCAGTGTGCGAGGTGCTGAAATTACAAGGATGAATAAAACATAACTTTGGCCTCCAGATGAAATAACCTCCTAACCAACCTCCCTGCCTCCAAGTTCAATCCATCCCAATCCATCACTAACACTGCCATCAAAGTATCCTCTAAAGTATAAACCTGTTTATATTTATATTATACCCTCATTTTAATCCCCAGATCATTTTTACAGGATTGGGAAATTTCAGTGGCTTAGCCATGCTTTGGGATAAAATCCAAAAACCTTAATGAGGTTTTCATGGCTTTTCTCCCTCTGGAGGCATCCTCCCTCCCCCTACCTAACATCCAGCTTCTCTCCCTCCCTTTCCAGAAATAATAAGCTTTTTTTCGGTTCCTTAAACTGGTCAAATGCAAACTCTTCACACAATGTCTAAACTCTTAGAATTCATGCATGCTGTTTCCTCTTCTGAAATATCCCCTCTCCCATGCTCCAGCTCCACCACGTCACCTACCTAACTCCTGTTCCTCTTCCAGCCATCAGCTTCAGGAAGGCATGCGTCCCTTGGCCCTGCCACATATTCTCAGATAAGTTCTACTCCCCCTGGCCTCATGCTCATCATATTTTTTTGCAGACTTTCTTTTATTATAGCCCCTGTAATGAAGATTGTAGGCTCTATAAATATCAAAATCATGTCCTTTACATTATCTTCTAAGTGCCTAACATGGAGTCATGCATATAGTAGTTTCTCGATAAATACTTGTTGTTATGAATCTAGGTTCATAGAGCTGTGTTGGTCAAAGACTAAAACTCAGAACACTGAATTGTTAGTTCAAACAGAACCAGCTCAGGTTCTGAACAGAACAGAACTCAGTCTCAGGAAACTGCACAGTAATATATCAATGTAACAATAATAATCTACTCGGTTTGAGCAGTTTAGTTATCTTAAAATAAGTCAATTCCTACTGTATTATCATGGACTAGGATTCAACAGACAAGATCCAAACTGAAAGGCTTTGGACTAAGACAAATTTGGATCTATACATATATAACCCATCTCTGCCACTTTCTAGCTGTGTGAGCTTGGGCAAATGACTTAGCCTCTCTGAGCCTCAATTCCCTCTTCTGCAATTGGAGAGGCTAATACCTCTCTGCCACGGTCAAGAGATCGAGTGGGTAGAGCAATGAATACAGCTCTCATCAAACTCTCACATTCACTTAATATTCATTTTTTCCCTCTCCTTCTCAGCTCTTCCTCATGCCCTGAAACTTGGACAAATCACTTCTTCCTAAGCTTTCGTGCTCTCTCCTATAAAACTAAGGAACTGAGTAAAAGCAGCGGTTGCCAAAACTGGTCAACCCTAAATATCATCAAGAGCGCTCTGGCTGAAAATCTCCAAGGGTGGACCTGGAAGTCAGTTTCTTTATAAAGTTCCCCAGGTGATCCAGTGGCAGGCAGCCCAGCTCAGAACTGCAGTCCAGTGTCTTGGAAACACTAGCCTTTTCCAGCTCAAACAGGCAATAGTTTTTTTCTTTCTTTCTTTTTTTTGCACTGCTTCTCACATGGAAAGTGTTTATTCAATAAATCAGAATATGACTCACCTGGCTGGCATTTTTTTGTTCCACCAGACCAAAACCATGCCATAGTTAGCAACAAAGGTTAGCATGTGTGCGTGTTGGGAGAGGGGGAAGAAGCATTAAAAAATGTCTGCTTCCAACATTTGCTTTGCTGACTGGCATGTTGTACACCCCTCCCACCCCCCAACCATGGGACCACAGCAGCATCAAGGTGTGAACTGCCTACAGAAGGCTGCACTTAAAATGAGGGAACCCTTTAGTCTTCTCCTATTTGCTATATCAACATCAATCACATTAGCAGGTTGGCCAGTGGTCACTGACCTATTAAGTCAACACAAGAAGATATGGTCACTGTGGACTCTATGAACCAAGAAGAGTTAAAAAAGACAAAATCTAGATCAGTCCAGAAGTTGGTTGTTAGTTTAGCAGAGAGCATTAATAGAATCAAAGGCTGCAAAAGTGGGTGGGGGGGGATTGCATGTCCACCTGATAAAACAACAGAAAACACAGGAACTGACTGAGACATGCAAGAGACTCAAAGCCCATGGAAAAATCTGAACTCGAGGCCTGCAGTATTATATGACAAATTTCATAAATACTTCTTGAGCTCCAGATGTTTTATAATAAATTGAAGATAAAAATCTATTAAGACATAGCTCATCTTGTTGAAGGACTTTGAGTCTATCAATAAAGAAATCTAAGAAGAATTGTAATTAAGAACATACTCAGTGCTAGCTGCATTACACATAATATCACATTTAATTTTAACAATTCTGCATTGTGGATATTATCAGAGAGGTTCAATGGCTTACCAAATATCAAGAGCTAATATTGGGAAAACTGAACTACTTCTTTATTAATAATAAATGGACTGGTCAGAAACATCATAACATAGAAAATATTTCTACACAGCTCTTTCTAGTTAATAATCAAAGTTCAAACATTCATCAAAGGAATATTTTCATGAAGATTCGCTAAGCCTGATAAGTTTCTCTGAGATAGCCCAGAAACTAAACAGTAACTGGAGTTTTAAGGTCAAAGATTCTGCTTCTTGAAATGGTCATTTGGGTGTTAATGCTAGAATTAGTCCCTGCCAGCCACGTGAATCTGTTCTCTCTTCACTAAGCCAGAATAAGCAAAGAACTTTCCCCTTATTTATGCC
Source organism: Tonatia bakeri (assembly GCA_004024845.1). Lineage (NCBI taxonomy): Eukaryota > Metazoa > Chordata > Mammalia > Chiroptera > Phyllostomidae > Tonatia > Tonatia bakeri. Next base: position 96,517 of record PVIA01001961.1, read on the forward strand.
CATGTGTTGGGTAAGTGACAGCCCAAACTCCAAACAGTCCTATGGAATGCTTGCTGGGCACTGGTGGACAAAGGGCCATGCCAAAAGGGCTGGAGAACTGGAAACAAAATTCAGCCAGTGGCTCCAAGCACAAAAATCCACATATTTCCTTTCTTCCTTTACCAACAAAAAGTCATCCCAAAACTAACAGTCTATCTAGGCTAATAATTGGACATCCAAGTAGTCACTACTCCCCCAAATTCTTTTAAAAAGTCTCATTGATAGAACTGGAAAGAAATTGAAATAATCTTTGGGCCTGATTGAAAACATGTTTCCTGACTCTCTTGGGCTTCCACGTTTAACAGCTCATTCCACAAAAACAATCTCTCTTCTCTCCTCTTGGCCTAGAAAGTTTCTGACCTTATTGGTGCATTTTAACACACAGACTGTCCCCTTTGAATATGACTTGTCATCACTGAACTTTGGATATACAAATCCAACCATCCCTTCACCCAAATTAGCTGAACACATCTCTGTTTTGACTCGAATTAGATGGCTGCTTCTGAACTTGAAAAGGTTGCATTTCACTTCCTGGCATCATTGGATAGATTGCAAATCATAACCACACTAATTAGCACATGGATTTCTGGGATCTAAGTATTCCAGGCAAAGGAAGATGTGGGGTAGGGGAGAGAAGAAAGAGGAAGGAGTCGCTCAGGGGAGGTAGTGGAAGGGAAAAAGCATGGACAACAGGAACTAAAGTGACCTCATTTTATCCTTTGAAGGAGATACCCGCTGGAGGATCAGCTTCAGTAAAGGTCCTTTGGTAGTAGCCTTACATTTTTGTTACTCAGGAATAAACACTCCTGTTCTTTCTTCCTAGATCCTCTTTTCCTCTTCTTTTGAATCATGGAAACACAACAGGTTTGGGTAGGTACTGAATTACATTATGTCTGGCCTTGCTGTCAACCTCAGGCAAGTCTACTGAAATCCTATCCATTATAAATCAACTGGAAAAACAGGTCTTTATTTGGAAAGTTGCTGAGCTAAGTCTTGCTCTTGTAGCAAAAATGGAAAATGATCATCTTTTAAAGTACATATGTGTGTACACATGTTTGTGTGTATATGTATATAAGAGATATAAACACATATATATTATGTATATATACACATATGCACAGGTAGGTAGAAAGGAAGGAAAGAAGAGAGAGGATGGAAAGGAAGGAATAGATACAGGTATGAAATGCTTCTGTTCTACCAACAAATAAAAGGGGCTTTGCTTGGGGGGTAAGGGGTGGGTAGGAATAAAAACATCTCTTAGAACTAACTTCCCATCCACCATAAGTTCTTGAAAATGGAGCCTTAATTCCTTCCCTACAGGCTCCTCCCCCTTCCCTACAAGCTCCTCCTCCTTCCCTACAGGCTCCTCCTCCTTCCCTACAGGCTCCTCCTCCTTCCCTACAGGCTCAGGCTAATGCATAGCCATTCTCTCATCACGAATGTGTTTGTGAACTATCAGAAGAAGCAGACTGTATGTCTTGTTTTTAAATTTTGTCTCTTGGCTTTCTCTGCCCTCCTCCACTTCCCCCCTCCTCCAGCCCTTCAAATAGCCCTGTCCTAAATGAACCTTGCAGGCTGGTCTGATGTTAAAAGAGAAATGTTTATCTTGGAGTGTAGAGATAATTGACAATTAGAAAAGAAGACGCTTTTAGCTCTTGGTCAGGGCACTGCGCTCCTGGACAAAGTGCTCTTTTCTGTGAAGCAGGGTGGAGTGCTGAGTGACTCAGGCAAGAATCTGTGCATGTTTATACTTAGGGCCTGCCAGCGCCCAGGACTGGAGCTTTCTGGGACAGAGTTCCCTACCAGCTCGTCTAAAATAATGTGAATACTTCATAAAAGACAAGATCAAATGATTCCAGCTCCTTACCTCCTGGTAAGAATCTAACCTCTCCTCCCCGATGTGTCTGGTTTATAGAAATGGACTTACAGAACTAAACCCACATCTGACCCTGGTTTTTGTTTTTGCCACTCACCAGCGAAACATGCTGTGATGAAAACTGGCTTTCTCCCCAAGTCCAATCTGAAAAATTAGGTAATTTATGGCTCGCCCTCTGCAAATTATCATTATAGTATTATCTCTATAATGTCGCTTGCTCCATTATAAATTCACTTTTATTCATGCAATTTTTACACTATTTTACTTTCAAAATCCACAACCATTACTCTCTCCAACAAGGGTAACAATTCTAATGTGTTTAATGAATTGTTTCTGTTTTTAATGTAGTCTTAAAATTAGGTATATGTTATTTAAACAGAGGCAGTTTTAAATTTTTATAAAAGTTACTAAATTACATATGATTCCATTTCTTGCCTTTTTCTCACTATACTTTTAAGATCCACTTATGAAACTTTGCATGAATATAATCTATTGCTTCTACGGTGTCCATCTGTCACTTCTTACCTCTCTAATGCTCTGCATTGCCCCCAAAGTCCAGGAATGACTACACTGACCTTTCCAAAGAAAACTAAAGAATGAGAATTGCCTTGTGACACATATTTAAGACATACTATGAAGACATGATAATGATAAAAACAGTACATTGAGGGGTCAAGAACAGACCAGTAGATCAATAGAGAGCCGAGAGACAGGTTCTACATGTAAAGAGACAGAATGTGCTAGGGAGAGTGCCATAGACAATGGGGAAAGTGGAGATGGTTCCCTAGGTGGTGGTGGGCAACCTGCCTCACTGTGTGTGTAGAAATAATGAGAAATCTAAAACCACATTCAAAGATGGACCATAGATGAATTAAAGGCCTACCTGCCAAAGGTAAAACTACTGAGTTATAATAAAGAAATATGAGTAACTTTGTAATACAGGAGTAAAAGAATGTTTTAAATAAACTCTAAAAATGCAAATATAAGATAAAAGTGATGTTATAAATAATTAAGTATTTCCATTCAATAAGAACCATCAGTGGCAAAGTATTGATAATTTTTTGTATTTACCACTTGGGTAGTAAGAAATTGTTATTGCTTCTTTTCATTTGACCTGCTCCAAATCCCAAAGAAGACTCATTCATTATTTCTTGTTCAAAATTGATGAACAAATCAGCCTTCATTCTCTTCAAGCTCTGCACAGTTTTATACATATTGACTGGAAACACTTTTATCTTTTCAATCTTGCTCAAACTAGTAGCCCCAAAAGGAAAAGGCAGTCTTGGAGAGTTTCCTGATTAAGCAAGAATGTGTGCACAGAAATATTTCACTTATTTCAAAGCATCAGAACGTGGAAACTCATTTCTTGCCCTTCTGTCTCAGGCCTGATACTAAGCATGCATGAAATTCCTTAGATAGTTCCTGAGAAAGAATTCTGAGCTTTCAGAACTAACAGAGGTTAGGAGTGTTGGTGACAGTGAAGAAATTGCCAGATTTAAGACAGTTTTGTCCTCACTTTCAAAACAATGATGCAGAAACAGGACTATTTGCTATTTAAGGTAGCAAATTCTTTCCAAGCTTTGTTGGCAGCACTGAAAAAATAAGAAAGTATTCAATCATAGGCACTGAAAGCTAGAAAGAACCACAAGAGATTCATAAATCCAGACAATTCTTCACTGCCACGAGGAAATGTGATGAAGAGTGCTTGCGTGACTTGCCCAGGGTCACAAAACTAGTTGACTGAGCTAGGACCATGATGCAGAGATAACTCCTTGCCCTGTTCTCATGATTCCCTGACTGTATTAGCCAAGATGTCTCAAAGTACCACAGTTTGAGGGTTGCTCAAATCTCACAGGGTTGCTGTAAGATGTTTTAATTATTTAAGAGAAACAGCAATAGTTGACACCTGTCAGAAACCACACAAACCACTAGCTCAAAGTGGTTCAGTTTCAAAATTAGAGTCTGTCGCATTCCTTTTGATGACATCATATTTTTGTGAAGCTGGGCTTTCATTTGTTTCTGTTATTAAAAGCAAGTACTGTACAAAAGTCAGTGTAAAACAGAAAAGATGATAGTATCCAATGTGATTCCAAAGTTTGAGAATTTGCACATGGCCCAACAAGCACACATATGCCATCAGAAGTAATTATAGTTATTTAAGATAAAGTTATAATATTGTTTTCTTCATATAAATATGTTTTTCAAATGCCAGCTACGTTGTTAGGACAGAAATACTTACTAACTCGTTTGGACCTAACTAGGTTTAGCCTAGGAACTAAACAAAAACAAATGGAAAAAACAAATGCTGAGTTACAGAGGGCACCAAGAACCAAAATATTTGGGAACTTTTGCCATATTCTTTTTTTAAAGTTTATTTTATTGATTATGCTATTACAGTCATTTCAATTTTCTCCCCTTTATCCCCCCTCTGCCCTGCATCCCCAGCTCTCCAGCATTCCCCTCTTCACTCATGTTCATGGGTCATACATATAGGTTCTTTGGCTTCTCTATTTCCTATATTATTCTTAGCCTCCCCCTGTCTATTTGGTACCAACCAATTATCCTTCTTATTCCCTGTATATTTTCCCCCATTCTTTGCCCTCCTGCTCCCTGCTGATAGCCCTCCATGTAATCTCTATTTCTGTGATTCTGTTGCTGCTATGGTTGTTTGTTTTTGTTTTTGTTTTAGGTTCAGTTGTTGATAGTTTTGAGTTTGTTGTCATTTTACTCTTCACATTTTTTATCTTCTTTTTCTTAGATAAGTCCCTTTAACATTTCTTATAATAAGGGCTTGGTGATGATGAACTCCTTTAAATTTACTTTGTCTGGAAGCACTTTATCCACCCTTCCATTCTAAATGATAGCTTTGCTGGACAGAGTAATCTTGGATGTAGGTCCTCACCTTTCATGACTTCAAATCTTTCCAGCCCCTTCTTGCCTGCAAATTTTCTTTTGAGAAATCAGCTGATAATCTTATGGACACTTTTTTGTAGGTAACTATCTCCTTTTTCCTTGCTGCTTTTAAAATTCTCTCCTTATCTTTAATTTTAGGTAATGTAATTATGATGTGCCTTGGTGTGTTCCTGCTTGGGTCCAATTTCTTTAGAATTCTCTGGAGTTCCTGGACTACCTGAAAGTCTATTTACTTTGCCAGATTGGGGAAGTTTTCCTTCATTATTTGTTCAAATAAGTTTTTAATTTCTTGCTCTTCCTCTTCTCCTTTTGGCAGCCCTATGATATGGATGTTGGAGCACTTAAAGTTGTCCCAGAAGTTCCTAAGCCTCTCCTCATTTTTTTGAATTCTTGTTTCTTCATTCTGTTCCGATTGGATATTTATTTCTTCCTTTTGTTTCAATGCTCTGCTTTGCCCCCAAAGTCCAGGAATGACTACACGAACTTTTCAAAAGAAAACTAAAGAATGAGAATTGCCTTGTGACACATATTTATGACATGGATGAATGAGAATTGCCTTATGACCAGTTTCACAAAAATATGATGTCATCAAAAGGAATGCGACAGACTCTAATTTTGAACCAACAGACTCTGTTGGTTCCCTGTATATTTTCCCTTATTTCGCTTTTTGTAGCCTTCATTTTGCAACTAAGCTCAATCAATTCTGTGAGTATCCCAATTACCAGTGTTTTGAACTCCAAATCTGATAGGTTGGCTATCTCCTCCTTGCTTAGCTCTTTTTCTAGAGTTTTGAGGTATTCTTTCATTTGGGCCCTATTTCTTTGTCTTGGTGCACCTATGTTGTAAGGGGTAGAATCTTAGGTATTTCCAGGGTGGAGCAACTCTCTTTACTGCATTGTGGCACTGTCTATGGAGGAAGGGTTAGAGAGGGAACGATGCCACTCTCTGGCTTTGCTGCAGCCCCACTTTCCAACAAATTCTCCTGTTAGACTGGGAGTTTCTCCCACCTTCACAGCCTGTACAGTATTTTAAAGCTAGAGGTTTTGAGTCTTTAGTTTCCCAGGATTAGCCTGCCCTGCTTCGCCCACACAGTCTGCACTTTGCCACGGGTCTTCTCCGCCCACCCAACTACCTGTCTCCCCAACTCCACCCCTTCTCCTGGTCTGGATGAATGTTTCTTTAACTCCTAGATTGTAGGATTTCCATGCAGCTTGATATTCTGGCAGCTCTGGTTGTTTATTGTTTTTAAATTGTTCATTATCCTTCTTTTGGTTGTGTGAGGAAGCAAAGTGTTTCTATCTACGTCTCCATCTTGGCTGGAACCCAACTTTCAGCCTATTCTTCAGTTGGTCAGAAGGATAACCTACTACACAGTTGCAACAGTGTCTATTCAAAGCCTTTGAAACTTGAGGTTCCAACTTCAACAAAGTAGGTTCTTATTGACTTTGCTCATCCCCATTGCCTTTAATTTTGAGAAAAGAATGAGGAGCTGGGGATAAATGAATAGAATCCACTGGTATGGTGGACAGATGGAATTGAGATTAGAAGATGAAGAAATTCCTCTTATTAAAATGTCAGAGAAAAGCATGATAAATTTCCCTCTGATCAAAAAGATGATGCTAAAAATACAACACCAAGGAATACCAGGGAGATTGCTAAAAATAATCCATAGTAGCTCAAATGGAAACCTTCCTAGACCTTGCCTCAAATTCCAATTTAATCTGTTGCAAAGTATCTGTAGTTTTACCCTAAATGCTAACAGTTTAGGTTCAAACTCACTAGCCTTTACTGAGACACAGTTTGATGTGTTATTCATTTCTGTTGCTGGTATTACAATGTTCTAAGTCTTCTAGACTTGAAATTTTAAATTATTTTGGCCTCCTCCCTCTGAATTACTCCCCATAATCCCTTCAGGCATAGAATCAGGCATTGTACCTGAAAAATCTCTCTCGCGTCCACCCTCTCCTTTAGCTAGCTGAAGTAAGGAGAGGGTACCAGTTTAGCTAAGCAAAATAATGACTTTTCTGAGGAGCATATAGGTAGTGATATCAATGGAATAGAAGGAGTTAAAGTATAGGTGTCATCTACATGGAAGTGATATTTGAGGCAGCAGGAAGAGAGCTCAGGAGAATATATTCAGCAGCACAGGAAACAGTAATTCCATCAGAGGAGATGGTAAAGCAGTCACCTACAGAGAACTATCATATAGTTCAGGGTCATAGTCACTAAAGGATGAAAGAGGGCAGGAAAAAAAGGACTATCAAACATCAATCTGTGCTCACATATTATGGCTGTCAAGGAAAGATGGAAAAGACATAGAAATAGGATTTCTTGTCTCTAAAAATGCTATCATCCAGGTGAGGATAGATAGAACACATTCACAGGACAATTTAAGGGTAATTCAGGAGCAATGTCACCTTAAAGGCAAAATAACTACTCATTGGGGCCAACAGAAGAGAACACAAAAGAGGAATTTCAGGTTTCTATTTTTTCCACATTCCTTTAAGGCCCACTGCTTGAGCTCCTTTGAAGCTATTTACAAGGTGTTTAAGATATGTATTTTGATGATGCTGAGCTCTATGAAAACTCACCACAGATTTCTACAATCAAGTTACAAGGAGTTTTATGGAGTCATGGAATGTTAACACTCACCAGGTTCACCAAAAAATTTGCCATCCAGACATTGCAAACTGATAGTTTATAAGCTCTAACATTATTCATTTTTTAGTTAGATTTTGAACCTTTCAAGAGATATTACCTTTAAGTCTGTAACTTTTCTTGCAGAATCAGGTACCTCTGCCAGGGACTGGCACATGAGCATGGCAGCAGTCAGCCACAGTAGAGTCACAGTTGTCCCTTAAAGACCCAACCTGGTCTGATGACTCACTGGCACCATGGACCTGGCTCCTCTAGGGATTCTGGTTTTCAAGCTTGCTATAGTGCAACCTGCACACTTTGTAGATGAAAAGCATCCTGCATCCCAGAGTGACAAAAGAGGCTCACTCAAAACCCATTGCTTGCTGGAAGCAGAAATGGCCCTAACCTACAATCTCTCAACTAGATCTCCTTCTTTAGGATTTATGTAATGAGGACATTGTACAATACAAAACACTAGACGAAGTCCTAAAAGAGAAATAGTTTCATTCCTAGGTCTATTGTTTATCTTTAAGTGACCTTTAGCAAGTTGTCCCCATGTCCCTCATCTATGCAGTGACAGTATTGGCAAGTGCCCTACTTACTTCATAGGGTTGTAATTACAATAGAAATACTTTTAAATGTCCTCTAAAAATAAGAAAAACAGTAATTTTTAGAACACTGGAATTAGCCTACAGTCATGGGTTCTAGGCCTAGTTTCTCAACCAGCTATATGTTTCTTAAGTTCTCCATTTTCAAATGCAAATACTATTTTATTTTCCATGATCTTTGCAGGATTAACCTCATTCATCATTTCTTAAAATGTTTTTCTTGAACTAAAACCTTTATTACTTGGGCTTAACCCAAGTGTGAATTAAACTAATAGAGAAGGAAAATGGACTATTGAGCTGCATGTACTTTGTGGGCATGTCGGAAGCATAGCGAGTTGTTGATAAGGTACTGTCATTGGAAACCTCAGCACCTCTGCTTTGGCACAAAGCAGACCTCATCAAGAGGAGAGAATCAGAGCAGAGCTCAGAGAGGAAAAGAAAAGATATAAATGACTGGAAAGGCGCTTTCAACATGCTGAGTCAGCTGAAACAGCCTCCTGCTGAGCTCAATGGATCTTTTCTCAGTTGCCTGGAGTGTTGGCTGGAGGCTGCTTGGCAGTGCCTGCTGAGAAGACAATTTTTAGCCCATCGATTCATTTGAGCTGGGCAGTTTGCCCTGGTACTTAGGCACTCAGACAAAAATGTCCTTAATCACTGGCAAAACCTGGGATATAGAGAGGGCCAGTGGCTCAATCAGCACCCCCATGGCTGCTTGAAGAAGGATGGTCTAGAAAGCTCAGGGTGCCAGGCACTGAGAATTCACAGGAACGAAGACTTCACTCTTCGGGCCACAGCTGTAAATAACCCTGAGGGTCAGCAATGTTCCAACTGAAGAGCACTGCACTCTCTCCTTCACCCTCAGTTAAAACAAGAGCATCCTGGGAGCAGGTTTGAAGGGCTTTGCTCACCCTGTCCACTATGTATAACTTTGTGATCTATCCTGGGCTGATTCCTACATATTCCAGGATGTGCCACCTGCAGAAAGCCTTCCCTGGCCCCCTTCTTTCTCCTTATTTGGATCAGGCCCCTTCCTGACCCTCTGTAAACCTTGCTCACTTACTGGTATTGCATCTCCACCACAGCGTATTATAAGGGCCTCGTGTTTACCTCCTCAATAAGATCCATGTGAGACTAGGGGCTTCTATTTAATTATTAGTCTCTATCTCTAGCACCTAGCAGAGTGCTGAGCATATAAAACACCCTTAAACCCTGAAATGCTTCCGGAGGGAAGCAAAGAGGAACTTAAGGAGGGAGGGAGACAGGCGGGTAGAGGTGACTGCTCCAATGGAAGAGAGCCATATACTGACGGAGGGAATGAAAAGGTACACCCAAGCTGGCCACCAAAGCCCCCCAAAGCAGAACTAACAGCAGGATCTGGTGTCTGAACAGTCAGTACAGGCAACTGGAGGAAAAACTAACCCTGGAAACTGAGACTTGAAAGACCCCGATTTTACTTCCAACTCCACACAGCAACTGCCTGCCTAACTTGGAGCCAGACAACATGTGTGGGGTTTCAGCATCCTCACCTTAGGAAGAGCAGGTGAGGTCATTAATGTAGTAGTATTTTGAAAGCTTCAAGAGTCCTATAAATGCGAAGGATTATTAAAGTCTCAATCACCACCATGAAAGGATTAGGACGACTTCCTCTCATCAAGTCATGATTCCTTTCTCTGTCCAAACCTGAGGCCAAATGACTCACACAGGATAAATTTCTAAAAGATTATATGCTTTCTATTTAGAAACAAGCCCTTATGTTGTAAGCAAAGTTTCTTTATGAACTAAAAACTCCCAAAACATAGATTATATCATATTTTAATAATACCAATAAGGATGCCTTAAGCAAATACAAAGTCAGGAGAAGTCCTCAAAACACAGTCAGGTTGAATTTTTATGAGACCTTCTAAGGAGAGGCCAATCAGATAGGGTGGCCCCAATTTGCAGAGGGTGGAACTGAGACTCACTGAGGTGAAGTGGCCAGCTCAAGATTGTATTGTAAACTTAGTAAGCATCTAGAAGAATGCTAAGCACATTTGAAGTTCAAAAACATTTACAGAAATGTAGTGCTGGAAAGGATCTAAGAGGTAAACAAGTTAACTTCCTACATAGTGCAGGAAATCTTTGACAGGAGGATACACGGACAACTGACAGGTCACTTAAGCATACTTTATTTTCCAGAAACAAAACCCTTTCCCATTAATCTCCTGTCTCAGAGCCAGTTTACTCTTATATAAAAGAGATAATAATGAATGCCTATTTCCTAGGTTTTTATAAGGATGAAAATAGATAATATATGTAGAGTACTTAGTAAGAACAATTCCTGGCACATAACAAGTATTCAGTAAATGTTGGTTCTCACTACTTTTATTACTATAATTTTAATTAGTCTACTTTTGTTTTGGTTTCTGCTTCTTTGTGTTTTCTTTTTTCCTAGACTCTCTCCAGCCTCTTGCTCGAGACCCGTTCACTATTTTAGGTAAATAAGGGGGAATTCTGTTTTCATGATTCTCTATATCATCTTCAGTGGAGTGTCAATTGTCGATCTTAATCTCGCTCTGCAGCATAGAGACTTGGAGATGTGATGAATCCACAGCAACTGAGTCAATAACAACACCTTTTGAGAAAATTAGGTTACTGTCTTCCAGAATCTGAGTTGCCTCTTTGGCAACTTCCCACTTAAATAGCACGAGGTGTAGAGTCCAGCATCCTAAAAATGTAGATGAAATTCTTGTAGAACAAAGTTTTACCATGAAGAGTAGGTCACTGCTTAGGAAAGACTGATTTAAAGCATACTCCAGAAAGTGTCTTTTTTATGTTAACAAACTCTTTAAGTGAATGACCCAGCAGGTGGGTAAGACCATACATTGGCATATAAAAAGAACCTATGGGAATTTCAACTTTCATATTAATGTAATCTTTTCTATTTTAATTTTATCTTTAGTAAGTTTTTAATGTCCATATTACTACAGTTGCACATGTATAGAGTTTATTAGTAAATGTATATATATTTGGAGTCCATAGTCATAATTTTTATATAGAAGGCAGAAGTTTTAAAACCAATCATTTATACAAATCCTGAAATTAGTAGCTGAGAAAAAAGTTACTATATAATAATCTTCACTATTATCCACAAAAAAAATAGAAAGGATATGCTTCTTTATAAAACTAATATTGCCATTTTACTTTTCACAATACGAATTTGGAATTTGATAAACTTGGTTTAGTTCCCTCTTTGCTTTTCACTTCTCTTCATACAGCCTAATTCATATTTACTACGATCACTATATAGAGAATGAGTGGGAAATGTGAGCAACTTTCAAAGGAAACATTCCTAAGGACGGATGGAAAACCAAACCATAAATCCAAATGAAGATCTTGACATCCTTTACAGCAGTGGACCAGCTCTGAGCTACATCAGCCAAAACTTGCACAAGTTTTCATGGAATGAACAGAGACGAACACCAAGTGCCGAGTAACCAAGTTACACCCCACTCCCTTTAGGCGATGCTGCCATAGCATGGTTCAATTCTCTCTTTCAAGTCTGGGATGATTCTAGACTCACACCTGCCCTCCAAAAATGTAGAAACAAGTTGCGAAAGATGTCTTCTTCATGCTCTCAAGAGCAGGTAATCTCTCCCAGAGACTGACAGAAAATTGGGGATTTTCTTTCCTATTGGCAGTTCTTTTTCCTCTCCTGGTGGCTTAGTGATGAAAGGATATAGACTAAATACTTATATCCTCCCAAAAAAATTCATATGTTGAAACCCAACCCCAAATGTGATGGCACTAAAACATGGGGTCTTCAGGACATGATTATACCATGAGAGTGGAGCCCCGATGTAGGGGATGAGCACCCTGATAAAAGAGACCCCAGGGAGCGGGTATAAGGAGACTAAATAGTAATGGAAAAATATAATAAAGATTAAATAAAAATTAAAATAAAAGTGGTCCAGAAAGCTCCCTTGTCCCTCCCACCACATGAGGACACAGGGAGAAGATGGTCATCTATGACCAGGAGTGGGCCCTCACCACATGCCAGAGCTACTGATGCCCTTGAACTTCCCAGCCTCAAGAATCAGGAGAAATAAACCTTCACTGTTTAGGCCACTTAGTCTATAGTATTTTTGTTACAGTACCCGAATGGACTAAAACAGTAAACATAGTGAGTTAAGCCCCACAAATCTCTGCAACACCTAAAGACACCAGAATCTTTCAAGGGTACTTTGGAGAAATGTGCTACCACCCTGACTCCATTCTAACAATTTCCTGGTGACCCAGCAGGCCCAGTGACCTAAATCGTGGTACACTGACAAAACATACCCTTTCACAAATGGATATCCAAGGCAGTGTTTCCTCGTCATCTATGAGTCATACACCCTGCAGCAGAAATCATTCTGAATGCTCACCGCAACATTTTACTTCCCTTCTGGGCACCAAGAAAGCTCTATTTCTCAACTTTTTAAACTCTAAGTGGGACTGTGTGATGAATTCTGCACAACAGAATGCATAAAGAAGTCACGTAGGCCAATTCCAGGCCAGGACCTAAAGTGTCCTGCAGAATCATTCTGACTCCATTTCTTTTCCATGAACTGACCAGATGCAAAGTATCACGTGGAGGAGTCCAAAGAGTTTGTGCAGAAAGGCAGAGCACAAAAGAAAAAAAGGAGTCACAACTCATAAGAGAATAAATTAAGTTGGATTTCATTAAAATCAGAAACTGTTTGTAAAACACACTGTTAAGAGAATAAAAAATAGTCACCAACTAGGAGAAAATATTTGCAAAACACAGCTCTAATTAAGGACTTATATCCAAAATACACAAGAAACCTTTACAAATCAACAACAGGATAACAAATGGCCCAACTGAAGCCTAGGCCAAAGGATGGCAGATAAGTATATGAAAATATGTTCAGCACCATTTGACACTAGGGAGATGCAAAATAAAACAAAAAATTAAATATTGAATTGACCAAAACGTCCATTATGATTTTTCCATAAAATAAAAGACAGATTTTTCATTTTCAACAATAACTTTATTGATTTGGTTATTTTGAGTATGTCTGCTATCTCTCACTCTTGGTTTCTAATGGGTAGAGGCCAGGGGTGCTGCAAAATATCTCCCGCTGCATAAGACAACTCAACAGCAAAGAATTATTTGGCCAAAATATCAACAGTACCAAGAAACTTTGCAAACCACTTTTGATATGTTTGATCAGCCATAGCACCTTCTCCATACACTGCACAAATCTTTTTTGCGTTTCAATTGCATTTTACCTTTCTTGAAATAAAAAAGCATAACATGCTGAAAATGTTCTTCCATCTTCAATATTAAAATGGATGCACAAAAAATCCAATTTTGATGTTTTCTTTAAATGCACACTGATATGATAGCTGTCACAATACAATCTAACAAAATTGTTTTGAAATTAAAGACAATTAAGCACTACTAGAGCCATCGTACAGAAAAAAACTAAATTAACTTTTAGGCCAACCCGATACTTCTACATACCTTTAGAATGGTTAAAAAATAAAAAAACTTGCTCAGAGGTTCAGCCACGGGTGTCTCAGAAAACGGCAGAGTCAGGTTTGAGACGCTGCTTCCCGGACTGCTCTTCCCAGAAGAAGCCTGATTGCTCAAGCACCTGGAGAGATCTCGGAGTTCTACGGGAACCAGCTGGGAGTGTTGGGGTGGGAAACACCCGGGCTCTCCCCTCTCTGCACCCTGACCCCTGGCAACCTACTGATCTTGCCATCTCCATAGTTTTGTCTTGTCTGGAGTGCTCCAAATGGCTGGGGTCATATGGTGTTTGACCTTTCGGGGTGGCTTCTTTCAGTTGATAAGTAGGCATTTGGGGTTCCCCATACATCTCCACGTGCCTCAGTAACTCATTTCCTTTTGTCATTGAATGGCATTTCGTAGCCAGAATGTGCCTCATTTTATATGTATTTTCTCCTGTTGAGGGACATCTCAGTTGCTTCTATGTTTGGGCAGTTATGAATAAAGCCACTGTAAAATAAAATTTAAAAATCCAAAAATCTGACAATACTAGTTGCTGAGAAGGATGTAAAACAACAGAAACTTTCCTTCATTGCTGGTGGTTATAGCTACTTTGGAAGATGTTTCCACAGCTTGTTACAAAGCTAACCCACTTTAACTGTGGGATCCAATAATTGCACTCCTCAGTATTTACGAAACTGAAAACTCATGTCCCCACAAAAACCTGCACATGAATGTTTATATTCGTATTCCTAATCACTAAAACCTGGAGGCAGCCAGGAAATTCTCCAATGAGGGAATGGATAACTGAACTATGACACATCCACATACTGGAATGTTATTTGGTGATAAAAATGTAATCGCTGGAACTAGGAGGAGGTGTGTTAATCTTGGATACACGCTGCCCATTGAAAGAAATCAGTTGGAGGAGGAGGAGCTGCTTACTCTTTGGTTCTAACTGTATCTTATTCTAGAAAATTCAGGATTGGTGGAAAGGTAGAAAGATCAATGGTTATAAGGGAGAAAGCCTTAAACAAGTGAAGCACCAGGAATATTTTGGGCCACTGAGACAATTCTATGTTACTGTAAAAGTGGATACCTGACATGATGAATTTGTCAAAACCTATTGCCTTTACAGCACAAAGAATAAACCTCAATGTATGTAAATTTTAAAAACCCAATTTAGGAGGTCAGGAAATCTCAGAATGGAATGTGGCAGAACAATCTAAGTATATTATAAATGTCTGAAACAACCTCACAGATGGGAATGGAGCAAAAGTTACTGACATAACTGCAAATGAGTACAATCTGTAAGAATAAAGGCAAAAAAAAATTAATAAAAACCTTACATAGGTACCAAACTTTTACTGATAAAGTTTTCACCTGATAGCACTATACATAATGGTGCAATTCAGAAAATGAATGGCAGTTGGGTGAAGCTAGGTTTCTCATTTTTGCAGTGGAAGGTTACAAACAAGAGGAGGAGACTAGAATGATCCGCGATTTAGAGTTTCAGATATCAGTACAAACTTATGTTTAGTGTAATATAGACCCAGGTGGTGACATAGCAAAAACTTATTCATATATGTATGTACACAAACATTTCCTTACTGTCAGCTGATTCTGTAGCAGTAGCATACCTAATGCCCAGATATTTTCTAATATCATTGTCCAGTAAAAGGAACTTGGATCCCTTGGAAAAATGACTGATTCTAGCAGTGGGGCAAGAATTATACAATATGAACTTGGAGCATCTTGAAGTACCAGTAGACAGTGACCAAAGCGGCAGGGTAATGGGGAAAAAGGGGAAGGAACACGTATAAAGGACGCGTGGATAAAGACAATGGGGATAGGGTCGAATTGGGAGGCAGAGGGTGGGTAGGGCAGGGGATACTAATGAGGGTAGGATGGGGACAACTATAATTGAACAATAAAGAAAAGAGAGAGAAAAGAAAAGGCAAAAAATATCACAGCAACAGGAATAAGAATAAATAAATAAATGCAGGGAACGAGACAAATCTCCCTTCCAAAAGAATTACAAATAATTTACCAATGTACTGCACCCTGAGAATGGGTGGATCATAACGTCCCACTAATTAAGCATTTGGGCTACATGTAGTAACTTCCTTCCAAGGAGCACTGTGAGTATGGAGAGGGGGTGGTGAGGGAAGAGTAACTTTAGTGAAGATATACAACAAACACTACCTCAGCCACGTGATTAAGGTGATCACCAACACATCATATTGAAGAAATGTAGCCTTGATGTGCTGCAGTGAGAATGGCACTTATCTCTGTGATCTTCCTCCCCGATACTCATAGCCCTAGAAAAAGAAGAAAGAAAAAGAGAGACACACACACACAGAAAGAAACTGATCATTAATTATCCACGTGGAGTAGAACATGCTTTCCCAACCTCCCAACTGAACTGAGCTGATCATAAATGAGAAATAAATCTTTAAGCCATGGAGATTTTAGAGTTTTTTGTTACAGCAGCTACAGAGCCCAACTAACACGGATTCCTTTGCAAACATGATGAAAGACATGTTCCGTTGGAACAGAACAATACAAATAATATGTCCAAATACACAAAAGTTGATGTGCAGCTTTTCTGGGAGAAATCCTGTGCCAGTGTCAACACAGGCTCCTACCTATCCCCTGTGGTGCTCTGAAATTCTCCCATCACATCCTTTATTTTGAATAATTTGTATTTGGGGTTTGATTGATTTAGTCATTTCCCTCTCATCATGGCCCACATAATTTGAAATCCGTGTTATCTCTTGGTCTCTAATCCCCAGAAGGACAGATGGGTGAAGCACCACAGGCCATGGCCCCAGGGGTCCACAAAGTCCAGTAACGCAGGAACTTCCTCCTTCCCACTTGGGGAAACAAACTGAGCTTCTGGTGTTGCATTAGCTCACCAGCACTGCCCTTAACTGAATGGATTTTCTATCTTCAACAATGCCAATAAAACATCACTTTCAATATAGTAACCTAAGCGTTCCCCTTTTGTTTCCATGCCTAGGCAGGTTGTGAAGTTGAACCTGATCCCAAGAAGCAACTGAAAAGCAAGCACCTTCCAACACCAATGTTGCCATGTGTAACCTTGATGCTCCCTATAGCCAGGCTCACCCTCAGCTTCACTCTCCCCACCCTTCCCTTCACTCATCTTGAATTATAATCAATACCTGTATTGCCACTTCCCTGCTCTCCTAGCTCCCCCAGGTTAATCATTGGTATGTGGTAGGTAAAAGCAGCATTAGTATCAATTGTCAACTTTGGCTGCATTTTTAAAAGAAATTTGTAGGACTTTTGAAATTTTCAAATTTTCCCAATCTATAATTTTATTATATGATTTATAGAAATAAATTGTGTGTCTACTTCTATATCTGCTTGTTTGTGAATTATTTCATTATTTACTGGTAATCTAAGCAGCCTTCTTAACCAGGAATCACAGTGCAGCCTCACTGGCAGTTATAACTAAACCACAGTGGCTGGGAGCCCAGGTGTTCCCAGATTTCCTCCCCCTCAAGTAATTCTTGGAATCACCAGAGAGGCTTATCTATATCCAAAGTCAGCCAAACAAGTCAGGGGCATCCACAGCTTCCAGGCCCCTTTAGCTCCCCAGAGCTCCAGAGCAGCCTCTCCGGGCCTGGTTAGGTTTCTATGCCAGATGCTGCCTAAGGACATGAAAATGTGCCCAACCCTGATGCTCCTGGACCAAGAACAGGCCTGCCGCACCCTTGAGCCAGAAACCCCTGTGGCAACCCCGCTGACAGATGACCCTTTCTACTTCATAGCCCTTCTAGAGGTCAGGGCTAAGAAGTAGTTACAAAAGAGTCATGAACCAGAAATGTAAAATCTTTTAGTGATACAATTCTTAACTCCTATACATGCCCAGTCATCTTTTCCCAGAAGAGCTGGGTCAGGCCAAGTCCCAGCTTCCACTGCCAGCTTGCATTCAGATGTTCAGTTTCCTGACATGTGTTCATGGGTGGTTCCTCAACCCCTCGTGCACTCAGTCATGAAAGCGAACACGTGAGAGAGAAGTGTCACTCTGCTTCCTTTCCCTGGCCTGTGCCGGAGCCCCAGCGCTGGTGCAGTGAAGGTGGCTCGGTAATAATCCCACACTTGCGTAGTAAATAATAGACACGAACTGGCTGTTCAGTAATGGGACTTTCTTCAAGCTTCTCATGAAAATTACTTCAATTTTTCAATCATCCTTTGCATTTTTATTCTCAGGAAAACTGTGCTTATTCATTTATGTGGGGACCTGTGCTTGAGACTATCCCTTCGTCCACACATGCTGAGGAAGAAGTCGTTACCCATGTGGAAGCTTAAGCCAAAAACAAAAGCTTTTCTGCCCAGTGTTATTTATTGTTACGAGTGTATTTTTATTTCATCTTGATAAAGAGAAAACTAGCTTTATCCACCACAGTGAGATTCTA
This sequence comes from Tonatia bakeri, assembly GCA_004024845.1. NCBI lineage: Eukaryota > Metazoa > Chordata > Mammalia > Chiroptera > Phyllostomidae > Tonatia > Tonatia bakeri. The sequence goes on from PVIA01001961.1 coordinate 114,529, forward strand.
ACCACCAACTCTTTGCCTTGTCTATATACATGGTTAATTTCTGAATTGATACTATTAGTTTTATTTTTCAATGTCTGAAAGTTTTGAACACAAGTGACTATCAATGCTATATAAAAATATATGCATAAAGCAATGATCAGAAAAAGTTAGAATTTCATTCACCACATACCACACACACCTCATGTACCATTAAGTATAGAATATCAAAAGGTCAGATTATTTTGAATAGCAAGAAATATAGTGTTTGGATTTAGTCATTTCATTTTAATTCAGTGTTGAAAATAGTCTGTGGCATTGGGGTGTCTGATGATCCTACCAGTGGAATAGAAATCATAGTGTGTTTCCTTCCGAGTTTTAGTTAGCTTCCAAAATAATTTGGAGAAAAAATGTAGAAATTTGTATACTCCTTTGATCTTCTTCATCTATTCAATATGTACTTTGTAATTAAATGATACTAGTGATTGTATTTGTATAAAACTTCCTAATTTTTAGAACACTGTCAAATCCATTGCTTTGCCTGCTTTTCCAATGTCCCTGTGCAAAGGAAAGCAGAATTGACACCGAGTGTTAAAGTGAAGGGAAAGTAGAGGCAGGAGTCAGGAGACTTGTTAAAATTAACACCAATAGAAAACCAGAGTCTAGAACTGAGTCCTATGAAGTCTCAGTCAAAGTCTTTTTTCTCCTCACCTATTCTAAGCCAAATAAGCCAAACTTTGAATCTGGCTCTGTCTTCCTGAATAAACTTTGAAAAATTAGTTATCATGCTTAAGCCTCAGTTTCCTCCTCCATAAAAGAAGGAAATTTCTCACAAATACATTAAGGTTTTTGCAAAGATGTAGGAAAGAATGTGTATGTAAAAATACCAGACCATGTGTAAGTTCTCAATAAATATTCATTATTTTCCTTCTCCTTTGATTATTTCCAGAAAGCCCCAGTCACACCATCACAGTTCCACTGAATATGAATCTCTGAAAAACCATGCTCAGGATCCATCTGGAACTAGGAAGAGATTAAGTTGGGAAATCATATTGGGTAAGAAACTCGATGGAGGGGTTTTGTCTGCTGGGAAGTTTTGACACGTTTCTGAACCCCCGTCCTGCCCAGCTCCATGAGACAGCTTGTTGTCATTTGCAAGTCTCTCCAGAGGCAGCCTGTCTGAAAGCTTCACCTCTCTCAATCTACCTGGTCGAGGATGCTCTTGGCACACATCACCCTCATTGGAGTGATTGAAAAGACACTGCAGCTTAGCCATCTAGGAAGGGCATCATTTGACTTGGGGCTGGACCGCACACAGCTGTAGAGCATTATGTTGGAGTTATCTGAGGTTTTAAGGTCCCGTATAATCAGAGGAGTCAGTGTACAGCAGAAAAACACTGGCCAGGATGAGGGAGACCGGGGTCAGAGCCATAATCAACAGCTACGTGTTGACTCAATAAGGCCTCTTCACCTCCCTGAGCTTTCTATTTTTATGTACATAACAAAGTGTATTAGACCCATCTTCACAATCCTGTGACTATGATGCAAAGGGCCCTTGTACCTTTCGGCCCAAGGATGTCACAGAACAAAATCACACCGAATCAAATAAAGGAGCAAAAATGTCATGGGAAATCTAAGGTGGTAAAAGGATTAGTACCATCTGTCATTTGTCAAGGTGTGAACCAGTGCCTGAAAGACTTGTCAACCAGCCAACAAGAGCACTGGAAGAAACCCTAGATGTGATTAGTAGATTAGAGAGAGGGAGTAGAGTGAGAAGTGTGGGAGAGGGAGGCAGAGGCAAGCAAACCTTCAAAGAAATTTGAGAGTTGCCCGAGGAAACAAAACTAGGCAAGGAGCCAAGGAAGCCCCTTCTGAGGGGGGGAAAAAGTGCTTTGGCCACAAGGAGGGAAAGGTTTTGGCCGCAGGCTTATTCAAGGTCCCTCTTTCCTCCCAACCATCATGCCGTTCATTGCCAAATTATTCATCCTAATTCACACTAATGTGCCCAGGGGATCTTATGAAAGGCTTTGTAAATGAGGTATAATTTGATAGCGTCTTAGGAGATGAGTAGGAACTCATGGGGTGGGCCGTGGAGCTCCAAGAAGAAGGAGGAAAGAGAGCATCTGTTTTACGAAGCAGCTCTTTTGTCACAGACGGGAGAGGTGCATTGCAGGCATCTCCTATAAAACCACACAACACCATCAGGGGGCAAACACTGTCCCCGTCTCTCAGGCGAGAAGGAAGCGGTTTGAACAGGCTAAGTAATTCACCCGTGGTTAGTGGGCTTCTAATTTTAAAGCCTCCCAACTTTAAAATCTATACTAAGTTCATTTTGTAATTTCTCCTTTCCCACCACACCTCTCAACATATATAGAGGCACAGAGTTGCAAAAGAAGAAGGTTGAATTTGAAAGCACTGTCTGCTTTCTCCGTATAAACAGAAGTGCTGCTGGATGGGACACGACAGGTAGAGATGGGGTCCAGAAGTCAAGTTGAGGCCAGACTAGAAGAGGCCTCGAGAGTTCTGTTGTAATCTTGTGGACAATAGGACACCACTGAAAGTTTGAAGGGATGGCAGAAGACAGACCAGCGGACAGCAAGTTAGTCCTGTATCTGTCTGTGCAGAGAGACTGGCACTGCCTCCTAACTCATTAGGTGCTTATGTAATACTATCAGAATCACTGTTTTTCTTGAGAAATACCATCATCTAGAACAGGTTTAGGTCTTTCTGGATGATCTCGGGTATCTGTGACTAAATTCCTTTGGTGTCTGTCATTAGTATATTAGGTCCAGAGGGTAAGGGTGTCGAGCCCATTCCTCCAGTTTAAGGGGCTAAGAAGTGCCATTGCAGACATGCTGTTTGTCTCACCCAGCAGGCTCCAGTCAAGACAATGCTCCCTTTATTGTTTTTAGGAAAAGTAGAGACATGTATTGGAGAAGATAAAGATACAACAAACATTATACATAGGACAATGACACTCACTCCCCTTCAAAGTAGGCACCTTGGGACCTCACACAGTTCTCCCAGTCGCCATCAGCTGCCCCATTGTATTTTCCTGAATCTCATTAACAGTCTGAAATCTGTTCCCTTTCAAGGGTGATTTTAGTTTTGGGAAAAGCCAGAAGTTGCACAGTCCCCAAATCTGGGCTTTAGGGAAGCTAAGTCACCTGAGTGATTTGATGTTTTGCCAAAAAACTCTGCAGGAGACGCGATGCCGGAGTGGGTGCACTGTCGTGATGAAGCTGCCAATCACCAGTCTGCCCACAGCTGCGGCCTTCTGAATCATCTGAATAGTTTCCGTGGAGGAATGTTCAAGCTTAACTCAAAATTTGATGCAGATTCATTACTGTACTCGCTCAGTCATTTGAGGGTTTTTTTGTTGCTGTTGTTTTATTTTTTTATTTTTATACTTTTTTTCGCTATTCTATTACAGTTGTCCCAATTTTTTCCTGTTTGCCCTCCTCCGCCCATCCTCCCCGCCTTCATGGTCAAACCCCACACTGTCAGAATACTCCCTTTAAGGACAGGCTCTGTATGCGGACCTGTTCAAGAAGCCTCCAGACACAGTAGTACTCAGAGAGTCTTCCTTTCCCCACCGGGATTTCGGACTCACACTTCTTTCGTGTTTCATAAAGCCTACTCTCTCCACTGTATAAACCAAGACCAGACGGTTGTAAGTTCCATTTTTTTCCATCATGCTGTATACAAGAAAATTGGAAGCTCATGTGTAAAAAAAAATAAAATAAAATAACAATAATAATAATTATGGGACCAGCGCCACATGACAGCAGCAATAACAGCTTTCAAAATCCTTTGAGTGTAAAAGTCTTACTTGTTTTATGAGCCGACACATGGAGCTAGTCTTAAAAATAAAAAATAAGAATGGTTTCTTGCAGCTCGGATTTCATAAGAAAAAAAATTGCATCTTTAATTAAGATTTATGGGCCTCAGTAGGGCCCAGCAAGAGAGAGAGAAATGGCTCAGGAGTGTAAAAACTAACAGTTAAAAATGGGGAAATATGATTAAGGGCCTTTAATTCCTCCCGCCTCTTTTGCAGGACTTCCAGTGGCCCCAGGCAAAAACAGGCACTTATTGTCTTTAAAACAGCATTATTCTTGGCATAAAATGTTTATGAATCAAGACAAAACTTGTAAGGAATAATAATATCAACCTTACTTGAAAGGCTTTTCTTGCTAGAAACAATATTTAGTTTAATGAAAAAAAAAACTCCTTAAGAGAAAAATATGCATATGTAAGGGAAGATGCATATAAATTGATACCTGGCCTGGTGTCAGGTTGACACCTTTCGGTTTTCACAGTGGCACACACGTGATCTCGTGGGGCCTTCTTAAGAGCCCTGAGAGGCAGTCAGGGCAGATATTAGGATCTCTAATTTGCAGATGAAGCCTTTTTTTTTTTCTTCAAAATGTGTTACTCATTCAAACACTGTAAATGGACATAAATAACAGTCTGATTCTAAATCCAGTGCTCACTCCGATATACCATAGTGTTGCTATTCCTCTAAGACTTTATCTGTGCACATTATTTCTATACCACGTGTATACATTTTTTAAGTTTCATGAAAAACATTTTTGGAAAGCATAATGAAGAAACCCTACTACTACGATGTATTTCGACTCTCTAAAATGAAACAATGTAAATGTCCCTTGAACATTGATATTGAAATGTGATTATGGGATAAAATACATCTAATTTGACACAGAAAAATGCAATTCATTAAGGCTTAGCATAAGTCTTTCCTTGACACATTGTTTGAGAATCACATTTGAGAGCAAATCATTCCAAAAATACCTGTAGCCATTATTGTACTTGCCACCACAAAGAACAAAGACAATTATCCAATCTTCTAATGTTTGTTATTTTAATAAGAAATTGTTCTATCTCTTCTTTCTCTACCAACAGTGTAAAAGTACTTTAGAGAAGGGACTGGGTCATCATCTGTTATTACTCTAGCTAATGTTGGAAATACTGTCAGTACTTGATTTGTCGATTAAGCAGGACTTGCTTTAATTGTTTTAATTACTTTTTTAATGCTTCAAGGCATGCCCTCTTGATTTCGTACTTCAGTGTTACTACATAAACTCTTCCTTTCGTGATTGCATAGCTTTGATTATTTATCACTCAACCCATCTTCTCAAATTAAAAGTCCAATCTGGTCCTAGCTTCACTATTCACATATTGTTTTACGAGCCGACACACGGAGCCAGTCTTAAAGCCTGTTCCTTCCGATGAGAAGGGGGAATGTCTGTGGATGTCTACATCCAGCACTGGAGTTTTAACAATCATTTTGCTCCAAAGATTTTCAAATCTGGTAGTCACTCTTCCAGTAACCTCAACTTTTCAGAAAGAGAAGGGAACCCGAAAATCAGATAAACAGGCCTTCTTTCCAAAGGTAATCTATTTCAATATATTCATTATACATTAAAGCAGGACTTAATTCTCACCACTCTCTCTTGATGAATCACTTCTATGACTTTATAAAACATTCTTAGAAAGTTGATTCTTAAATCAATATCTCTAGCCCCCAGACTGCCCCAAAACACTATCCACAAAGAACCATCTACTTGAGAGGCCTCGACACCTATATATCTAACCAGGAATGCAAACTCATTATATCCGAAATTAAATTCATGATTGTGTTCCCTAAAGTCACCTTCCTTATGTCCTCTAACAGTACTTGCTTTATTCATTTCAATTTTCTCACCTGAAATAACTACATTTCTATCAATAGCCCTTCCATTTTTCAATGATAGGCTTGAATCCCATCTCAATGCTAACTCATGGTTGCTCCAGCTAAAATTAAGTTCACTCTCTTTTGAACTTTTAAAATCTATTGTAATTCTAAATGTTACCCAGTTGTTACCCAAGTATCTCAGACTAGTGATCTGTGTGACGTCAACAGAAATGCCTCTTTTGGAATATCTCTGTTTCAGTGTCATGAGTGAGAAAGGAGTTGAAGGGGAGCTGTCTCCAAAGTGAGCTGTGCAGCATAATCTAGAGAGATGCAGAAGGAAATGTTAAATTTCTATTTACATCTATCTTAAAATTAAGAAGTTAATTTTATCTATATTTTATATGTAATTGCCTACATTGAATCTTGTGTGAAATATAATTGTATATTTAACATACAATTATCTACACTGAATCTCACGTGACCATGCAACACAGCGGAACCTTTAGGAAAGAGCAGAAATTTCTTAAAGCCAAAGAGTAGACAGTGGAAATCTCACTCTCCCACTTGCTTTCTAGGAAACTCCAGGTGTTATAGCTCATTTGTGCCTAATTAAGTGCATTTTTGAGTAGTATTGTCTATTGTTACCTTCTACATTACCTCCACAATAAAGCAAACCAGCTTAAAATATTTCTTTCAGTGTTATTTGGAAGAGAATTAGTTGAAGTTAACAGGAATAATGCAAATACAAATGAATAATAAGAAAATGGCCAAGCTGAAATATCTAGGTGCAGTATAAGCTCTTCATCAGAAATGTATGAAACAAAAACATGAATTATATAATTAAACCCACTTGTGATGGGGATTTTTAACCTCAGCCTAGTATAGCTATGATAGCATCATATTTGGGAAGACATTTTATATATTTCATTTCACATCATTTGAAAGTTATATTTTGAGAATGTTTCCAATGTTCATATTTATCAGTATTATAGTACCTTTTATAATTTATAAATAAATAAATATTTATATGTTATGGGTGCTTTTTTGGTTTCTTTTTACCAGCAGAAATGCAAAATGATGTAATTCAGAGACCACTGCATTGGAGACCTGATTGCCTCATCAAGAGCCTTCAGACTCTCTGAGCTCACTGGGGAGGTGGTTCTGGTGTTGGTAGTAGAGCTAATCCCTGGTGTCCTGCAGAGACTCTGGCTGATCGGGGAACCCAAAGCTGCCAGCTCGAACCTAGTGCTGCCATCCACATCGCCGGTGCCATCTGCACAGCTCTCAGCCACAAGTATCCTGTAGAAAATCTGCCAGGCCTCAAGCGTTACAGCATTTTAATGTGAGACATGTTCTGTTGACATGAATATTTTCTCCACGTGAAGGTCAGAAGGACAGCCTAGAACCATCACTTCTCTCCGATGATTAGTCCTGCCTCTTATTATATCAAAAATCCAGTATCTTGTCACCACCACCACCACTTCCTTAGTTCTGACAAATTTTCTCTCTTTAGACATCATTTATCTTCTTTCCTTTAACTACGATCAGGGCTACCCTATACCATCAAACATATTCCAATAACTATGAAGTCAAAGGGAAGTAGCAGGACTCCCCATTCCTTTCTGCCAGAGTGTTAGCTGCCTTTTTATGGTTCCATGGATTTGAAAATATGAGGGAAATGATGCCTTCCAAGCTCCACATAGCAATAGTCAAGAGGCAAATGAAAGTGTGAAGTTAAGAAGAAGCCAGGTTCTTCTCTTCCATCAATATTCCCAAACTCTTAACAGGCATGAACAATTACATGGCTCCTCTCATTTTCTCAGTGACAAGCTCTGTAGGGTACAAGGGCAGGCAGCATAGTGTAAAGGTTTGGGGCACAGGCTCAGGGACAAGATGGTCTGGATCCACCTCACAGTTGCACCACCAACCTCAGTGTTGACCTTGGGTAATCCACCAAGCCTTTCTGACCTCAAATTCTTCCTTGCTAATAGAAAGAGGAAACGGAAGCACTGAGAATTCAATGAACTAATTCTTACAAAATACTTTGCACAGAGTTATCTTTCACATTCAAGCACCTAATAAATATTAGCATTAGGAATTACTATTATTACTATCAATTTTCTTTTTTCCAAGAACTTCAAATACCTGTGTTTTTCTCCATATTTACTTGCTTCATGGATAAATTAAAAATAGTCAAATGAATGAATCAATGAATAAACAATGCATTATGTTATTGTATCATAATTATTTTAGAAGTGTGAATTTCTTTCTTGAAACATAGTATAAGTTCCCCAATATTAAGATGGTTCCTAATTCTTGTATGTTCTCCACAGAGTCTCACAATGTTGCAAATACATATGTATTTCGCTTATCAGTAAAGATGGAATGAACACAACAAAAAAGAATATCTGCCAAGCAACCGATGCATTTTTCTTGGTTGGCCTCAGATTTTCCTGACTTGAACCAAGAAAAATGACAACGGCTAACAGGACTCTGAAAAGTGACTTACTTCCTTCTCTCCTATGCCAGATGGTCATGTCATCTGTCTTTCCTCTGCAGTTGCCTGCGTTCCTTCAACAGGTTTCCACTCACCAGGCAACTCCCAGGAGTGACTCCAGAAGAGACCTTGTAGACCCGCACAGGCCCGTCACCAGCACTTCCCTGGGGAACCCCCTCGGTGTTCCCACTGTGTGGCCTCAATCTAACGGTGTGGTCATTAGGAAATCTTCGGGCTTGAACAGAGACCTGGGGACACCCTGGCACCAAGCTGAGAGTAGCTGAAAGGGGAACGCTGCAAAGTACAGGAGTGTTAAACAGAATAGAAGAAATGGAAAGAGAAGATGTGGCCAACAGGTCCAAGATCCTGACATACTGCGTGAACAATGTTTCTTTTCTTGAAAATGTCCTCATTCCATGGGATGTGAGAGCACAGAGTGAAGTTCAGGAAGGTGATTTTAGAATGCCCAGAGGAGACATGTAACGTTCATAAGTAGTCTCTGGTAAGTATGCCTGAGGCCTTGGGACTACAGTAAAATATATATGCCTGTATAGAATTCTTAAGCCAGTGTTATATCACTAATCATCTATGCAGCTAAGGCCATGGTAAAGATACTCAGGTATCCTAGGGTACACAGTCCTAAAGACAGCAATCAGGGATTCTTATTCCCCAAGTGTTCATGACCCCATATCTGCCTAGACACATAAGCAGCTGATAGAACCACATTCTCTCTATCTTTCAGCAGGGGTGAAAGGTCGTGCTGCCTGTTTGACCAGAGCCAGGAAAATGAACCAATGATGGAGTTGTCCTTGCATATTTAGTTTGTTTCTGGAACACTTTGGCAACTGAAATCTCAAAAGCGCTCAGTCAGCTAGTGTATCTGTCAGAATGAATTAGTAGTTCTATGGTACCAAGCACCCGCCAAAATCTCAGTGTTGGAGAGCACAAAGGTTGACTTCTTGTTCATACTGCATGTCCCTCATGGGTGGGCTGAGAGCTCTCCTCCACTGAGTGTTTGCTTCTGGCCCCAGGCTGCCAGAACAGTGGGTACTGACAGCACTGCAGCATTAGGAAGCTGTACGTACTCTGGCCGGTCTCATCGGTGATTAAGTCCTCTGACCTGGAATTACCATACAAGTCCTCTCACAACTCATTGGCCAGAATTATCACATGTCTCTACCAAGCCATGATGTGCCCCAAAAGTTTAATTCAAAGGCAGGGGGACAGAAATAATGTGAACATCACTAAAGATATTCTTAGGCAACAAAGGTGAACAAATATCCTATTATGAACTTAAACTTAGCACCAAGGGCAAGAAGGTATGGGAAGTATATAATCTGATGACTTTCATAAGTTAGCAATCTCTGGCAAAAAACAGACATCCAGAAAAACAGCAAAAGTTAACTGGCAGTGCAGACCACTTATAATCAGAAGGACTATGAAATTCCAAATTCTAGACATTAGAATAGCACATAATTTCCTCTTCAATGTGTTAGATACTCTAAGTGAATATTCCAAATTACACCCTTTAGATCATTAATGGTTTCCACATTCTACTCTTAAATTTATTCTAATTACTCTTTTCTAAAAATTCATTATGTTATTCATATCTTTCTCTTCACTTCTAATATAAACACTAAAACCACTTTTAATGCAGAGATCATTGTACACACACTCACACTAATTTATATACCTAACAATAACTTGTGAATAAGCAAACACAAATGAAAAACAAAAGCCTGTCTGAGAAGCAACATTTGGCAGTGGAATAACCTCACTCCCAGCACAGATATAGGTGTAAGATTCAAGTGTGTGCTTCTGCATCGCTATTAAGTTTTACCTGTAAGTTCTGGGGAATCACTGAAAATACAACCAAGAATGCTCAGCGTGAAAACACTAAATGTAAGAGAAATGTATAGAAGAGAGTGCATCTTATCTGAACTGCTATTAATGCACTATGTGTCTTGGGAAAGTAACATTTGCTCACTGTTTCATCATCTGTAAATTGGGTGTTAAACTATATCGAAGCTCTTTTTTGAGTTTGTACTTCATTTTAGGGGGGAAAAACTGCTATAGTAGTTCAAAGACAAGTAGAGAGCTCATTCTGAACTCACTAGAACCACAACAAGTACGACAAAATCATAGAGGTCACACATAATGCACAGTCTCTTCTCACCTGTTTCTCACACACATGCGCACACAAAAAACATCTTCACATTCTGCTGCGTTCATCCTATTTTTCATTCTAAGCTTACTCCTTCAAGGGAGGAAATTTCATCATCACCTTGCTTTTCCACTTGCAGATGAAGGAAAGAGTATCAAGTCCAGAAGGTGACAGAAATGCAAAATTTCTTTTTTTTAAACACATGAGTCAAGGATACGCTGCTTATCAGAGCCATGGTAGATGTAAAACATATTTTTTAAAATGTATCCCAAATATATTCAGAATATTTTGGCATTCAGGAAGCTTATTCACATAAATTAAACTGTAATTTAGAGAACAGGTCAAGAAAATCAAGAGCAAGATTATGTACAAAACCAAATTTTCAAAGTTCAGAAAAGCTTTATGAGAGGGGTACGCAAAATGCTGAGATACTCAAAGGAAGACCGTAAAACAATAGAAGAAGGAGCTAAGGAGTAAAAGAAAGTGAGATGGTGATATTTGCTGAGTGAGCAACATAATAAAACTGTTCAGTTAAAAACAAGTAGACAGACTTCTTCCAAGCAGGGTGGAGCAGTTTGTGGAATTTCCCCAAGAATAACTTTAAAAGCCTATAAAATAGTCCAAGCATATATTTAAAACTATCAGGAAGGTGCTGATTCAATGAAGAGTAGGTGAACCGAGATTACAGAGAGTGGGAACTGCAGAGATGAGCGGGTCTGCGGCCGCCCTTTCCCCAGCAGCACTGACTGGCTGCGGAAAGGAACAACTGAGGACCGTCCAGGTCAGCTTCGCCTGCTCAGAAGACCACAAGTGGGAACTCGGCAACCACAGATCTGGTGGCCCCAGAGAACTGAAGAAACCTACTACAGACTTGAGAAAAGTCATACACCTCTGATTTCTCCCTTTTAGATAGTCTTAGGCCACACAAAATGGGAAGTTAAAAGATAAACAGAAGCCTCTGAAAACAGAATAGAACTTTATGACTTTGAAGTAGGAAAAGATTGCTTAAACATGGTACAAAGCATGCTAAATACAGAACAGTGCTGATAAATGGGGCTTTATTAAACTTAAGAACATCTGTATAGGAAAAGAAGCCAATGAGTTCAAAGGAAAGTCACAGACAGTGCGAAAATATCTGTAATACATGGATCCAGAGAACACTCGTGGCCGGCATATATAAAGAACTCCTTTGAATCAATAAAAATGATAGCAGGAAAATGAGCCAAGGATTTGAAAAGGAGCTTCTTTAAATTCAAATGACAAATTAGTACAAGTTCATTAGATGTCAGAGTGATGCAAATTAAAATCAAAATAAGATACAGCACAGAATGTCTAAAACTGGAACTCCTGTACACCATTGATAGGAGCATAAATTATTAACAGACTGTCTGCTGGAGCTAAACAAATATGTGCAATTCAGAAAAAAAAAAAAACACTGGTTGCTAAATAAGCCCATTTGTATTTTTTTAAATGACTCATTTTATTTTAACACAAGACATTATTATAACTTTGCTGCTTTAGCACATGATCACCTTAAAAATTTGTAGATGTATGAATCAAGTTTTTTAAGGCCACTTGAGCAAAAAAGCGACATTCTTAGTATTCATGTGTTTCTCTCCCATGCCACACACATTCCTGGAGTTCTGTCTTCCAGCTCAAACGTCAACCACCGTTATGATATGTGTTATTGACAGACGAGACTTTCTCGACAGACTTCTCAGTGCCAGGAGTAGATGTTTGCAGTAGAGATGCTTTTGCTTTTTAATATTAAACACAATATATATGTCATCTAGGGTCCATAGGTCCCACCAATATTCCATGTCACAAATAGCTAAAGCTGATCTGCTTTATGATATTAACACGAACACTAATATTAATCTCCCAACAAAATTATTACATGCTATAGGGTGTCATGGTGGTCATTGTTGTAAGTTTATCCTTCAAACAGCATAGATGTCTAAAGAGAGATAAAGACCTCAAGGTGTGAGGGGCGATTAGGGCTGATGCTGCCGTCACACCAGTCAGCAGTGGTGACCAAGGACTGCATAAACACGCTCATCATCTGAGCCTCTCACTATTTTGCCTTCCTGTTCTATCCCCTATCCCTCTTTCCATCCCAACTTCCCACCAAGATTCTATGATTCTCTGTATTCAAAAAAAATCCACAGAAGTCCTTACTTTATTAATAATCCCAACAAAGGCATCCAAGCTACAGTGAACTAATGCTCCAGCCAAGAGAGGCCTGAATTTTTACAGAGGTCTAAGTTTTATTGGCTTATGAAAACTGATACTTACATTCTGTTTGGGTCAAAGAACATTTTTGCATGTCAAGACAAAAATGGTTTAAGTATTGCCGTCTTCCTGTAACCTCTTTTAAAATCTAAATAGCCTTTAAAGGAATAACATGCTCAGTTCTGAATACTTAATGTAGGTTTGATTATCAGATTGCCTAAGACCACAAGGCCGTGAAAATGATATGTGGGCACTGACAAAGGAATACAGAAACTGAAAAGTGGAGGGGTAAGTTGGAAAGACAAACATTGCCTCCTTCAAAATTATCTCAGGGACCAAAAAAATAGAAAACACACAGATTGCTGTTCTCTGCTTGTGGCTGCCCCTTGAACATAAGATGCCTTCCCGTGTGGCATTTGGGTTGACATCAAAACTATAATAAAAAGATACCGAATCCCTTTCTAAGCCAAACCTTGACTGTTAGGCCCCAGGAGCTCAGAGAAGACGAGAAAAAGAGAGGCATCTTCTGCCTCCGTCGCCTCCGTCGAAGCTGGAGTTTACAGCAGCCAAAGTCATTTTACCCCATATTTGGCAAAGCAATCCAAAGGCTGTATCCAATCCTGCAGCTAGGCTAATCTCAACTTTCAGCACTGTCTGCAAACAGATTTGGGAGTTGCCAACTGCCTGATTCCACTGGCCTGGGAGAAGTTCTTTATTCTGAGTGCTGCTCTGTTCTTTACTTCACTATTGTCATAGGGCTAACTTGGTGGAATAGGTAACACCCACAGGACAGTATTTAAGAGGTGGTAAAATGGGCAGGTTCTTCTTTCCTTCATTAAAAGGTATTTTGAGGAGAGTAAATTCTCTATTAAAATGCACATTAAAAGACAATAGCAACTCCTTACCTGCCCTTACCATCTTTTGATGCGTTACTTAGCTGTGAACCTGTAGCTAGCAAGTGCACCCAGCACTGAGTGAGGAGCCCAGGGCTATTACTGTGAAAAGGGGAGAAAAGGTGTGAAAATCACCAAAAGAGAACAGGGCCATGTGAAGCAGAGCAAAAGCTTAGTATGCCGGTCTTAGCACTTACCTTAGCACTCGGTGGGGAGTACTTAGTTTAGCTGTGGAGAGGGAAAACAGAAGAGTAGGGAAGAACAACAACAAAACCGGTAGGAGGAATATTATGAAGAAGAATTATGAGTGCGGACCCTTTAAGACTGACAGAGATGCATTCCTGAGGTCACAGAGAACTCAGGCCCTCCAGAGAAGTCCTGCCCTAGGAAATAGTTGTCAAGGGAACTGTTTCAGAAGAAGACCACCAACAGTAATACCCATAATGTTCTCCTTATAAGCTCCAATCTGCTTCTGACCCCAGCGGCTCCAGAAATGCCAGTTCTCATGGGAATGGCCTTTTCTACCATCCTAACTGGGGCCTGGCCCTGATGGAGCTCCCACTCCCTCTTTTTTCTGTAGACTAAATTTTGGCATCTTGCCCAGGTTCCACTTTCCAGTGTTTGCCTCTTCCTATTCTTGCCTTTGCTAGTCGTATCTTCTGTGAACATGGATCCTCTGAGCCTCCATAAGCTCAGATGGGTATGTACCAGAGACTGACTGTGCTTGCCTTCCAGGTTTCGTGCCTCCACAAATTCTATGGGGCTATCTAGGATATCGGTGGCCTGGTGGCCTGTGCTAGTGTTGACACCATAATGTCTGATAAAGAGAAAGATTTCCATGGTCTTCAGAATAAATTGAAAGGGCTAAAGAGGAAGACACGGTAAGGCACTGCCCACAGCAGCCCTGGGCACCAGCAGAACCTACCTCAGAAGCCACTGCCTTTGCACATTGCAAAGTCCATTAGCATGTTAAGGAGGCCTGGAAACTTCAACCCCCAGGTTAAAATGTGATTTCAACCAATGGTTTAAGGCAATCAAGGTATTTCCCTTTCTTTATTTACATCTAAAGCAGAAATAAGCACAATAGTCATAAGTCTCAGGGTCCCAGGGAAAGTGTGATTCTTATAGGATAATTTCATCCCTCCAGACTGAGGCTCACCCAGCTGTTGCCATCATTGGACCTTCTAATCTAGGGTGGGGGTGGAAGACATTTTCAGGTTTGGGGATGATTTAGAGAAGCAGCAGAGTGGAAGGCCACTGCAGTTACTGACAGGAGTGAGCACATAATTTCGGACCTCAGGCTCATTCCTCAGATCCTTTGAAATGAGAGTGATTTTTCCTTTTGCTCAGGGAACAGGGTGAGTTTTCCCTCTGGAGAGAGCTTCTGAAGAAGAGTGGAGACCCCTTTGCGGGGTCTGGATGTTCCTGCAGCCAGGCTGCCCACCCACGTTCAGGGGAGCTGCTGACACCGCCAACACTGAGTTTCAGGAAGGAGCCAGAGCCCCATCTACCCATTGGTCTAAAGTTGGAAAAGTTAATTTCCTCATTAGCCTAGCCTCTGTAAGGTTAGAAATCATCACATAGAATATTTCCTCTGAAACAAATGGAAAAGAAAAGCATACAAACGGTTTTCTTAACAAAATGAAGATGATTTTATTAATGACTATCCCTACTCCCTTTGCTCATCTACGTCCATGTGGGAAGGATGCTGAATCACCCCAGCTCCACAGACCACCAATCCAGAGCAGAGTTTGCTTAGTACTACCTCTGAGAATGGGGGCACGCAGAACCTCCACCACTGGTGGCATTGACCCAGAGGTCAATTTCCACGATCTCTGCTGCCGTGAGCAGGCTTCACTTGAAATCTCCAAGTGAAAGGGAAGTAGTGTGTGATCTGCCCTGCGGAGCACCTCCACGTGGCTTTGGGGCACGTTCAGTCTTCTAAGTTGCCACTTCCACACCTGTCTGACTTTTGCGTTTGCAATTACGCCTCTCAAGCAATTTTCTCTGTATGGGTGGCTTGTCTGGAGCACATCCACTTGCCTGCCACTTGGCTCTCTCACCTCATGCCCCAAGTATATCCAGACTTAGGGTCACTGGCAGCTTTTACAATTATTCCTGAGGGCTGTGTGCCTCTATCCAAGTTCCTTATAATCTGAAGGATGCCTCTAATTTCTTACTGTTGCAAAGCAATAGTTCTACCCATTCCATCATTTTCTAGGACATACTAAAAGACTGCTGTATTATGGATTACGTAGAGATCCATTATGGATCGCAACATTAGTGATTAGGGGAAGAGCTTTCTCTAGGATTTATGGGGAATTGTTTCTTTCTCACTGGTCTTTGGACTCTGAAGGCCTGTGAGGCTGGTGAACATTGGGAGGGATAGAGAAACAAAGTGGCATGGGGTTGTTTTAATCAGGGCTTAGTCAGAGAAGCAGAGTCATCACAAGTATCGGGGAATAAGGAATTCATTACAGGAAGGAGACCTTATGTACCTCAGGGAGTCAACGGGGAAATAAAGGTTTGGAGTGGATGAATCAGCCAAAGATCATCAACTAGCCATTGTGTAACTCAACGAATTAGAGCTGGCAGTAACATCTGAAGTGAGGAGACTTGGCCACTGTAGTCTGACTGTGAAGAAGAGGGCAGTCGATGTCTCTAGAAGGTCCTGGGCTCTTTGTTACTGCTTCCCCTATGAGTTTGCAGGGCAGGGGCAGGTGACAGGTTGTGGGTGCTGTCAGTCAGCAAGGCCATCTGTTTAAGAAATCAAGGACAAATGGAAACCCAACTGCACCTTTGTGTCTATCTCTCACTACTTCTCATCGACAAAGGTCATCATCTCCTGCCCATCCTCCTCCCAAATCTCACGCAGCTTCACTTTGGAGAACGCAAACCAGAAACATCTCAAGCATTCCCCTAAGATTCTGAGAAATCTAGTTTCCAGTGAACCAATTCTAGTTTCCAGAATTGGCAACAGAAATCCAGCACGTATGCATAATCCGCAGCCCTGCTCTGCTGTTTCATCATCACCATCCCTGAGGCTCCTTGGCTTCAGAGCTCCGTCGCCCTGCCAGACCGAAACACGCCATTTCCTTTTGCAACTAACGTTTGTTTAAACCTGATTTCACTGAGGTTAAGTAAACATTAGGGGACACAGAATACATGGGTATAGAATATTTTCCCTGAGAGGTCCATCCTCCTAGTACAGTCTCATGTACCCTTACGATATCCTATGGGATATACCTATGGATATGTCTGCCAATATATCTTCAGCTAAATTTCCTGAATTTTTTTCTTTTGAATCCCCACACTGAACCAAGGAAAGGTTCTATAGAAGGCTCTTAGCTGGTTTCAAGTTTGAACTGAGGGATGGAGTAAATGCAAGGACAATTGCCAATGCCAAGGCCAGAATTTGGGAGCAAGTTATGACAGGACTGAATAAACTGGACTTTCCTGCTACACAGTTCTAGCAGGCTCCATCCCTTCTCACTAGGATTTGTCCCAAAATGCAGTTCTGCCCAATGACTGGCCTCATTTCTTCTTAGTATCTGGGCTATATCTCAACCATTCTTGTTTTTGTCCCCCAGCCTCATTTCTTTCTCCCTCACCCCCTCATCTTTTTCTTTTCCATTTCCCCAAGTCCACAGCCCTTGAAAAGTTCATTGTGTAGTATGGGCCCAGTGAATCACCTGTTTCAGAAATGCCCATGGTTTCATGCTGATTATGGGACCCCTCACTTCCAACCTACTAAATCAGAATCTATGGTGATGGGCCCGGCAATCTGAATTTTAGCAAGCATTCTAAATCATGCTTATGCAAACCCAGTTTTCAAAAGCACTATGCTAAAGCCTTTAAGGAAACAAGTTTATACTATCAGTGGTTGGTCCCTGCTACATAATCCTTCTGCTATCAAAATATTGTTTACCCCTGTTATTTAATCTCCTAATTATATTATTTAACGTGTTTTGTTTCTGTTGAAAACAGTCTCCAGCAACCGAGAGGACAAGCTTCCAAAGACCGCAATCAGCTGGAACAGGTTGTTATTGGGAAAAAAATTAGGAGACAGCACCGGGGTGCAGGCAGGGCACCCCACAGGTATAGTCTTTGTTGCAAGAAGGCCTCAGCTTCATTCTCTTGCCCTTTCCCCTGGAAAATGTTTTCTGCCATCTTGGAAATCCTTATTATTTTCTCTTCTTTTTCTACGTGTTCAATCTTCCTCAGTGTCAGTCTGCTCGGGCTGCCATAACAAAGTATAGGCTGAAGGGGCTTGAACAACAGAAATTTCTTTCTCACAGTTCTGGAGTCTGCAAGTCCCCGATCGAGGTCTGGCAGGGTTCAGTGTCTGATAATACTTCTCTTCCTGGCTTGTAGATAGCAAATCTCACTGAGGCCTCATAAGGACTTTCCTCCAGGGACAAGAAAGAGAGAGGAAAGAGAAAGTCTTTTCCTATAAGGATGCTAATCCTATAGGATCAGGGCCCCACCCTGATAAATTCATTTAACCTTAATACTTCTGTTAAGGCCCCATCTCCAAATATAGTCACATGGGGGTTAGGGATTCAACGTTTAAATTTGGGGAAGACAAAAACATTCAGTGCATAGTGCTGGGGCTTCGGACCAGAGGGATGGCACTCAGACTCAAAGAATCACAGGTTATCTTCAGAGGACCTTTGGACACACGCAGAACAAAGCCGTGGATCTGAGTAACAAATTTAGAGGCTCCTGGTCAGAATGCTGATCCACATGATGTACCTATCACCACATTCATCAAGACCTTCGTCTTACCATGAAATAACTCTCAGGCACATTTTCAGGCGTCTCACCACCTCACCACTCACAGAAGAAGTTTTTTAGCCATTCTTTCTGGAGGAACATCATTTGTAAATGGCTATTCTCTGTCCTGTGTTCTTGGCCTTGCTCTCTCTCCTGAGCTGACAAGCACAGCTACTACTTACATTTGGGGGGTTGCATAATTCTTTGTGGTGGGCCCTGCGCAATGTAGGACGTTTTGCAGGATCCCTGACCTCTGAGCTCTAGATGCAGGTAACACCCCTCCTGGTTATGCCAATAGAAAGTGTCTGCAGACTGCCAAATGCCCTTTTGGGGGCAAAATGGCTTGTGGTTGGAAACAACTTAACCTAAAGATCAGCTTCTACATTTGACCCTCAGTTCTAGGGACTCGAGTCCCCATTTGACTGAAATCTTGAACCTAAAAAGCCTAATTACCACTCTGTTTTTATGATTGTTAGGACTCTAGGAAAAGTATAAATGTTTACCAAGTTTTTCCTTTAAAAGGAGGTGCAGCCAGAGGGCCTCTGAATCATCAGAGGAGACCGTGCTCAGAGACTTCCAGACCCGCCACAGACAATGTGAACTTCGAGCAGTGACTTTGCCTTTGAATATTTTCGTTTAAAAAGTGGGAGGTATCCGATTAGGATTCGTTAAGTTCCTTTGAAGCATTAATATTCTACGGAATAGTCCAATTTCTATATAAAACATCAGCAGGCATTAATAACAATTATACTTCTGATTCACAGTCTGGATAATTAAGGCCAAATCTGAGAGTCAAGTTTCCAGGATGTAAGCAATAAAAGGCACAGCGTCTGCTCTTTTAAGTAGTTTTGTGTATTGGTCAGGAAGCGCCTGGGTATTACAGATGACAAAGTTCAGGAGTTCAAACCATGCGGACAAAGCAGGGAAGACTTCACAGAGGAGACAGGAATTAAGCTGAGTCTCAGAAAACTGTGAGAATGAGGACAGAGAGAAAAGACCGCTTTGATCTGCTGGCAATGGAATGTCAACCTGGCTCTATATTGGAATCACCTGGGACTTGTTGTGCTTTCCCTCTGCTCAGGCTTCACCCTAAATCAATTAAATCCAATCTCATCCAGAGATGAGGCCTGGGCACTGGCATTTTTTCAATGTTCCCTAGGTGATTCTCATCTGCAGGGAGTGTTGAGAAGAACCACTAAGCTAGACAGAGCAAGATGAGCAAAGCTCTCATTATTTTAATGTTATAATAACACTTAGCACCTGCAAGGTCTTTTCATGCTCTTGGCATTTAACTTGAACTATATATTAACTACTTACCAAAAGAAAATCCCCAAAGGCCTTTCCTTGGCCCCGACCTTAAGCAGGAGCATGAACACCTGGGGGCCGCATGGGTGCCTCTGTTGGCAAATGCTCACACCTGTGCCTCCTCGCCCACCCACACAGCAGGGGGACTGAGAGCCCCTCCGGTGGGCTCCTAACCCTGACATACACCCATCACAGGTGCTGTTCAAGGTGCAAGGGAAGGTACCTCTTCCTCTTCACTCTCCCCCAACAGAGGGCAAGGCAGGCATTGTGACTTACTCAAAGTTGTGTTCATGTAGCACATGCTGGCAATATACTTAATTTATAGACGAACTAAATTTCCTCTTTGAAATAGTTTGCTCCAATACACAGAAAGCTGCTATGTTAAATATGAAAACCAAGGCCCACTTGCCTGGAGCAGGTGTAGAACCTTCTCGTGTGCCCTGGACAAGCTTTCTAACTTTTCCACAATCTCCTTCCTGGAAAAAATAAGCCTTTGTATTTCTCTTGTCATCTGAATCTTTCAATTTAGTCTGACTTTGTATTCTATTTTGGTTGGCTATATTATTCTTGCCTCTCCACCCCTCCCCTAAGAAAATAAGTTCCTCGAAAGCAAGAACCACATCTTTTACTTCTCAGACATCCATCATAGTAACTAAAATGTAAACTCCACGACAGAGGGACTTGGTCTGTTTTATCCACTGCAAGGTCTAGGCTTCCTTCAGCACACAAAACCCTTCCGGAAATGTGATAGACAACAAACAAACACCTGTATGAAGTAATAGCATGAGGTTATAGTTTTATTCAATGTATACAGTTGCCTTGACTTAATCATTTATATTGAGTCATATCTGTTCTCAAAGCCACTCATGGAATAACCTCCAATTTTCACTAAGTATACCTTTGGGAAGGTTCTCCAAGTTTCTTCTCTGTACTTGTTCACAGCCCAGTGTCTGGTGTTCCTGGCATTAAATCTGCTTACACGAATTAATTCCCTCCATTAGGCCCACCTTCCCTACAGTGTCACTTTGAGTGAGAGATCACTGCTTCTCCAAAATTCCCCATTCTTCCCTGCAGCCCAGTGTGGTCCGCCATACTGTTTCACTGGCTCAGCTAAGTTTTGGGAAGAAACCAGTTTAACAGGACTCTGCCTGACTTAACAAGGTATCTGCATTGTCAAACAACACTTCCTAGCTCAAAAGAAATTTTAAGACATGGAAATAAACAGGGTTTTTTTTTTTTTCCTCCTTAGGCAGCTGGTAATAGAGAACTTCCCATGGAGTCATACAAGTTGGTTGAGGAAGAGGTGTATCGATCAACGTAGCAAGAATAAGTGCCATGGAAGTCTGTCGTACATTGTTAAAACTGTCCATGATACATTGAACCACCTGCCATCAATGAGTGGAATCTATTTTCCTATCTCTTGAATCCAGGTTGTCTTTATTATGCTTGCTATCGAATAGAATGTGGCAGAAGTATTATAACTTTCGAGTTCTGATCACAGGCCTCAAAAATCCTCACAGCTTCAGCTTCTCCTCTTATTTCTTGAAACTGCAACCTCCATGTGAAAAACCCTGGGCTAGCGTTTTGAACGACAAGAGAGACACAGCCCAGTCACTTCCATCGCCCCAGCTGATAGCCTGTCCACAGCACACTTGTGAGTGAGGACATCCTAGATTGTCCAGGTCCAAGTGACAGCAGACACATGAGAAAATCTAGCAGAGATCAGTGAAGCTGGACCACACCAGAAGAATGACCTAACTGACCCATAACTGGTGAGAATTAAAAGATAAATGTTTGTCTTTTAAAACACTAAGTTTTAGGGTGGCTTGCTATGCAGCAAAAGTTAACTGATACAGAGCCTTAGTCATGTGTTCCTACACCTGAATTACGAACCTGATCAAGCCCAAACTTGTATACCCTACTGCTCTCAGTATGCCCTAATTCATGAAGTTTAGGGTCATATAGTAACCAGGAGAGAGTTCATGTCACTTTTTGCTATCTTGCAATTAAGTGTTTATTATTACCAGGGTCCTATAGAAAGCAGAAGCTCTCTCTCAAAAGAATCATAGTTATATGCAAAAAAAACAGCATAGCTTTGCTCCAAAATCCTAAGAATGTAATTCTCTTGTTGGGTTACACAGTACTCCCTGTCTCCTAAAGACACTCTGAGCATCATTGGATCTGCTTGCTCTTGTAGTTCAAGAGGCAGACAGAGCACCTTATAGCTGCTACACGGCTTTGTTTTCATCTGAGCCCAAGTCCAAACTGGCAACAGATTAATGGGTCAGATAGCATGCCATCGTGTGTATATAGTTTCTGAAATTCAAAGAGGTCCAGGTGTTGTGCCCATTTCTTAGAGATAATTAGTACTAGATGCAGCCATTTATTTTTCACCTTGGCAAGAATATCTCAATATGCGCCCACCACTGAACACCTCAAAAGTGCCTCAAGATAGGAGACATCTGAATTTTTATGGGCTTTATTTTCCACCTCTGGCTTCCATATGACTTACCAAAGCATCCAGGGCATTAGCTACATTATAACCACCATTTCTAAGCAGCATGATGTCATTAATGTTAGGGATTAACATCTCGCTCTGTGTGACGGTGAGATAATGAACATCCCTGTGTGCTGAACTGTGACAAAGATTTGATATAGTCTAAGGCTATGAGGGTATATTGCTATCCATGCCAAGTAAAAACAACCTTTTTACAGAATTTTCTTAAATTTTGCTAACAGGTATGGAAAATGAAAACAAACACCAGAACAATACTTGAATAGTAGGCCTCAGAAGTTTAGTTTGTTTGACTGAACAAACAAACAAACAAAACATAAAACAAAGAGCAAACTACATCTGAAACTGCACTATATGCCACCTGATTAAATTCACAAAAATTAACTTTTATTCTCCAAATTCCACCTGTCTTTTAGACAGGCCAAGCGTGCATATTCTAAATCTTTAATCATACCTTTAATCTCTGAAATCTCCTCTGGAATGCATTGGCAATATTAATTATGGTTTTCTATTTTGGTAAAAATAAACTTCCACTTGGTTCTTCTGATCATTGTAGCTATCTCTGCCCAGGTCTGAAAGCAAACATGCAGGTTTCTGCCACTCTCCGAGTGTGACTATTCTAACTATTCACATTGATGTTTTGGTTATTACCGAACCATTTTGAGATGGAACTTAGGCCAAAACTCTGTTCATTGCTTGACCCTTACAAACTTCTATATTTGTACCATAAATGGACATTTTGAATCTTCTAGAACATGGGTTATTTCAGCCCTTTGAAAGCAACTGCAAGGCTGATATGCCCCCCCCCCCAGTAAAAATGAGTTTGACACCCCTGCTCTAGAATTAGCATCAATTCAGATGTCCAGTAAACACTCGGAATTCTGGGTATTCTCTCATGCAAAGTTACCTTTATTAATGACCACAAGTCAAGCAGAGGAAGAAAAGGAAGAAGACACATGATGTAGATGTTAGCAATGAAGCAGAACTCTTCCCCTATGTGGCCACAGCTTTCCTTTACCTAAAAGTCTTGGCATCTGTGAAATTAAGTCTGAGCAGTCAGAGCGTGTCACTTTTTAATTACCCCAACTGAACACTAAAGACTTTACTCCCTGTCTATCACCCGCAATCTATTCCCACGCATAAATTAGTCTGAATTGCCCGGGCCAGGTAGCTGGTTGCTGTCATCCCCATACCCCAAGATTGTGGGTTTGATGCCCAGTCAGGGCACATACAAGAGTCAACCAATGAATGCATCAATCAATGAAACAAGTCTCTCTCTCTCTGTATCTCTCTCTTCTTTCCTCTCTCTCTGAAATAAAAAAATTTTTTTTTAAAAATTACTATAAATTAATGAAGTACTGCGATTCCTCTTGGGTGTATAAACCATTCTTCCCAGCCATAAGTTCTACTTCATTCTCATTCTCCTGAGTTTTACCAGGATTGAAGTCAAATTGTAGGTCTGGAAGCAAAGAAAGGCGGTGCTTGGGTTTTAAAAGAATCAGTGTCCCTTGCAAGGTGGACGCCTGAGTTGAAATCATTAAAAAAAAAAAAAAAAGGTGGTCAGGAGGGAAAAGAGATACCGCTGCTTCTGCTGGCAAGAGGGGCAGGTCAGGGGTGTTCAGGGTACTTAGATTCATGGAAATGTGTCCAAGTTCCTCCTCCATTTTCTTTGGTTAATGCTCTAACCGTAATATAAGGGACTTCTTACATCTGTCCATTTACTTTGACTTACAAGTTGCCTATCTTTAGGATTACTTATACTTTTGATTGGGTTTTAGAAATATTGACCCAGCAGCTACAAAAAAAGTAGGAAATGTTTTTCTTTTTCAAGACAGTAATTAAAATCATAGTCTCCAGTACTTATCCCATTCCTTGAAAAACTAATTTAAAACTCTAAATTTTCTTTCTCTTTCCAAGTTCTATATTGCACCCAGAAATAGCCAGCCCCACTCCACTTTCTTTGTACCCTTTATTTCCACCATAAAGTTTTATTACTATTCCTTCTCTTGGTACTTTGCTTTCCAAAGGTTTGCCCTCAATAGATGTATAACTCCATAAAATTAGAGGTGATAAGGTAAATAACTGTTTTGCTACTGTATGTCACAGACTATCAATGATCCATCTTGCACTGGCACAGAAGTTGATCTTGCTGTTGATTATAATCCTGTCGGAAAATCAGCTTGACACTTTCATCCTTAAAGTTTCATTATCCCAGAACCACTTGCAGTTCAGATAAAAAGCCCTCTATCCAGTCAAGAAATAGAGCCATTTTAACTATGACAAGTGTAAAGAGAATGAGTTAGGAAACAGGGGCTTAACTGTTAGAATAACTTGGAAACATATGTTGGGGGGACTGACACTGAAGATTTTACCTGAAGCATCAAAGCAGAGAATGTCAAGAGCTTGCAAGAAACTGTTCCGACTCTCATAAATTCCTGAGAAGTTTATACCAAATCTCTCAGTTCTCAGAGCTGAACCAAGTGGTTCTCTAGACCTTACCAAAGACATCACTATGAATCATTCACCTGCCCATAAATCTGGCTGCAGCTACCTCCAAAAAATAGTGACTATCATTCTTTTCCTGTTTTCAAATAACAATGACATGCAAACATCTCTTATAGACGAATTCTAACTTAAAACCACAGAGGGAAGGGGATTCTGGGAAAACGAGCCTCTCACTCCTCTCTACAATGCAGAGGACGTCTAGAAGGGAGTAGTACTAACAGCAAATTTGCTGCCGACAGCCCAGCACAATGATCTGTCACTTCCACGTGACATACCTTTAAATCATGGGTTAGAACATGGATCCTTACATCTTATAGTTTCCACTGACTCTTCGCCTGCCTATGTCTTTCTGAGGCACTCCCCTCTGAAAGTGGGGACCTTTCTTAGCCACTCACCGTGGCTACTCTCCAGACCAGCAATGCAAAAGAAAGCTTCTATTTAAAAAAATGCTTCAATCACAGTGATGTTAATATATTTCTATGAGTTTTTATCATTCAGTACAAACTGGAAAGACATCCAGAGGCTGAAAATAGAAGCTAATATTTGGAACATGGTCATGTCACATGACCTCTTAGATTCAATTCAACTACACTCAAGATCATTTTTTTTACGTACATGGAGTTTACCTAGCTGGGGACACAGGCTAAAATATTAGATTTTTACCGATTAGATTTTCCAGCCAAGGTGTTGCCAAGAGTTACAATGAAATAAATTGTCTTAATTCAGAACCTGATACCTCCTAATCTGTCTGACATCACTTTGAGATGTACCTTCATTTTCTTTTTCCTGAGAAATATTTATCAGAGCATGTAAATAAGCCAGATAAGAAGATTTCACTTTAGAAATAGAAGAAGAACAGAGGACTAGGGGAAGGCTGTTCACTTTTTGAAAATATTTTCTTTTAGAGCCCTGTGTGTATATATAACCTATTCAAAACAACATAAAATAAAGAACAGAAGAGATTTAGACTTGTTTTTTTGTTTGTTTTATCTGTACCAATTCCAGTCAGTGAATAGTGGTGACTAAGAGCACTGTGTTGAAAGGATTAGCAAGAAGAAAAAAAACATGTCATAATCAGTTAGTAATGTCAGTCCTTAAGCCCAGAGAAGAGACGGTGGCACCGTTCAGTTTCCTTCTTTTGATTAATGTCATGAACACCTTGCTAACAATAAGATTAGCATATCTTCCTTAGCCGTCCAGATTTCCCTACATTATGATATTTTGGGCCATCCTCAAAAATCACCACGGAGGAAAGCAAGCCAAGGTATTATTATTCAAATTCTACAAAGGTGAACTCTGAATCTTAGCAATCTCCAAAGTCTGTTCAAGTGTGGGTGACTTGTTGAAATTGTCACATCTGATAAGTGGGTAAATGGCGAAAGCCACACCAGAGCATGTCTTCCTGAGTCACACTGCTGCGGTCCGGCCGCAGCTGGGTCAAGGGTCTCCTGAAGGTGGGTAAGGCATCGGCGATGGGTAACAGAAGACAACACGACTCAGAGGACAGTGAAGCTCTGTTCCGTTTATTGCAAGTACAAACAGATTTTTATAGTTTCATTTTTGGCAGTGATTAACATTTGTGATTAGATGAAGCAGGAAGGTTTTTACCCAAATATCTGGTCATGCTAATCTAGTAACCTATTAAATGCAAACAATTAAAAATAGCTGTATGTACAGAATTTGAATGTCTTATTGTTTATTAAAGTTCTCAGAATTTGTCATGGGGCAAAAGGATATGTTCGATTGGATAAAGGTCTCTGGTAATTATTTCTGCGTGTTTGGTTTGTAATAGCTAACCAGCTTTTCTTATTTATTTGCCTGTCTAATTCTAATTGATATATTTTCCTATTCAAGGTAAAGGAGGGGCTGTTACTTCAACAACTTTTAGACATTCAGGGGCTATTTCATTAGAGGGGATTTTATTCTCTGATCAAGAAATTATTTTATACAACTTCATTGGAATTATTCGAATCAATAAACCTAAAATATAAATATCTAACAATCCCACCACCTTTTGATCACCAAAACAAACACGTAAGGAGAGATAGAGAGGAAATCTAGCCACAATAAACCTTTTGACCTAAAAGGTGATAGACAATTTTATTAAATTTTATAGGATATAGGCCATTCTTGACTTTCTCATGTCTTATTCTATTTCTATTTGGATAATTCAGAAAGTTCTTTTTTTTGAAGCTGCTGCATGATAGGGGGAAATGTGGGCAAAATCCTTTGACAAGCTGGCGGAGTAGTGACATGTTTTGTTCCTTTGTAAAAAAACACCAGGGAGGTCTGCTTCAAGCTAACCTTTCCATGAAATTTAGACTATTATAAGGCACTTGGACTCCAACCTTATTGACCATTCTAATACCATGTTCATTATATGCCCCTGTATAAGGCAATGGGGGATCTGGAACCCTCTGGAGACTATTAGCTCCTCTTTGGGGATACGATAATTTACCATTAATCCAATATGCTATCCAGGGGTATCCCTGGGCTATGGGTAGGGGTCTATACAGTTTTTTCTTGTTTTCTTGGAAGACCCTTTATATCTGTGGGTAAGGAACAGGCATGGGAAAATCTACCAACAATTCAGCCTGTTATGACTGATTCATGAATTCTTTTATGGGAACAATTGAGGATAATTTCTTACTCAGGTTTATAAACACCTTGTTTACACAATTTGGGCATGATTCAATAGTCTGAGGAGAACTAGTTGTCCCTTCAGAATTTCCCTCAAAATCAATCATTGACTGGCTTCGAGCCTCTCTTTCCTCATGGCCTATTCTTATGTGAAATCAGGGCACAAAGCAAGACCATGAATAATAACAAGGAGTTATTAAGAGCAATCCCAGGAAAATTACCACCCCCCTTTGTATGCCATGTTCTCTTCCAGAAAGATGGATTCCTTGAATTCCCTCTTTCCACGTCCTGGACCTTGTCAGACAACATGGTTGGAAGAGGACGTGGCATCACACCTCCAAGAGCTTTTCTAATAGTCTATGTGGCATAAGAATAACAGGTTTACCCCTTACTGAAAGCAAAGGGGAGGCATGAATGTGACTCTTAAAAGGTATTATAACTAGTTTTCCATAGGCTAAGGTTGGTCACATAAGATTGCATTTAGCATTAATAACGAGAAGATACTAGAGTGTCACTGACCCATTCCTTAAGTCTTCCCTTTAAGACCAATGCATTCTTTCATGGGGACACACCTAACTGAAGGCTGAGTGTTTGACTCACTGACTAAGGGCCTCAGGTAACCGAGGAGGAAAGGGGATTAGTGGGGCAAAAGGAATAACAATGCTGACCTAATTCACAGGAATGTAATTACCTAATGAACCATTGTAAAGTACTTTGAAAACAAAGTGTGGTATAAGTGCTAACTAATATTACCACCAAAACTAACTTCAGGTTGCTATATCGAGGTTCCCAGAGTACTCATCGGACTCGCCTTGCCCTGCCTGCCCACTCCCGTGCGGCAGTGTGTTACACACTAACCAGTCCCTATGTCCGTTTTCCCACACCTACTCTTGCCCTCCTTAAACTCACTTTCTCATTTTATTTCATGAAAGAACCTGAGTTCAATTATTGGCATTCCACAAAATGTCATTAAAGCATAACTAATGTCCCTCTTTCTTTATGATCAGCTTTTCTTTGTGGCTGTCCTACACGAACACAGAAACCATGTCATAGGCCAATGGCTATTCAAGAAATGCTAATAATACCCTAACACCTCATAATTGTCTAGCCCTTTTATTTCAGCAAAGCACTCTCCAAGCTATTCTCCCATAAAATGTGTCTGAGAAAGACAGGGTAGGGCCGATCACTACAGACAGTTGAGTCAGCCATCGCAGTAAAGGTTTAAGTGACTCTCTCAAGTTCCTATTAATATCAGAGTGGGGATTAAAATATTCAAGTCCACATTCACAGTATATTAGCCTAGTGACTGACATATCACAGATCCTCAACAATATTTGTTGAACTGATGCATGAATGAACAAAATAATGAAGAAATCAAAGCATCTGTTGGAACTCCCAGCCCAATGCTCTTTGCACTTTGTCACACTGATACCATATGCTGTATGAGAACGGAGCTCTCACCTGATAAAATGCTGCCCAGAAAAAGAGTGCCAGGGTGAGCCGAATCCTGCTCCCACCTCTCCAAGGATGTTCTCCCCTGGGTGAGGGACGGCGCCCACAACAACAAGCCCTGTTTCTGTGGGGTTGAAGACCTATGTCCACAATCCTTCGGGGAAGGAAAATGTGATTAAAACCTGACCATTATTATCAAAGAGCATTTATTGTGGGCCAATTATAATAACTACTCACATTTGAAACTGCTTTGCCATTTGAAAAGCACTTTCCCATCCATTAGCCTATTTGATCTTTCTAATAATGCTCTGGAGAATGTGTCATCATTATCCCACATTTTGCAGATGAGGAAAATGAACAAAAGGAAGGCTAGGTAACTTGCTCGGGGTTATATGGCTCATAAACAAATCTGGCTTGTGAACAGAATCTACCAACTTCGAAGGCAGCATTCCTTCAACTGCATTGTGTTGTCCTCCAAAAACGGGACTCTCATTTCTAGGACCATTTTCAGAGAAAGGTCAAATTCTCCAACACCTTCATCACCTCTGCCTGTGCCTCCTTGAGCCCACACCCTGTCACCCAGGCCTCCTCTGCTTCCTGACCATGGCCTCAGCTGAGTAGCCAAGTGCATTTGTATGTGATTCAGAGCTCATCTGGTAAGATCCTTTCTCTTTTACGATGCATTTTAAATGACTACAGCTTCAAGTGTTATCTTTCAAAAGCCTGTTGCCTGCCAAAATGAAAAAAAAAAAAAAAGTCTAATGGTGGAATTTAGGGAATGTATCAGGGGAGCAATCAGTTTAGGTGTAGGGAGGCAAAACAGGAATGGTAATTCAATGTTTGTGATCACCAATCCAAAGGAATGAATTTTCCAGAAGTTTTCAATAAGAATTTGTTCATTCGCTCTTTCCTATAATTATGGGTGCTTAACTCAGGGGCTTGCAAGATGCTGCAATATGATAATAAATGAGAATAAATGACCTTTAAAATTATTCAATTAATGTCTTCTTCCCCTCCGTAAGTTCTTCCAGTTTGTATGGCTGTTTTAACCTGAGACAAGGAAGACCTCACCCTTTGTGCTGCAGGTAAGAGGTGTTGGCTCTACAGTGGGTACTTCATGCACTAGAAAACGGCTTAATTTTAAACTTTGCTAGTATTTTTTGTTTGTTGTTTGGTTGGAATTTAGTTCTGTTGTGTTTTGTTTTTTAAAGATAAAGCACGTGTCTCTTCATTTGTAAGGCAAAGAAACTCAGACAACTGCTAAAGATCAAAGCAAGGCTGTTAGGTCCCGCCACCCACCACAACCTCAGGTCTGCTGTCCCTTCACTTTACAGAGAAAGTCACATGAGGGGGCGGGGGAAAGAATCTGGGTTTGAGAATCATCACCACAAAAGAAACTGAGGATTAGCTACTAACACAGACATAAGTTTGGAAGCAAATAGACCAGCAACATTTTAAGGGCCATGTATTATAAAAAGAAAAAAAACCCTGTAACTACTCAAAAGTTAAAACAACATTTGAGCCCAAACTAGCATCAGCAGAAAATAGGTAACAAATGCTGGGCAGCCCTCAAGGAGGGCAAACTCCCCAACATCAACTTCAGAAGTGGTCATAGGAAAAATGTTCAAAGAGGGGCCAACCAAAACAAATGCACAATGGAATTTCTCCCAGAGGCATAATCAGAATCTCACCCAGAACTTCCTTACCCGCCTCCCAAAAGGATCCTTTACAAGGATTGCCCAGCAGGATTTCATAATTGTTGGGGAACTTTACAGATGGGAGTTTTTAATAGCTGTTATCCTGTCCCTACTTTACAATGTACACTGAGGGGTGGAGGGTGGGGTGGGAGCAAGAGGGCAGCAATCTTGTTCTTAGAATTCCGTAAATCGCCAGATCATAGGGAGTCACACAGGGACCTCGTGAATCAGATGTGCATCACCCGGAGTACCCAAACATTCAGCTGGATGCATCTCCGGGGTGACTTCCATGGGGTGGGAACAAGTGTTCCATAAAGGAGTAAACGGATATTCAATGCACAAAGCAGTGGGCCAAGTGAGATGCTGTGTGCTCATCATGGCTCATTTCCTTCTCTCTCTGTGCACACTGTGAGACTTCACAGTCCAGCCACCCTTGAAATTTCAGGGCTACATCTGTTTCTGGTCAATAGAGTATTGTGACGTGCAGCCACGGCCTGGCCCCGCCCATCCTGTCTCTTCTCCCCATTCACCAGCCAGAAGTGAGTAACTCCAAAACACAAAGAATGGCAGAGCCACCAGGTGAAGGGAATCTGGATCCTGAAATCCTCACATGGAAGAAAGCCCACCAAGCACTGTGGCGAGAAACCATTCACTTCCTGTTGTGTTAAGCCATTAAGATTTTGGGATGTCACTGTTTTGGAAGTTTGTGTCACTTAGTGATATGCACAACTATGTATTTGAATCTATTCCTCTCTGTGTTTCCCGCAGCTCCTAATACAACTCCTGGTGTACCTTCTGCACAGAGCAGGAGATAAAAATACATTTTTTTCAATAAATATACAGACAAATGAGTGAAAAGAGCTATATCAGAATGCAGATGGATAGAATTCAGATTCCCTCAACCAAATCAAGTAGGGAGAATCCTTGGTTGCTTCATCTGCTCAAGGGGGTTAATGCCTACTTCCTAAAAATGAGAATGAAATTATACAATAAATGCAAAGTACTTAGCACAAAATGAGCATTTAATAATTAGCAGGATGTTTTATTATTAGCTGCGAACTCTACACAGAGTGGCTTCTTAGATAAAATAAACCATGTATCTGAGAACAGAGAAGTACTTTTCTTGAAATGAAATCCTGCATCTCATTCATGTTGTATATATGAAGGGGCAAGGACATTCTTACATACAAAGTTGTAGGTAGGGTTGAATTGTTTTCTAGAAAAAAGGCAGGAAAGAAAAAAATTATTTGAATGAGACTAAGGAGAAACAAAAAAGTGAGAATGTAGATAATGTTAATAAATAATTGTATGGATGATTTATTATTTCTGTGAAATATAGTGTTTGTGGTTTTGAATCCATAATGAGAAAGTGTTTATTCTCATACATAAATTCACATTTTATAGTTAATTGTCACAAACAACATAGAATTGCAAAAGGTCAGAGTCTGGCTAAAATGAAATCTGTGTAAGAGCCAGGATAAAATAAAAATTCATGAAAGGACTTTTATGTAAGCCCCAAAATATCTGGGAATAAACCTATGGATAAATCCACTGATCATTTCCTACTTAGGAATATTAGGAAGATATCTGAACATCCTAAGTTCTTAGGAGACTTCCTTATAGGCACTTAGATATAGTAAAAGTATAGAAATATTTATTTTTTCTAATGTTTTTATATAATTCATATTAAAAGCAGAATTCAGTATGCGAGGTAGAGAAAGACATAAATTATGCTAGTACTATGTTGAAAATTCAGTCTCACAACTTCAAACTGAAACTAAAGTATAATATATCAAAAAATGGATTTGGGAATCAGTATTAAGAATGGGGTGGAAGTGATGTCATCTTAGTCTACTGAGAAAAAACGAATGGGGTGGGATACAATGGAATAGATCCAAATAAAAGAGTGATTTTCAAATTTTTTCATCTCATGGCACACATAAACTAAATACTAAAATTTTGCAGCACACCAAAAAATATATGTTTTACCAATCTGACAAAAAACAGGTATAATTTTGATTCATTCACACCAGATACCTATTGTTGTGTTGGCTGTTGTCACTTTTTTATTTGACAATCTAAGGGAAAAGAGGTCAGGTCTTGCATGTTTTCAAAATTCTTGCAGCACACCAGCATAACACAGCACACCAGCGTGACGCAGCACACAGATTGAAAATTGCTGAAACAGAAGTACACATCACCAAATGCAATAAAATGTCACTGGTTTAAACAGAAATTTCAACCCTGCAGCTCCCTACAATGAGGTACATCGGGGACTTCCAACCCCAACCTCATTTCCCCTTTCTGGGTAAATGAGTAACCTTTTGTGTCTCTGGGTGCTGGGGATAGGTTACCCAAACACATTTCCAAACAGTTCACATTCTTCAGAAAGAAGATAGCATCACTTCTCAGTGGGGAGCCTTGTTATTAATTCAGGTGAATCATGGAAGAAGAGAGTTGTGGGTTGACCTCCCGTTTCATAAGCAGCCACCCTAGTGCTTCAGGGAGGAGGTTAGGGCAGGAATCCAGGACCAGCAAATCTGGGAAAGGTGATAATGGAGGGATGATTCGTGTTGGCTATGGAAGGGTGTGTTGTCGAGTCTGGACCACAAGGCTAAGTACCAAGCATACCAGGTTCTTTCCTTTGGCCTGACAAGGAGACAAGCACAGAGTTGATGAGAACTTGTGCCAGAACATACTGAGAACACTGGCCCTGCTCTCTGGGAACTGATTACCTAGGGCAGGTCATCTTGACCCAGAGCCACAGTCTACCTGTAATTCCAGCTTTTGGAGGGCCTGGGAACAGATAGCACAGAGAACTTGGGGACTGATTAATCAACCAAACATTTGCAGATATTACATACCCAAGCAATCAAAAACCTGCATTTCAGAATGTCATCTGCAGAGCAACCAGAAGGACTCAGGAGAATTGTCAAGGTCATAGAGGGTTTGTAGAAGTGGTCCAACTGTGACTGAGTGGTTCAGTTGGTTGGAGCATCATCCCATATGCCAAAAGGTTACAGGTTCAATTCCTGGTCAGGACACGTACCTACGTTTTTGGGTTGGATCCCTGGTTGGGGCAGGTATAGAAGGCAACCAATGTTTCTCACATAGATGTTTCTCTCTCTGTCCCTCGCTCAAACCAATAAACATATCCTTGGCTGAGGAGAAGAAGAAGGAAAAGGGGAAAGAGGAGAATTGGCTCTACTAAGCAGAAAACAAACAAGAAGGAATCTGATCCCAGCGGAATGTTCTGTCTCCATCTGTCCTTCTCTTAGAAGGTGATTAGTCCTTCACTTCTTCACTTATTCTTCCTTTCATTCCCCATTCAATTGTGAGCACTTGTTAAGAGACTGTAATAATCCAGTCACTTTGGGAATCCTGGTAAAAACAAATGAGTCAAAGAACAAAGACAGGAACATCTCTGTCCTAACAGAGCCTATAGTCTACTGTTGGTGGGAGGACAAGGAGAAATACATTTTTAAAAACTAAAGAAAAAGATGTTGTCTGTCAGGTGATGATTAAGGCTGTGGGGAAAATAAAAACAGGAAGAGAAGGCAGTAGAGTGAGTGAGCTGCTCTTTACAGAGAATAGTCAAGGGCAGGCTGCTCTGAGGAGGAAGCAGGTAGGCTGAACCCTGAAGTGTGAGAGAAGTGAGTGCCTCTCTGGGGAGAGAAGGCTTCCAGGCAGAGGGAGCCGGTGCAAAGGCCTTGGGTAGGTATGTACCTGGAGAAATTACTGCTTGCAGGTAGTGTGGCTATAGGGAGGCCAGTGAGAAGGGAGACATAGGATGAGGGATGGAGGCTGGATCAGGTACTGCCTTGTGGATTATTTAAGTTTTGGGGGTTTTGTTAGTTTGTCTTGGTGAGTGATAGAAGAAGCTATTGGAGGGTTTCAGCAAAGGTATGACATGATACTGTTACAACTTGTGTTTTAAAATACCATGTTGGCTGTGCTGAGTCTCTAGGTGCATAAGGGAGGGAGCAGGTAGACTTTCTGTGACAGAAATCCAAGGGCACCAGGCCAATGATGCTCTGTGTCACATCCGTGGGACCTGCATAGGGATTCAGCTACAACTGCAATGGGAAGTTTCCACAGCATTCATCCAACCCTCCCCTGGCCTGTTTCTGTGACTGAAGATTTATGCCCTTCACCATCCCCTACATCTGGTAGCTTAAAGGTACGGACCACCAGAATTCTGACACCCTGGAGCGACCCTCAACCAGGGAGAGATGCAGACTGATGGATAAACGCCTCAGCTTTCCCGTCCCTCCGTGGGACAGCTGAGGCTCGTTCACACAGACCACTGTGGGACTGAACCCGAGTTGCACACTGCATCAGCCAAATTACTAACATACTTTATTGGCTTTTCTCCTTTATGGCTTTTCTGCTTCCCAGATCACCACCACCGCCTCCCCCACACCCCCATCCCAACGGAAAGTACAGGGTTTCTATAAAACCTTTCGTAAGCGCAAATGGTGTAAAGCGAAGACGCAATTACCTTAGGAGGCATCTTGCTACCGGATGCACAAAATAAATCGAGATGAAGCGCAGATGCTCACAGACAGTTCAAAGCTATGGGGACACGGTGCTGCGGATGCTGAGTGTAGTTTCCGGGGGAGCTTGGCGGGTCCACGGTCGCAGCTCCAGGTGCGGCTGCCTCTATAATGACGTGCT
The DNA here is from genome assembly GCA_004024845.1 of Tonatia bakeri. NCBI lineage: Eukaryota > Metazoa > Chordata > Mammalia > Chiroptera > Phyllostomidae > Tonatia > Tonatia bakeri. The sequence continues at coordinate 149,553 of PVIA01001961.1, forward strand.
GCAAAGCAAGCGCCTGCGCTATACTCGCTTTCTGTCTTCCCTCGTAAAAGGGAAAAATTCTCTTCGGATTTCCTTCGGTTAGCGAAAACAAGTACTAATGCAGATCTTAAAAGGGAAGCATCCTTCTGAAAAAAAGAGAACTTCTGCAAAGTTGGGGATACCTGTATTTGCTCTCCAGTTTTGTCCCTGCATCTACTTTCAGGGGACTTAAATGACCATGTCAGGTAAAAGGTGACCGAGGCTCTAACAAGGGTGGTAGCTCACATGAGAAGTTGAGTAAATACATGTGTTGTAGAAGTATAATAAAAGCGCAAAAAGTTATCTATGTGTAGTTCTACATTTGTAGGTACATAGCCATAGCATTTTGATACTATTTCTGGCAAATGATTCTGCTTGGATAGATTCGTACATGTGTGCAATTTTGATGATATAAGAGTCATACTAAACATACTGTATTGCAGTTTAATTTTCATTTACTATATTATGATTATCTTATTTTTCAGTAAACTTGGTGAATATACTGATAAATTCAAATACTTAATGGTTCATTCTACATAGCGGATTCTACTCTATGTAGCATAAATATTAAACTAATTCCCCACTGTTGAAGATTTAGTTTATTTCCAATTTCTCAATACTATTAACAGCACTTCAATGAACACCCTTGTACAAACATCTTTGAACATTTGTCTGATTATTTCTTTAGGATAAATTCCTTACAATGAGACTTCTCTGTCAAAGCATGTTTACAATTTTAAGTACTTTACATATTGCCAAATTCTGCCACAAGCCTTCACTAATTTACATTCCTATGAAAGTGTTTCTCTTTAATCTTGAGCAACTCTAATGCTTTTTGAAGGTGGGGGGAGAAAAAGGGAATGGGGCGAGGTGTTCTGGAGCACACAACCCTCCGTCTGTGTTTCTATTAGTTTTAATTATTTTGATTTTACTGTAATTTGATGCTTAATTTTTAGAACGAGTTGATTTATTAGCATTTAATTAATTGAAAAATTCCATGCTGATTTATGGACATTATAATATATAAACGTTTTAATCTTTTTTTTCTTGTAAAATAGGACAGAAAAATATTACCCACTAGAAATGCTGCACCAATTCTCATTGGAATCCATACTCCCAGTTCCCTGTTTTCTTTTATGAAAGAAATAGTGCATTTCTTATAGACTAGACCAAAGTGGCTTCCATAATTTTGAACAACAAAAATTTTCCAGAAGTGTATTATATTAAATTCTGCAAGAACAAAACACAAACCTTGATCTCAAAAATATTAAGCATAACCTTCATTTTCACCTCTGCCAATCCATTTGAGGGAAAAAAACTGGCATTTCATGTTTAATTCACATCTCTGTAACTGCTAATGAAGATAAATTATATATGTACATATTTATATAGAGAGAGATAATGTGTGTAAGCACATACACACTTTGCTTTACTGTTCACCCTTTGCTCTATTTTTTCCAGCTTCACTGAGAGGTATTTGACATGCAACATTGTGTAGGTTTAAAATGTACAATACAACATGATGATCTGATACACACACATATTGTGAAACGACTCCCACAGTAAGGTTAGTTAACACATCCATCTCCTTAAATATTTGCAATTTTGTATGTGTGGTAAAAACACTTAAGATCTCTCTTAACAACTTTCGAGTGTATAATATAGTATTTTTAACTATAGTCACCAGGCTGAATATTAGAGCCCCAAAACTGATTCACTTTATAACTGTCAGTATACACCCTTTACTCAATATCTCCCCATTATTTTCAATCCTCAGTCCATGGGAGCCTTCACTATACTCTCTGTTTCCATGAGTTTGGCTTTTTTTTAGAATCCATATGTAAGTGATATCATACAGTATTTGTCTTTCTATGTCTTATCATCTTTGTTGTTGTAAGTAACAGGGGTTTCTTCTTTTTTATGGCTGGACAATATCCATATATACTCCACATTTTTCTTATTCATTTATAAGTCAATGGACACTGAGGTCATTTCCATGCCTTGGCTCTTTTGAATAATTGTGCAATAAGCATGAAAGGTAGAGATATTGAGATAATAATTTATTTCCTTTGGATATATTCCCATAGGTGGAATTGACAGATATAGTAGCTCTATTTTTAATATTTTGAGGAACTCCATACAGTTTCTATAGTAGCTGTACCAACAGAGGTGTCCATTAACAGTGCAGTGTGTTCATGTGTTACCTTTTCACCACACCCATGGCAACACTTGCTGTCTTGCGTCTTTTGATAATAGCCATTCTAACTGGTGTAGGTGATATCTCACTGTGTTTACATTGACATTTCCCTGGTGATAAAGTGATGTTGAGAATCATTTCATGCAACTGCTAGCCATTGTATGTTTTCTTTGAAAGTATGTCTATTTAGGTCCCCCACCCATTTTTAAATTGAATTATATGTTATTTTGAATTGTATGAGCTCTTTACTTATTTTAAATGCTAACAATTTATCAGATATATGGTTGCAGATACTTCCTGTAGGTTTGCTTTTTTTTTTGCTGATTGTTTTGCTGTACAGAGCTTTTTAGTTTGATGTACTACCACTTGCTTATTTTCATTCTTTGTATTTTTGGTATTATATTCAGAAGGTCATTAAGATCAATGTCAAGGGACTTTTTCTCTAAGCTTTCTTCTAGGAGTTCCACAGTTTCAGGTCCTATATTTAAGTTTATAATTCACTTTACATCACTTTTTGTGAATGGTATCAATAAGCATCTGATTTTATTATTTTGCATGTGAATATCCAGTTTTCCCAGCATCATTTATTACAAAAATTATCTTTATTCCACTCAGTATTTTTTGCTCCCATATCAAATATTAGTTGACCATATATACACAGGTTTATGAGTCTGGGCTCTCTATTCTTTCCCATTGGTCTAAGTGCCTGTTTTTTTCTAGTACCATACTGTTTGATTACTGTAGCTTTGTGGTACAGTTTGAAATTACGAAGTGGGTACCTTCAACTTTGTTTTCCTTTCTCACAATCAGTTTGGCGCCCTCATTGGTGTGGCTCAGTTGGTTGGACATCGCCCCACAAGCTGAGAAATGTTGCCTAATGGATTCCTGGTCAGGGAGTGTGCCGGGATTGCGGATTCAGTGTCCGGTTGGAGTGCATGAGGAAGGCAATCTGTCGATGTTTCTCCCTCACATTGATTTTTACCCCCTTCTCTTTCTTCCTCTCTTCCCCTCTTACTAAAATCAAAAATAACAATTCTTAAATATGCTTTTTAAAAAGACCACTTTTGGTTATTTGGATTCTCCTAGAATCCAAACTGCTAGAATCCAAAATCCAGAATGAAAAATGCTATTGAAATTTTGATACAGATTACATTGAATCTATGGATGGCTTTATAGAGTGGTATGAATATTTTAACAATATTAATTCTTGCAACCCACAAACACAGGGTATCTTTCTATCTATTTGTGTCTTCAACTTGTTTCATCAGTGTCTTACAGTTTTAAGTATAGAGATCTTTCACCTCCTCAGTTAAACTTATTCCTTAGAATTTCATTGTTTTTGAGGCTATTGTAAATGAAATTCTTTATTTTTCTTTCAAATATTTGTTGTTAGTGTTTAGGAATGCAATTTATTTTGTACATTGATTTTGAAGCTGGGAATTTCAATGAATTCATTTATTCGTTCTAATAATTTTGGATAGAGTCGTTAGGGTTTTCTGTGTATAAGATTATATCATTCGCACACAGTTTTACTTCCTCCTTTCTAATTTGGATGCCCCCCCTTTTTTTTTCTCATCTGATTTCTCTGGCTAGGACTTGTAGTACTATATTGAATAGAGTGGTGAGAGAGAACACCCTTGTCTAATTTCTGATTTTGGAGGAAAAGCTGAAAGCTTTTTATTGTTGAATGTAATGTTAGCTGTGGACTTGTCATATATAACCCTTATAATATTGAGGTGTGTTCCTTCTATATGCAATTTGTTGGGAACTTTTATCATGATAGAGTGTTGAATACAGGCAAATGTTGTTCCCTTATCTAGGAGAGCTAGGAAAAGTTGCCTCAGAGGAAACGGGACAAGAGATGGTAGGATATGCTCAGTTTTCAACAACACAGGGCCTCATACTCAAGATAAACCCTAATCAATCTCTACAAATTGAAAAATATCCTCAATAGAGAATCTGAGACCAGATTTCCACTATTTCTGTGGCCTTGGGCAAATTGCTGAAGGATTTTACCAAGTTTCCCCAGCTCTTGAGGGAGACCGTACTAGAAGACTCATTCGAGGAAAGTGTGAAAAGCAACTGTGCTATAGTCACAAAACATAATTCAGCTGTATAACTGTGAAAATGGATGGACTACAGACATATATTGAAATATATAATATTAAAGTATCAAAATAATATTGGTGAATCTAAACAATATAAAATTGAGTGGAAGGAGATTACATATAGAATGATGCTCTTTTTAAATAAAATTTAATATCAAATAAAGTGAAGCAATATATTTGAAACAATATATAATTTTACATATGCATATATATATATAATAAATCTATATTTTAAAGGGGAAGGAACTTTTAGCACAAGACTCAGGATAAGCATTACCTTGGGAGGGAGGACAGCATGTGTGAGGAAAAGAGTGGCCAACACAGATGATACTTCCTGATAATCTTCTAGTTCTCAGGTTGCGTAATGGATTTATGGTGGTAATTATAGATGAATTAATAACTAAATAAACAGATAAATAAGCCAACACTTACTAACCTACTTTTTTTGCTTGTTTATTTAGCAAGCATTGAATGGGTATCTTCTATGTGCCAGAGAGAAAAGAAAGCAATACAGAACCTTTCCCTTTGGGGAACTGACATCCCCATTTGGAAGACGTGTAAGTCAAATAAATAACAAATAGATGCACTATAAAATATCAGGTTGTGCTAACACCTATGTAGCAAAATACAGCAAGACAATGAGCCACAGAGGAACAAGGGGTAATCTCTGGTGGGTGACCAGGAAAGGCCTCCCTGGGGAGGTAGCCTTGAAGCAGAGACCTGAATCAAATGAGGGAGTGAGCCATGTGAAGGTCTGAGGGAAGTGTGTTCCAGGCAAAGGGGACATCCAGTGAAAGGTTGTGGGTCAAAATGTGCTGGGCATCTTTAAAGAAGAGCAAAAGGACAATGTGGGTGGAGTGATAAAATAGGGTAGGAAATGTAGGAAGAGACCAGGGCCTGATTGGGAAGGGCTCTCTAGGCTGTGGGGAGAACTTTTGCTTTATTCTAACTGTAATGCAAAGCCATTAGAGAGCTTTGAGCTGGGAACTGGCAGGCATTGCTCTACCTTTCAAAAGGACCTTCCAAACTACTATGTGTTGATAGGAGGCTGAGGGTCCAAACTGAGCAAACAAAATCTCATCACACGTAGTTGGATGTAGTCCCTTCCAATGCTGGCATGCTAATGGCCAGGTTGCCAAATAATATTGCTTGCAATATATGAGTAAACTAATGTCTGCCTCTTTCTCTGTGTGTGTGTATATACACATATATATTGTGTGTATATATATACATATACACATATATATTGTGTGTATATATATACATATACACACATATATAATATTTGTAGATATATTTATATGAATTTTACTAGTACATTATACCTTCAAGGTATACACTAAAGATTTGGAAGCTGGTGAACTGCATTAAACACTGAGCCTACATATGTTCGTGTCATGTACTTCTAGTGTGAAAAGGATTTAATAACACTTCTAAAAACAGAGATATTGCCACATGCAAATACTTGACCAATGGAAGGTATGAACTGGTGAAATTAGTTCATGCTTGTAAAATATGGTCTCCTTTTAGTGACTAGGAGGCTCTGTATGAGGTATAGCCACTTGGCTAATCAAACCCCAGATCAGCTTGCTGAACTTTGGGTTTTCTTAGACAAAACCACAACTCATAAATAGGCTAACATTTTTTTTTGTGCTGGGCAGGTATAGTTTGAACCATGAAATCACACTAAATTTTGTGTATCCCATGGTTTTTCTGGAGGGTTTTATCTCACTTAGGTAAGAACATATTTGAGTATATTGGACCCAAGCCCTTGTGAGCAAGGAACGTTTTTGGATTTCCTGATCATCCCCGGGAATCACTCGATCACAGTATTACACAGATCTACACATTATTTCCAAGGCCGAATTTTCCCAAGCTTATTTCATTCAGTGTGGGAAGTCTCATGAGCAATTAGGCATCACACTATCGTCCAGCACCTGTTCACATATATATTGGGTATATCCCTATCTTTTTGTCTTTCTACTCACCCCTTGAGACGACCTGCCAAATTCTCTACAGGAATCCCATTCTTTTAGAATCCAGGTGAAGGCCCTTTGCAGACCTCTTATTCTCACAGCTCAGCTAAAGTCCCATCAACACCAAGGGACTCCCGATCACTCTTCTCTCCCAATGCCTAAAGACTAGTCACCTGTGCTATGCAATCTCACATTAATTACACGATGTTGTTCTCTCACTTTTGTGTAGTGCAAAAGTTTTGGCCCTAGTTTGATGCAAAATTGTTACATATTTTCTACATTTTTCTGTATTTCAGCAGCTTCTTAGAAAAATGCTAAGCACATGTGAGATACTTAATAAGCCATCTGGATTAGAAAAACAACAATGACATACTAGGGGGGACCCCCCAAAATGGAATTTATTTATAAAATTTGTGTATTTATTCTTACATGTTTAAACTTCAGTCACCTTCAAAGTACTCTCCATTTGGTACAGTACACCTACCGAGGCATTTTTTCCACTGTTCAAAACCATTGTTGAACTCGTCGATGTTGATGCCTTTTAGTGCTTCTGCTGTTGTCATTGTTGTTTTTTTCACCTCTTCCCCATCCACATTGGCAAAACATTTCCCTTTGAGGAACTTTTCATCCAGGGAAAGCAAAAAACAAGTTGTTCCAGGAATGATCAGGTGAATAGGAAGGGCAGGGCACCAGGATCATGCCATTTTAGGTTAAAAACTGCTGAAAGTTCAGTATGCATGGTCAGATGCACTTGTAAATCACCCATTGTGAAATGGGCAAATGTGTTGAAAGAGTCTTCAAAAAAATTCACTGAAGCCACGTGCAGCCTCTCACAACCATGCCAGCTCATATACACCGATATGGTAAATTCATATGTTAATATGTTTAAATAATTATATACATAATTATATAATTATCTGAATAATTATATATTTATATCTTAACTATAAAACATATCTTGGAGGTAGTGTGGGTTCAGTTCCAGACCACCACAGTAAAGCCAACATTTCAATAAAGTGAATCCCAATCTTTTTTGCTGGTGGAGGGTCTTATGTTCAATTTGTAAAAACCACCTCAGTAAAGCACAATAAAATGAGTTATGCCTGTATATATTTGATTAAATGAGTATACTACTTGCCCATGAAGTGCTTTGGAAACTGTAGAATCTGCGCAGATGTAATGCATTACTACCAATGCTAATATTAAAAGGAGTTCAATACTAGACAAGCTACTACTACTAAGTCATTTTAATTACCAAATGGTGACAAAGTAGGTTGGGCCAGAAAGTGGGCAGTCTGGCACATCCTTGGAACTGTGGAGGCATAGGCTCTGCCTGATGGGATATCGGGGAAGTCACAATGACCAGAGCCTCTGAGACCCCTCTAGGAGATCTGGCCTCTGGACTCTTCTGAGTCTGCTGAGCCTACTCCAGGGAAGATTTGCTCCCTTCCTAGAGGGAAAACTTGCCCTTTGGCAGGATGTGGCTGTGCATGTCTTCTTTAGCTGCAAATGTTCATTATTTCTATTTGTACCTAAGCCTATATTTATGGATAATCTATTGAAGGAGGAAATATGGCTCAGGTGAGTGGGAGTGACAGGGCTGTATTTAATGGCTACAGCAAATAACCTTCTAACGGCCGAAAGAGTGTCATATCTCACAGTTATGATGTCTTCAAAAGGTGATATTTCTGGCTGTGTCATCATAGCTGTGAAAAGCATTTTCTCAGCATCGAAGAAAAATGGGAAGACAGTGGGGTGATGGAGGCACCTTCCAGACAGGTTGGTATTAATCAAATCACCCAGCCTCAACTTTTGTCTAGTTTAATGAGAGGCATTTGGGGTTGGGGGAGAGGTGGGTGGGAAAGGTACACGCTTCTCAGCTCCCAAGGTGGGTAGTTCAGAGCTGTGCAACTGTCATGGGGTCATGCTTTAGGAAAATACGTTGAGAGCTGGTTTTCTGTGATGGTCCCCAATCCCCTTCCACGTAGCCCTGCTCCTCCATCTCCTTTGACCCATAGTTCTGCCTCTGGCTAGCACCAGCAAAGCCCCAAGTTCTAGGTCTATCACTTCAGCGCTCCTGCCAAGCCTATCAAACTTCCTTATACTTCCAATCCATGCGTACATGTGAACTGAGTTCTTCCCACTGTGCTCGAAATGATGCCCGATGTTGAGAGGCCCTCAGGTAACACTTCCTCTCCAGGCGCAACTTACACAGAAGCACATGCTTTCCTGACACTCTAGGCTTGCACAAACATACTCACTGAATAATGTAGCCATGAGTTTATTTTCTCTGTGTTTGTGTAAAGGGTTGGCTCTGGAGTAATCTTAGGATTATTTAGGACTACCAGTCTGCCCTCTAACCTCTATCAATGCTGTTCCTGTAAACGTTTCCCTTTCCCATGTGCCTCCTGCTGCCCTCCGGACCTCTCATTCACACCTCCATGAATCCACTCCACGCTACCCTCTTGCCTCTCTCGACATGAGCTTCCAGTGTGCTAACATAGTCTCGCCCCTCTAAGTTTTGATCCCGAATTGTAGCACTATCTTGGAAACACAACAGTGTCTTGTTCACTGATTATTTCATGTGGTTTATGCCTGAAAACCTGTAAAAGGAAGTACTGTACATTTACTTGTGCTTCATGATATGAAACCCACATAAGGTACAGCCAAATGCTCTTGGTTTGTGAAATTTGATTTCTGAATGGAGCCCAAAGTTTCCTGCTTTCTTAATCACGGTCTGAACCTAATTAACCATTTCACTATTAGTAACTAATAGTTACTAATAATAGTAACTATTTATATTATATCAATATAGAAAAAGAAGCTTTTATTATTTCTAGGAACCATAAATACATTTTAATTTAAAGCCACATATAGTGCATGGGAAAGTGTTTTTTCAGATCCCCATTTTTTCCCTCATGAAAATATAAAATATTATCTCAGGGGAGAAGGAAAAGAATATAGATGGCCTCTTGCAGTTAATTTCCAAACTGTAACATCAACTCATTTTACTAATCACAGAGAAAAGGCTGCCACCATAGGAAAGGACAGAGTTTAAGAGAGTGTCCAGCACCTTGAATGCATTCAATAAATGTTTACTCTTATATCATATGGATTATTGCTTGTATTACCTTATACATTTATTTTTATACTAGAATCATATAAGAGGAGTTTCCCCCCCCCAAATCCACTTTCTTACTAAATCCAATTCCAACAACCTGGGGGTGAGGATAAAGGCTGCGAGATGTACAAGAACACTGGGAATAAGTCCCAAGATGATCCGAGTAGATGTCCCCCCCTCGCCCCTCCCCCCACCAGCCCACTTCTCCCACACACGAGCAACTGCTACCATCAATTTAGGGAACTCAGAGAATATGAGTCAGTACTTTATCCTTGGAGTGTAATCCGATTAACAAGTATGAGATAAGTCTTCATTATTATTTTGTTTGTGCAGCACTAATAATACTACTAATAAAAGTAGCTTGTCAGTTTTCATTATAAGCACACTTCCTGGATCTGGACCTTTGATTTCTCTGGTTAGCAGCTACGGTGGTGGCCTGTTTGCAGAGTAACTGGGAACTCCACATAACACAGGAGGAATGTTAACCCAAAAGAACATAGCCACATATGTCATCCACAAAATATGTGATGCAGAGGGTGCAGTGACAGTTTCTGCTTGTTTGGAAAATGTGACAGCATTTCTTGTGGTTCTCGTGCCGAGGAGAATTGCAGTTATCCCAAGTAGATGGCCACAAAGTTCTGGAGGCAGGTCCCCTCATCATACTTATGTCTCTAGAAACAGAAACTCAACAGGAATTAAGATCTCTATTTCCCGGCTTCAGAAAAGGGTATCACTTACCAAGTTACACACAACAACAACGGAAGCGTTTGCCCTTAAAGCAATTTGCAACTTGCAAAAGTCATTGTTCAGCTCTAGGATTTTCCAAGGAATAATTCAAGCAGAGAGCCTTGTGGAAAATATTACAGTATATGCTGTGTGCATATAGAAGCCTTAAATCAAAGGCAGGACAGGTAACTTGGTTCTGTTTATTTACCGGGGTTTCCATGAGCACATAAGAACAATATCCCATTTATTGTGCAGCTTTCTTATTTCAAATTATATTTAAATGCTTGTATTCATCTCAGCCCAGACTTTTCCATTTGAGTTTCTATTTTTAATGAGCCTTTAGCTACTGAATTTGGAGAAATTTTAGCTATTGGTAAAAAAAAAAAAAAACACGGGGAATGAGTAATTTAAGAGAGTTTGAACTATTTACATAAGTAGGTATTTCAGCATCAACATTTATTTTTATTTTAACAATTTTAAATGAAAGATTTTATTCTCTCTACCTTTCTAAACCCAATGCGTAAATGCTTGCTGTCGACCTGGCCTGAGACAACACGGTCTCCACATGTCCTTGGGGTATGTGTTCCTAGATAAAGACTCTCACCTGCTATACTCTTCAGCTCTTATGTTTGCTTTAAATAGCTCCTCTCCCAGGCCAGGATCTGTCAGCTTCTCTGGGCAGCCTATCACTATGTCAGTCCCTTCTCTAATTCTGCTCTTCCCGCTGCCATGAATTCCAAGCCACATCAGCTCTATGGGGGTTAGGCAGGCTGTTCTAAGACAAAAGCTCAAACTTTCACATAGATATTTGTTTCTTTCTGTTTCAACTTTCTGAAGGTGACTGAGATTAGTAATAATGAAATTCCAGGTGGGTGAGATGTTGCTGACCTCTGTAGACTGCCTTTATTTTGCTAATACCCACTGGCTTTATAGAATTTTTACAACGACAATCAATACCAAAATCATCTAATGCTAGCTACCATCTTTGTTAGATCTTTAACCTGAATGATTCCAATGTATACCCAATACTACTGCTATGGTGTTACTGCTATGACTATCTTTAAGAACAGCAACTGAAAATCTTAGAAGTGAGGGTATTCACTCAATAATAGAGGCTTGATAGTGGCGGATTTGAACCCAAACGTGATTTATCTCTAAAGCCTGTCATTTTACTATATCAACCATAGATACCCAGTAATTGAAAACATTTTAAACTGCGGCAAGGTTATCCTGGAATTGTATTTTCCAGGTTCTTGGCCAAACTTCTTTTACCTATTACACTTTAAGAATATGTAGTGACTGACTATTCTATGTGTATTTTTTTAAACTGCCAGATAAAGTTGCTATTACCCTGAAACTCCTAGAAACAGCAGCCATCATGAAGAACTTCACATGAGAACACAGAACAAAGCACAACAAGTTACTGAGGGGAATTCTGGATTCCCCTCATGGATTCTCCTCCCTCACCCCACCTCTACACTATGTTGTTTTACTTATTTTTATTTAATTGTGAGCAGGTAATATACTCACATGGTTCAAAAAACAAAAAAAAATTATTTTAAGAAAATGTACAGAGCCAAAAGTCTCAATCCCTTCCCCAGCTTCCTGCCGTCCCATACCCACCCATCACAGCAGGCCCCTGACAAGCTTGTCCATCTTTCAGTATCTATTTGGGTCCATGTAAGTATTTCATTTTTGGAAGTCAGAAGTATATTTAGCTTTTGCTTTTTTTGGCTAACAGTATACCTTGGAGAGCTTTCCATATCGCTGCACAGGGAGGGTCTTCATTCTTCTCTGGGCAGTTTCACTGCGCCCCATCGTTTGATCATATTACACTGCATGTGAGCAGTCTCCCACTGTTGGACCCGAAGGTTATTTCCATTTGTTTGCTCTCACAAACAATGCTGAAATAAATAACTTCAGGCAAAATTTGGTTTGCATTTGTGCAAGCTCTAGTATTGATTCTCACAGGTGACAATCTGAGTCAAAAAGCTTATACCCTTATGATTTTGGATATTTTTCACCTACTGTCCAAAAGGCTTGTGGTAGTTTGTCCTTTTCACCACGAGCAAAATTGTCCATTATCCTGATGCCTTGAAACAGAATATATAATTAAACTTTCAGATGTTTGCCAATGTGATAGGTGAAAAATAACATCTCGGTAAAATTTAAATTTGCATTTCTCTTATTCTAAGGAATGTAGAAAGAATCATGTCATAAATGTAAAAGATGTTTACATTTCTTTAACTCTGAACTGTCTGCTCTTTTGCTTTTCCTTTTTTTCTATGAGGTTATCAGTCTGTTACATGAGTTGCCCAGTATTTTTTTCTAGTCTGTCATTTGCCTTTTGGCTTTGCTTATGGTAGGGATTTTTTTTTTTTTTTTTTGCTGTGCAGAAATCTTTTTAATGTAGTCATGTGTATCAGTCCTCTCTTTATGTGGTTCCTGGATTTTTGAGTCATAATTAGACAGATTATTTTGGCACCATGGAACAAGCTTCGGAGTTGATAATGTCTAAGTCCGTGGCATGGTGACGAGCACACTAGAATAGGACTCAGCAGGCTCAGGCCTAACCTTGACACTTATCACTGGGTAAACATTGTCAACTTAGGTGACCCCTTTGGATATCAAGCTACAGAATCAACTGTCACCCACCCTTTTGTTTTCTGAATGGTATAAGCAGTTAGCTTATTTGGGAAACATAAATGCCTTTATAATTGAATAGCCAAATTGATCCTTCTTAATTAATTGAAAACAAAGAAACACAAGCAATTTATCTGTGCATTAGTCAACTCAGACTACATAACAAAATACTATAGACTGGAGTGTCTTAAATAACAGAAATCTATTTTCTCACAGTTCTGAAAACTGAGAAGTCCAAGGTCAAGGTACCAGCTGATTTGGTTCCTGGTGAGAACTGTTCTTGGCTTGCAGACAGCTACCTCACATGGTGGCGAAGGAGATCTCTCTCTTCCTCTTTTCATAAGGCCACCTATCTTGTCAGATTAGGGGCCTACTGTGGTGATCTCATTTGACCTTAGTTACTTCCAAAAAGCCCTAACTCTAAATACAGTCACATTGGGCATTGGGGCTTAAACATGTGAATGTATGAATGTTGGGGATGTATGAATAAATGGATTCAGTCCATAGCAAACCGGATAAACAAATTAACCAACTTTGCAATGCAGAAGCAAAATTCTTTCATATAGATAAAGCATTGAGACAGCAATCATCCAAAAGCATTAGAATGATGACATAAGAACAATAAGGAATGAGCACCAAGATTGGAAACATGAGGCTCTATCCCAATTAACATTCAGTTTGTTTTGGTTTGGTTTACTTTTTAAAGATGAAGTACGAATGATGAGGATGGAGAGGGGAAGAATTTATTTCCAAGAAGAGCATCTCTAGGGAGTCTGACTGAAGCCTGAGCATGACCAGCTCAATCAGACCTGATGCTGTGCACCTGCTCAGCTCTGTGCCAGGCAAAGATGTTAAAGAGAGCTGGCCCATCACCATTGCAGACTTTCTCCCATCCCTGGAATCAGGTCGTTTCCCAGCAGTCCCCAGTGCCAAAGGCTCAGCTTTCAATCCATGTGACAGGCAGAAGAGCCAAATCTACAGGTATAGTAAAAATATAATGAGGTCTTCCATTGGCAAAATGCAAATATAAAAATGTAATGACATACCCTTCATCCACTAATTTTATAATTCTTTCGAGACAAGCTGTAAAGTTCTTCTGCCTAGTTTTATTTTTCTTTCTTTATATACACACATAATGTTTCCCATTGTATTCTTTATGTTTACAGATAGTCTTTTTGCTCCATTACTTTCCTAAATCAGATGGAAATCACTTGCAATGTTTCCAGGGCTAAACAGGAGTAAAAATGGGAAAAGTGGCAAATCGGACACCAGGGGCTGTTTTTGAGCTGTTTTTACATGGTAACCAGCTCTCTCCTTCTGAGGCTTGGTTGATCTAATTGATCTTAATTGATCTGATTAGACCAGTGATCTTAACCATTTTCATTGTATGACACACATAAACTAATTACTAAAACTCTGCAGCACACCAAAAAAGATGTATTTTTGCCAATCTGACAAAAACAGGTATAATTTTGATTCTTCACAATGGATGGCTGTTGTTGTGTTGTTCTCATATTTTTATTTGACCATCGGAGGGAAATGAGGGCAGTGCCCCTGACTAAAGAGTCAGATATTGCATGTTCTAAAAATTCTTGTGACACACCAGTTGCAAATCACTGGATTAGACTATACAATGGTCAGTCTGTTAATAAATGCACTGTCCACACATATGGCACTTTATATTTCAGAGGATTGCAATATTTACAACCTAACTTAACCCTGATGGTAAGTTGAGTAATTAAGTAGGCAGGAACTTTTGTCCTCATTCCATTGATGAGAAAACTGTGGACACGAAAGGCTCAGACATCTGGCATCCAAGCTAGAACTTCAGCTCATGCATTTAGCATCCTGGCTTAATTGATCATTTTGAATTGAGCTGCCTGGATTCAACCTGAAACTGGCTAAACTAGCATGATTGACCAGATTACTGCCAATCAGAAATGCCTCACCTCAGGCAATTGCTGCTGAAGGACAAAGGAGTTTTGGATCCGTGTGAAAAGCTATACTAGTTTTGTCTGACTAAATGTGTTCTTTCCCAGAATTATCTGACCAAGGAGGTTCAGACAATGAGTGTCTTCACAGAGAGAAAGACAGTGAGGAACCAGATCAGTGAACAGTGGATTTCTGGCTGTGGGTCCTACTTGCACTGAATCACTAAAATTTGGCTAAGTCTCAACTTCAATCTATGGATGCAAAAATATTCTCCCAGGAAACATAAATGTTCTATGAAAAGTCTTTCAATTAAATAAGCATGATTGTGTTGTGGATGCTGCCAGAGAAGGTGGAATGAAGGTGTCATGCTGAAGTGGGGGCATCTCGAGGGGTGAAAAGTGGGCTCAAGGGATGAAAGTGGAACGACAGACATATGCACATCACAGAGGCACATGGACAAAGGTGACTGTAAGATAAGAGAACCATGGAGAAGGCAGGAGAGCCTACAGAGGCTATAAGCATCCCTGTGACAGTCACTCTCTTCCTCCTTTCAACCACAAAAGGTCAGGCATAAAATCACAGAAATTCCACCTTTGAAATTCTTACACAGTACAGTGAATACCTTTCCTTATGACTATATCTCATCTTATGTGTTTTTAGAGAATTGGAAAAATGCGAAGAAGAAAGGAGTATTTGTCCATATTTCTACCACCCGCAAGTAACCACTAACGTGGTATCTTTAGGGCCCTTTCTTTCAGAGACCAGTTGCCTCGTGCTGACACTGGCTTCTCCACCTGTCCAACTACACAGACTTGCCTCTCCCAGACAAATCCAGATGTCTTCTTTGTCTTTCCCTCTCATCTAACCATACCAGCCTGGTATCCTGCCCCTTCCCCTCCATGTTTGACTTCCAGTTTCCAAGGATACAGACAGCTCATCTGAAACCCGGTTTGTGCCAATGTGCTGATTAATGAATGCTACTGGGCAAATGCCTCCGCCTTTAGTCTTCCCTGGGTGATCAGTATATTTCAGCTATGAGATGCCTTCTGGAGACTCTGCAGCTTGACTCAAATGGAAATATAGGTCACTGTGCAGGCCAGAAGGGAACTCTGTGCGGGGGTGGGGGAGACCTGCATATCACACGGAGTAGGCAAGCAGTTGTTGCAGCTAACACTGAATCAGCTCATTGGCCAGACAGTGACAAGCAGAAACAAAAGAACCCTGAGGTCCAATCCAAACTAGCTACTAAGAGGGCCTGGATGAAACTGGGCCCTAAGGTGCTAAAGAGCTGGGAGAAGGCAAGCAAATACTAGGCAAGTTATGGAAGTAGAACAAGCACCCTGGCCTTCTCTGAGCTTCATTTTTGCAAGAAGGAAATAGTAACAGCTAAATTGGGTCAGACCTGCTGCAGTGGCTTGAACAAAATAACAAAGGCAAAAGCTTGCTGTGCAAAGAATTATAGGACACATGAAACCTCATGAGTCCATGGACTCCATCCCTCACCAAGCTGAGGCTTAGATGTGCCCAGAGAAACGTCTGCTTTCACCATAATGCTGGGTTTAAAGATGATGATCTTGGATGTTCCAGCCTCAAAACTGTGGTGAGGACTCCTGACATCCTCACCAGTGCCTTGGCGTGCTCCTGGGTGGTGGGTTCATGGTAGGATAAAGGGATAGTTCCACACCTGCTCCAAATAGCTCCTGGTCAAGATCGGGGGTCGAAAGGAGCAGTGTGCTAGACGTGTTTTGCCTGTACTTCATCATTTAAACTTCATAGCCGTGACGAAGGCATACATTATTTACAGAAAGGAAAATTGAATTTCAAAGATGTTAAGTAATAGACCCGTGATTATGCAACTAGTAAAGGGTCTGAAACAAAATTGAAGTTTGCATCTGTGCAGCCTGCAGAACTTCTTTCTATTATACCAAGTTATCCCTGAGATGCAAATAAATATGGGGGGGGGAATCACAGATGAATTTCTTTAGGTTGATCTTTATAAAGATCATATTATACAAATGATATTCATCCAAGACTTAAACAACACATGGATAGAACAGCAATTCATCATTCACTTCCATTCTTCAATTTACTCTCAGAATATCTCCCCTCATTTTACTTTATTATTGAAAATACCTCTAAAATTTGAAACACAAACTTCAAACTCCCCTATACTTCCAATAACTACTTAGTCTCCACCCAAGCCCTTCTGCGATTTTTTGTTACATGACAAACCCAAGTCAGCCAGGGGTCTCCTGAGGCCTTTCTGACCAGTTCGGGACTGTGGCAGGGTCACTTCCCGTTCCTGTTTCTCTCCCTACAGGTTGCTTCAAACTGATGTATTTTCTTGAATGGTGAGTTCAGATGGCCAAGTTTTAGTTTGCCCAAGTTGTACCCCTTCCCTTCCCTTCCCTTCCCTTCTCTTCCCTTCCCTTCCCTTCCCTTCCCTTCCCTTCCCTTCCCTTCCCTTCCCTTCCCTTCCCTTCCCTTCCTAATGTTGGTTTTCCTAAGAAGTTGCCCCAAGAAGAATGTTTTAAAGAATGAGAGAGGTGCTTTTTTTTAATGAGCCATTAATACTTCTTTAATTTTTCATTATTTATTTATTTATTTATTTTCTGTTTTTTTTTCTCTTATTTATTTATTTTATTTTATTGTTGTTCATAAGCCAGGCAGCAAAAGGCAAATACCATATGATCTCACCTATTAGTGGAACCTAATGAACAAAACAAGCAGACAAACAAAACAGAACCAGAGACATGGAAATAAAGAACAAACTGAGAGAGGTGCTTCTGCATCGAAACTCCAGAGACTGTTTCAAGAAATACTTCTGCACAGTCACCTTCCAGGTGAACCAGACTGGGACCGACTGGTGCTCCTCTCTCCTGCTCGGGGGGCATGCAATGAGAGGAAAGAATCGACACTCTTGCATGTATGCAGGGTGGCCATTAACAGTCCGAGATGGATTCATCAACACACTGACGAGTTTTCCCATGGAAAATGGAGTACTTAGAACTCAGGGAAGATAAGAGAAAGTAGGAGAAAGATATTAGCTGAAGAAAGAGGCTGGGAAAGAGGGCAGAGCATGAGAAGCTGCAATGGGAACCACCTGGCAGTTCTGAGAATTGTCAGGAGTGGGTCTTATGTTGCCAAAAAAATCTTCCTCTTTTCAGTTTTACCCAGAACTCTAAAGAGTAATTCATGATTTGCACCTCAGAAACTTTGTCAAAGTTAAGTCTTCAGCTAGTTACCGATTATCTCTACTCTAGAACTAAAACTTTATTCTTAAAGTAAAACTAAAATTGGCATTCTCTATTTGCCAATTTTAGACTTTTGGGACATTAACCTAAAGTGTTAACTATTGGATATTCCTTTCAAGCACAAACTAATATTTTAACAGAAAACCTCTGGTCACAGTATCTTAACACAATGAAACCAGTCTATGAATAGTCATTTCATTTTATTTGATGAGGCAGATAATGTAGGCTAGGAAAAGCCCTATAATAACATAAATTCTTCCTAGTTAAAGAACCAGGGAAAAGTATGAAATTTGTACTGACTTTGGAATTCAAGCACAATAAAATTTTACTTCCGTCTAATGTGATCATTAAAATACTGAGAAGTCATTACCACCACACTATGAGCTTATTGGGGTACAGGGATATTAGGATGATATTCCGATGCAGGGCCTTGATTAGTTAGAAGTAGGTTAGGCAGTGAGCAAAGGAAGCCCTAAAGTAACAGCAACTGCAACAGAGTGGTGTCTCATGTAAGGTTGGTGGGTGATTCTGGATGGGCACAGTACTGAAGGGGTCAGGCTCCTTCTCCCTTGCTGATTTATAGTGTGTACTCCCAGCCTCACGGTCCGAGATGGCAGCCTCTGTGTTTTAGGTAGTAGAATACTAGAAGTCCTCTTCTCTAAAAGGAATGTCAAGAGAGACATTTCCCGAAGTTTCCTATGCCATTTTTACTACCGTCATATAGGCCAGAACCACCTCGCTGCACCTGGCTGCCAAGGAGGCTTTATTCCCAGTGTTCATAAAAAATGCACATATTCTATTACTTGGGGGGAAATGAGTGAATTGATGTCAGGGCACCACTAGCAGTAGCTTCCACAAGTCCTACTAAGAGTTAGGCAACAATTGGACCAGAAGCCAAGTCCATTTGGGGCAGGGGGCAGGGCGTATGCATTTTGTTTCTATTTCCTATAGCACCGAATATGGATGTGTGCTCACTGAAGGTTTTCACTTAGAGACAAGACACGGATGTGAACAAACAAATTTAGAGAAACAAGTAGGAAATTGGAAGAGTAAGTAAGTGCTGAAAATGGGAAGTGCAGTGGTTCCTCAGAGGAAAAAGGCTTCAGCTGAAGGCTTCTGGGAGAAGCTGAGGCTCAAACAAGGCCCAGAAGAAAGCTGACGTTTACAGGTAGGCAGAGACAAGGAACAGAAGACATGGGCAACAACCCAAATAAGCGATGGTAGAAACAAAGGGAAATCTAGTCGGGCTCCAGCGTTCCTGCTGCCTCGTGTAGGAGGAGCATTTTCCACCTGTGGTTCCGGTCTTTTCAAACGGTATGTATGTATTTTTAAATTGTTTAATTTTTATTTTAAGTTCCAAGACCGTAGGCTTTCTATAGTTTGTGTAGCATATAAAGTGGTACTGGCTTATCAAATATTTACTTAATACAAATATTTATTCAATGCTCAATCTGCACCTAATACCACAGCTCTACTTAGAGCCTTTCCTCTGAGAACCATGCAATTATTCCAATAAAAATTGTAAGGTAATATAGATATACACATAAATTTATAGAACGTCTAGGTTACAAAATCAAGTGAAATGGGATATGAAAGGGCTAATACAAGAAAGAGCTGGTACAAGCAGTCTAAGCAAAATCAAACTTGACGATTAAGCTGAATTAAACAGGGAAGAAAAAAGGGAGGGTGATGTGGGTAAAAACTGAAGTTTCGGAGTCTGAGGTACCTTCTTGGACACCACTCTACATTGTGTCCAGAGGGCTCTGCTTTAACCTCTGTTGTGAGCATAATTTCTAATGAGCTGACTTGCTTTGTATCCCTTTGCCAGATCTGGGTCCCTTCCTTACTCCGACAACGTCTTCCTACTCCCAGGCCAGGAACAAGCCTCTCAGATGCTACCTGCAGAGTTTTTGCTATTCTGGCTTTTCTGCCACCACGTCTACCTATCAGCACACCTGTGAACTTATCTTTGACCCTTTATTGCAGTTGTGACTAAACAATGATACCACTGTTGGAAGGTTGCCCTATCCACTGCTTTAAAGGGGCTTCCTCCCCCAAGTGTGCCACAGCCTCTACACACATGTAATGCTAAGCTCTGACTCTTTTCACACCTGCCCTGCACAACTAATAAATATATGGATCCTTAGGTAAGAGATGTAATTGCCTTTTATCAGTCTTGTGTTCCACACTAGAGAAAAGGCTTGGTCATCACTTTTATAGAGAGGTGCCCTTACTTGAAGAATAACATTATATAAACAAGCCAAGGTTTTATCTTATGAATGAAGGTTAAACAAAATTAAACCTTATTAATTTGCTCATTTCATTTCCCTTTGTTCTTTCAAACTTGGGTATATCATTTTGAGGTAATTGCATTATGTATCACAACTCTGCAACTATATACAATTCACTCCAGTGGATAAAGCATTAGATACAGATAGTAATAATGCCCAAATGATTATGTATCACCATACCGAGAATTTTGAGCGACCTGAAGAAATGAGAGTTCATGCAGAACAGGGAGAAAGATAACCTAGGTACGTAAGAGGAGATGGACGCCAGTCCCATTTGCTTACTTGCAATCCTACACATCAGCCACCGTCTTCAGTAATATGCTCGTGCTATCTCAAGTCAGAGAGAACTTGGCTGTTGAGAAATTCAGGACTAGAATGGAAATGCTTATGCACACATATAATTTAATCGGCTAAAGAAAGTTTCAGGACCTTATGGACATTTTTGCTGCATATAAGTTTCTTCTAATTTTAAATAGTGGAGATTGATTATAGGCAATATAATCAATTGTAGGCACTCATACCATTGTCTATGAGGAAACTCATTTATTTATAATACTATATGAGATACCCAGAAGCCAATAACGTTGGTACAATTACCTGAGAGTATGGATAAGCAAAGATACAAGTTATTGGATAGGTCATCATTTCCAACTGAACTCAGAATTGTGTTCAATCAACTTCTCTGCTGACCTGAAACTAAAGATTGTGAGTTCCTGTCTGAAATGAGGGTGTCTCTTAGGCTAGGAGAGTATCTAACCCTTCAATATATATTTCAAAATGCCTGTCATCATGCCCTGCATCCAAAGGCTTTCAATATAGATGGATGGATGGATAGATGGATGGATGGATGCTATATAAATATATGACATTGCAATAATTGATTTTGCTTTACACAAACTTTTTTTACCAATGATTTTTAGTAATGCCCCATATGTGAGTTTATACTTATGGCTGCCCTTAACCTCTCAAAATATGTTTCTTTTACTTTTTTCTTTAATACATCTTTTTACTATCAATTATTTAATGATAAAGTTTGAGTTATTGCTGAGAGAATATCAGTTTCACTGTGAAAATTCAACCCCATTTTCTTTCCTTTGGATCACAGTTCAGAGTAAAAATAGAAAAACAAAAATATATGCAAATTATTTTAACAAAGAGAACACGTCCAGGTATCCTTGTTTTGAAGGCCCATTGGGGTGCCCCTTTGATGAACTTCCTAGTTTTCAGTTCTCTTTTTTTTAATCTGAGTCGTTATGAGAGGGTACAAAGGCCTGGCAGCTGGTTATAAAGGGAAAGGCTCTGGAAACTGCAATTCATTGTGTTGGTTTCTAAACCTGGCTTTGTCAGCTGCATGAAAATGTGGGAAAGTTAGTTTATCTTTCTGGTTCTCAGTTTTCTCTCATCTTCAAAATGAATTGCTTGATCCAAATGATCTCTAACAAACCTGCCAGCTCTATAATTTGAAGTTTCAATGATACTGTGATTTCGTTTAGAGGGGTGAAATCAACAAGCTTATTCAATACATCCTAAATAAGTGATGTAAGGAGCATCCAGGTGTCTCTCTGCTGCTTTCTGGGTAGGCAGTGTGGCATTAGAGAGGCTGTATGGAGCTGTAGGTAAGAGGGTGAGTGGACGCTGGAGTCATGCTACTGGGCTTTTAACCCTCGTTCTACTACCTACTAGCTTTGTAATATTGAATAATTTGCCTCAGATTCCTCAGCTGGTTCAGTTTCATGTCCCTTGTGCTAGATCATTTGCCACCAGGGTTAAACCAAATGACGTTTTTGAAGATCTATGTGATGTCAGGATCCATAGTTCTATATTTGATGGGCGCTTTGACATAAATAGCCTAACTATCAAGAGGCAAAGAATGACTCTGTGGATTCTAATCCCAGAGTCTGGAATAAACCCATTGACTGAGAGGGCAGAGTTCAAATCAATGTTTGCCCACAGCCATAGCATGCACGCACGTGCGCGCACACACACACACACACACACATATATAGTCTGTCCACAACAAAGTCCAGCCATTGTTAATGTAATTAGAACAGTTTATGTGACATCGAAGTAACCTGGCAGCCAAGGAGAGTAGACTGGAATGCGCATGTGTGAACAAGTGGGAGCAGTGGGCGCTGTTGAGTGAGCCTATGTACTGTGTGGCCATCACATTCAAAATGACTGAGTGAATCTGCATCAGATTTTGCATAAGATTGAACATTCCTCCATGGAAACTATCTGAATGATGCAGAAGGCTACAGCTACAGGGAACTGATGACTGGCAGCTTCAGTATGACAATGCACCCACTCATACATCACATCTTATGTGGAGTTTCTTTGCAAAACATTAATTCACCCAGATGACTCAGCCCCACTACAGCCAAAATTTGGCACCCTGCAACTTCTGGCTTTTCCCAAAACTAAAATGACCTTTGAAAGGGAAGAGATTTCAGGCCACCGATGAGATTTGGGAAAATATGATGGGGCAACTGATGGCTATTGGGAGAACTATGTGAGGTTCCAAGGGGCCTACTTTGAAGGGAACTTGGGCACCATTGTCCTATGTACAATGTTTCTTGTATCTTCCTCAACAAATGTCTCTATTTTTCATAGTACATGCCTGGATACTTTATGGACAGGCCCTGTGTGTGTGTGTGTGTGTGTGTGTGTGTGTGCGCGCGCGCGCACTATGTGTTTCCTGTACTACAGTGTTACAGCATCTACCACAATCTTGGCCAAAGAGATGCATTCATACATTTTATTATTTAACTGCACTTAATCCTCATTTAAGCCCTAAAGAGTTGATGCTACATTTGTCCTTTTTCAGAAGAAGAATCTAAAGCTCAGAGAAGTTGCCTAGTTTTCTTCCCAATGAATCAAACCCAAGCCTGTCTAGCTTCAAAGTCCAAGTTCTTTCCATGTGGCAAAATGACCTTGGTGTTAGAAACATGTAAATTTGCTAAGAGTTTTAGCTCTTCATTCTAAACATACCTGGGGTGCCAGTCTAGCCCATGCCCCATCATAGGCACATCCCCCATAATCCTCCTGAAGAAATACTTAAGGCTGTAGAATCACGTGTGCACCAGCCTGTTGGCTGCAGTCGTGGCTACCGTGAGGGCACCTTTGACGCACTGGGAGGCAATGAGATTTTTTACAAGAAAATGGAATCATAAAAAGATTGCAGTTGAGGTTGTCATAGATAGAGAAAGCAAGAGTCAGATATCTGCCAAAGTCATGAAGGAGCAGACCCAAGCACCTTGCAGAAAAGAAGTTTGTCTCCATAAGGATGGAACGGAGAGATGGAGAAGCACAGGCAAGAGCCAGGGTGACCCTGGAGAGGGAGCAGGACAGAGGAGCTGCCTGGCAACTGCCCAGTTCCCCTGAGGCCTGGTTATGCTTCCTGTATCTGCCTTCCTGGAAGCTCCCCTGTATTCTTTCAATAAATCCCTCTCGGGTTAAACAAGCCATTCCTACTATACCTTCTGTGCATACTTCTGCCTGTTAAGGCCCAAGGAGGTAGATTCTTGGGGAAAATGAAGAACCTGAATCCCCTCTGGGACTCACTTCTGGCTCCTGTGCCATACACAGTGATATAAATGTAAACTCTGTATATCTGGGCTCCTAAGGCTCAGTTAGGAATTGGAAGAATTCCAAATCTTGCTGGGGATTTGGAGCTGTATGAAGTCACAGTGACAAAAAATCAGCCAGGGAGCCAGAAAATGAAAACCCAGAAGAATGCTCCTCGCCACATCTTCCTGCCTTTCAGGTAGGGAAGGCTGCTGTCTTGGAGCATTTATACCAGGAAGCATGCACCAAGAAAGCTTCCTTTAGCTAATTTTTCACAGCCAAGAAGACAAAGGTTCCAAAACTGCAATTCAGTCATTGTCAGACCTGGAATTCCCTTCCTGGGACAATTACATTTTGCTCCTGCTTAGCTCCTTGTTGCTTAGCAACCATAGTAGCATCAGTGGAAGCCACTGGAGAGAAGAGCCCTTTCCAAAGTGGAGCTAGGGTAGGAATAATCAAGAGTGGAAATTACTCTCTCGGTTCCTAGAGAGAGGAAGATATGATGTGTACCTAAGAGATAAAATACAGGTGGTAGAGTTAGGATGCATCTAGAGAGAGTCATTTAAATGTCCACATCATATTTAATCATCAAAACCAGTCTTCAAACAGAATTCTTTAACTTTGCAATGTAACTTTTATCTGGTATTTCCTGCAAGTCTCACAATGATGGATATCTAAGGGCATGATGATGGCTCTCAGTTTAGAAAGGAGGAAGTTGAGGTGGAGGGGCTAATAATGTGCTCAGCTTCAACTGGCCATTTAATGGCAGAGCAAGACTAGAATCCAAGTCTACCATTGTCTATCTCTCCATGGTAGCCTTTATTGACAGGTTGATTCATCATTCATTCATTCATTCATTCATTCATGATATAGGACCAATGTTCATCTACTATGCATAGGTAGGCATGATGATGTCAAAGTACTAAAATTTTAAATTAACCACTGCTCCAAACACACCCCATCCCTTTCACTTTACCACCTAGTCCCTCCTCAGGATCCAAAAAACTAAGAAATATCACTTGGCCAAGCAGGACCAGTGTCAGTGTCCATTATGACCAATTGGTCCCATGTCATATTATTAAATATGTTTGATATTTTACCAATTCTTACTGGGCATACATTGGGCTGCAAGTACACTTTTATCCAGTGAAGATACAGAGGTCTAATGGAAAGTCCTTGACCTCAAGGAGTTCACAGATTGTGGTTGGAGAGAAGTGAAAAATAAGGGCACAAAATCTTTACTGGAATACTTCTTACAACAGGGAGCTCATTATTATTCAAGATGATCTGTTCTCATCTCAGGTCTAATCACAGCATTTTCTATTATATGGAACTGAGCTCTACCTCCTTGTAACCGCAGCTGATTGGGACTGGTTATGCCTCCCAGAGCAGAGTCAAGCAAACTAACCCCTTTTTTCCTGATGATTTTCTTACATCTAAAGACAGTTTTCACCTTCCACTTCTATTGTTCACAATATACTCTCACTATTTTCTTGGGCCACTCTTATGTCCTAGCATCAAAACTGGGAAGCATTCTATAGATGACTTGCTCCCCAGAAGACTTTAGAATACCCCCCTCCCATTGCAAAAGAGGAATCTGAGGTCAGAGAGGTGAGGGTACTTGCCAAATAAGCTTAAAACCAAGTCTCATTAACAATCTGGTGTGTGATCTTTCCATTGCATTATTGAAACATACTCCCAATTTCTACCTTTCCAGAATTGCCCCCAAACTCTAAATATGGTCCAATATCGCTGCGCAGT
Source organism: Tonatia bakeri (assembly GCA_004024845.1). NCBI lineage: Eukaryota > Metazoa > Chordata > Mammalia > Chiroptera > Phyllostomidae > Tonatia > Tonatia bakeri. The sequence continues at coordinate 175,144 of PVIA01001961.1, forward strand.
TCACTATAGTATCTGGTTTGGTTAGCTGCATCTTTTATAATGCAATCTAACCTAAGACTGTAGGAGCCAAGTGTCCTGATTACATTATGGGGGTATGCCCTTTGTATTGGATTAGTGGCTCTCAATCATTTGCATGTTAGAAGCACCCAGGGCATTTATTATAAAGACGAATTAAGTCAAGATGGGTCCTAAGCAACAGTAATTCTCCCAGGTAATTCTGATTTACAATATGTGTTGAGAAGCATCACATCAGGAAACACTACCTCATTTTCCAAAAAGGGGAGAATCAGTATTGTACTTAAAACCAAGAAATGTGTACATACATGTGCAGAGGAGTGACTGGCTCTGAGTATTTGATTATACTACTTGATCTCAACTTCTTATAAAGGGAAAATATGTGGGTTTGACTAATTTCTTTCAGCTCTTTAGCTCAAAAATGTGACAATGCCATGACCTATACACTTGGAGCCATACTTTGCTTGCATATATGCCCTTTATTTGGCTCTCAAGTCATGTAGGGAATGAAGGATCTTACAGATCCTTGCAGTATCTGATGTGGGGTCCTGGGCAAGTTGGGGAGGGCTTCTGTGATGGCCATTTTACAGATTAGGTACATGGGTGCCTAGAACACAGAGCGATAGTCCAACCGGCAGAAAGTCAAGTGTTTGGTGATATCAGAGGAAAATTTATTCTTGCCCACATGTATTGACATTGTCTATTCAGGCACAGCCCAGTCCTCAAAAGTTTTATATTTGGTTGGAGAAGAACAGATTATAGAGAGGGCGGATGTATATGTGAACAAAGGTGAAAGGAAATGCTTATGTTAAATAGATAATAAATATTCAACCAGTCTAAACAGCATTTGATTTCTGACCTCACCCTCCTCGTGCCATTTCTGCACCTGTGTGCCATGCAGACTGTAAACGTCTCCTTTCTGGTGGATGTCTGAACGCCAATCTGTCCCCCTCTGTTGTGAATTCTGCGTATGTATCTCTAGTTGCTACCATAGTCCGTGCTATACAGTTATTTGTAAGATGCTGATTTTGGAGATGTGTAGGAATAAGAGATGTATACTGCGTGCATGCCCATCAGCTGCTCAGAGGGTCCTTTAATTTCTCAAGGGCCCTAGGGAAAGTTATCTTAAAACTGCATGGCATTAATTTTCAGGCCAACTTCTTTGCCAGCTTCAGACTTTCTGTGTTCCAGGGTCTGGTTCTCAGATAATCCAAGACTGGCCTACTAGGGAAAGAAGGTAACAGTTCCTGCGCCTGCCATCAAGAACTTGAATACAGATCCATGCATCTATAGATATCCATAAATATCTATGTAAGGACATAGATATTTCATTCAGGGATGGGGGCTTCAGTTTTCAGGGATCCTTTATTATTATATTATCATATATTTAAATGTAAACATGATACACTATATGTAACATTAAAACAAGTATATGCATGTATGCATATCTGTGCATATGTATGTATATTTTATGTATAGATGTATGAACCCAAGAATGAAAGGATTCCCCTTTCTTTCCCCTTCCATTCCCTTTCATGGTGGAAAGACGGGCTACATGTAAGAAAAAGCACAGGATGAAGCCACGGGACAGAGCACCTTTGCACGGCTTTGCCTCAGCTCTGAGACCCCGGGCAGTCCACTGTACCTGCACCACTCTTACCTCAGCTTTAGGATCATGGGTTTAAGTAGGCGATATCTCAGGTAAACTTCTGCTGCACCATAATTAGGCAGACTTACCATCAATTACAGTAAATTGTTTTAACAAGGCAAATGCTTCTCGGAGTTTTGCTTCAAAGAAACACAGCACAGGAAGACCCCGTAAGTATGCCTAGGTTACAGAAGAGAAAGAACTTGAGCTGCAGGCAGTTGTGTGCTCAGGGGCCAACACATCTGAGTTTGGGGGCTCCCTTTCTCAATCTGGAGAGGGTAAGAAACGGTAGGGCCATCACATGCTTAGGCCTCTGCAAACTTCCGTAGGGAGATCTAGGTGCACAGGGAAATGGGCAGAGGTCATCTGATAACAGAGGATGACTTTGGGCATTGTGTTTTGTGACTTCTATCACCAGCTCACATGCCCTGATGATTTTTCTATTTGAGCATCCCTTTGCCACTAATAACACTCCAGTATAAAGGGTAGTGGGAGACTTACTGAAATGTGGGCTGAGCAGAGGTCTTGGCAATGATGAGTAACAGAAGAAATGTTTGTGGCCAGTCAGAGCATTCCTGGGGTGGGGGGAGAAAGGCAGGGAGGTCATTTAGGTCAGAGGGGAGTGAATTTTCTGTTGAGAATCAGAGTGAACTTCATCCAGGACATGGACCAGGATGGGAGTTGGAGGGTCCTCCAACCCAATCTCCCTTACCCCACTTCATGGCAGCATTTCTATGAAAAGTGTGAGGAGAGTGAAGACACTCAGGGACAGAATTCAAAGGGACAGCCAAGCCAGGTAGACATAGCTGATGTGGTTGTTGAGGGGGAGGGTAGCATCCTCAGCCAGTACCAAATCTTTCCTCAATCCGAATGCCCATGGTCTCTCTATACGGCAGTCGAGAGTCCTCTCAGAATCAGAGTTCTGAGAAAACTCTACCTAAGTAAGGTCTTCAGGCAAAATCAATTGCAAACCTTCCCGAATCCGTATCTGTCCTATCTTGTCCTACAGTGTGGACCTGTTTCTGAGGAGTGCCATTACTCAGTGGTCTGAGATTGCAACTGAGTGGCCTGAAAATGTTCCCTTTTTGCAGCCCAACTATAGGCACTCAAAGAGATGAAAGTATCACCATATTTTGTATGAACTGAGACATTCCACCTTATTCTTTCCACCACCCTGTATGCCAACGGTCATTTGTCATCCTTCTGTGTCTTTCCTATTATGAAGTATCCAATTTTTGTGTAACAAGAAAACGCACACAAACATCTGAATGCATATATGTCGCTTAACAAAAAATAAGCCCCCGAAAGTGAAATGTAATTACCAGGTTAAAAAAATGCACCCAGTTTTCAGAGCCTATCACATCTCTTGCCTGGGCGCACAACTCCCCCCAACACTGCTCCTGTTGTGTCAGATAGTGGCAGTGTTGAGCCCGGGAACCGGAGCCGAGCCCGCGGCTGTCCCCGCGGCAGCCCAGTCTTCGCGGCTGACTCTGGAACGCAGGAGCCACTGGGCCGCGAGGGCGCTGGGGAGCGGGAGGGGCTCGAGGGGCAGAGAGGGGTCCCCGAGCAGCCTCCACGAACTGTTTTCTTCCTCCCGCGGCAAGAGCCCCACTCCCTCCAATCGATCGAAATTAACCGAAATTCACTGAAAGGGGGGGGGGGTGAGGGAGAGGTCGCTCGTTACTGGCTACGCCTCCCGGGGCTCCAGCCGGGAAAGCGGCCCACGGTACGTTGGGCGAGCAGTGTGGGCTCCCGCGCCCCCTCGGAGGCAGATCGAGGGTGGCGGTCCCCGCTGGGCTCCGCCGTGCGGCGCTCCGTTCCTCCCCCCTCCCCCGCCCGCGCCCTCCCCCTTCCTTTCACTAGGACTCCGGGACTCGGGAGAGGGCGCGGGAGGCAGGCACACGGGCCCGACCCCACTCCAGCGCTCGCTGGGGACGCGGGCAGGCGGCGAAGGGACGCGGCGGGGGCGCGGGGCGGGCGCGGCCATGGAGCGGCGGCGGAGGCAGCACTAGCGACAGCGGGCGGACCAGCGAGCGGGCGGCAGGGCAGCTCGGCACCGAGGACCGAACTGCACAGCTCAGCAAAAGCGCCCTCGCCGCCTCCTGCGAGCCCAAACCCGGCAACATTTTTTAAAGCTCCAATCCAGCCTTTGAAGAAAAAGAAAAAAAATAGCATTGATCGGAGAGACGGGAATATACATACATATAATTTTTTTTTTTTGGTTTCTGCTAAAATTAGCCGGCTCGCCGCGCGCCCGTGTGCAAGTGTGTGCGAGTGTGTGCGTGCGGGCGTGTGTGTGTGAATGTGATTACTCCAGGACTCCTCGGGCTCCGGAGACGCCATTTTCCCCCTTGATATCTCTCTCCATAAATCGGTGGCGCGGCGGAGGCGGCCGCGCCGGGCGGGAAGCGCGGGGCCGGCTGGGGCGCCCGCCGCCGCCTCCGCGCGCCCGGGTGCCCCCGCGCCCCCCGAGCGAGGGCGGCACGCCCGCGGCTCGCCGTTTGACAGATGCTCATCGCCATGGAGTTACCGCAGCAGCACCTTTGGGGGCTCGGGCGAGCGACCGGAGCCGGGATCTGAGCGAGCGCAGGGGCCAGCGGAGCCGGAGCCGCCGGGACATGGGTGAGCACGCGCGGCGACCTTGGCCCGGGAGCCCGCGCCTAGCCTCCCACCGTGCCACGGGTCCCCGCACGCCAGGGGCCCGGGCGGTGTGTGTGTGTGTCCTGCATGCAAAAGTTAATGCCGCCTCGCCGGGGCTTTGACTTTGCACGGGGCGGGAAGGGGGAGACGGGGCCGAGGGGGCGGATGCCGGTCCCGGCGAGACTGCCGAGGATGGGCGCGATTCCGGCCCGCTCACGGGTGGGCAGCGATGCTGGCTCATTTGGAGCGGCCCGTTGGTGGTGGCGATGGTGGAAGCTTCAGGCTGCTGGGCTGGGAGCTTATTGAGTTTCGCCTAATCTGATTCTCCCCAACCCTCCCCCCCCTCCGCCTTTTGCACCCTCCCTCGGTCCTGCCGCCGGCTGCCAGGGCTGGCGGGTTTGGTGTTGGAGTGGACTCGGAGGGGGAGGGGGTAGGGAAAGGGTGGGAAGGCGGCAGGGTTTTTTTTTTCCTCTCTCTTTGTAACTTGCAGGTTAAGTGGAGCTAGAGAGCTACATTGTAACCTAGTTGGATTTTTTTGGGGGGGAAATGTATCAGAATCTAACGTGTCGTTAATAGAAAGAAGAACAGGGACGAAGTGGTCCAGCCGGCGAAGGTTGGTGTGTGCTTGTGTTGTGGCTCTGTGTTAGTCTTTCTCTTAAAATCTTAATCAATGGATCCGAGTATCTTTCTCGTGCTCTTTGGTTTTGGGACTCTTAAAAGACAAGAATTCCCTTAAAAGCAGACGAATGCCTTTTCTGAAAGCACGCATTGTGTGTGTTTCTAGAGGAGCCGTGGGCTTGGGAATTAAGGGCAGGCTTCCCCGTTTGGTGGTTTCCAAGTGGGAAATCACTCCGGAAAGGGAGCCCTTCAGTATCGATTTATTGTTTTTGTCTTTCAAACCATTATCTCTTTGACTAAAATACTGTTTGAGAAGTTCCACAGAGACAAAGTCAGGTATACTGGACTGGGCAGATCTATACAGCAAGATGGTGATAACGGTGATGCTGTTTTTGGTGTCTGTTTGTGATGGAAGCATTGTTGGGTAATAGCAATTTCTGATCGGTAGAGCATGCTGGTTCTAAAAAAAAAAAGTAACTGCCGAAATGCTGTCTTCCCGTCCCCCTCCCCACACACTACAAGAACCCCTTTTCCCTGACCCACATTGATTACAACAATTCTGAAATCGGATCCAACTGGAAATATTTTCTTTGGAGATCAGAAAGTTGTGCAATTGGAAGTAGGAGATGAGGCTAGAGGTCCTGGAAGTGCCAGGCAGGGGGTTCTTGTTGCCCCTGATGCTGCGTTTATTCTTTTTATGTGTTGTATATGTGGGTTCCGAGGGTGTGTATATCAGTCTAAACGGACTGTTGAGGGAAGGATTTCCGATTTGTTTCCGCTTCAAATAAACTGTCCTGATAATCTTATGGTTGACGTCTAATGCTAAAAGGCCAATTTGTGGGTCTCTTTATCCCCGCAGAAGCTCTCCTCCAAAAGGGCAATTTATTCTGGAATTCTACAGCAGCTACTTTTCCTTCCTAGTCCTCCCCCGCCCCCCCAATCCACACTTTCCCCTGAAGTTTGGTTGGAGTCCATGGTCTTTAAGGAAATATAATATTACTTGTTTTTCTCTTACATGATTTTTTTCATTCTCTTCCTTTGCTTTCCTGCTTTTCTGTTTTTCCTGTAGATTTGTACAAAAAAAACCCCTCAACAACAAAACTTTATAAAGTAGCTGTCACTAAAGCTATCTGGCAGTTCAGCCCCACTGTTACCCTCCTTTAGTTCACACTGCTAAATTGTATTTGCCACATCTGAACTCATATTCAGCTGCAAGCACGCGCGTGCGTGTGCGTGTGCGTGTGTGTGTGTGTGTGTGTTAAGAGGTGGGGTTCAAAAGAGGGACCTGGTGAGGAAGAGTGGTGGTCTGTGAAAGCCACATCTTCAGCACTGGGGCCAGACCTGAATGGTCTGGGAGAGTTTCCTTTGCACACCCCAGTTAGAGGTTGTCTGGCTGGGATGGGGAGGCGGGGCCCACTGGCCAGGAGGCGCGTAAGGGAGGAGAAAGTTTGTGGCACTTTAAAAGGTAGCCAGTTTACAATCCCAGGTCACTATCTCTCCCTTCTCCTGCTTTCTGTGGCTTCCACCATCCCGAGACTCCCAAGGCAGCCCGAGGGAGGCAGGATCTTTTCTGCTTTGACCTGGGAGCCTTAGGTTTCAGAAACAAGTCTAAGATGCTGTGTTTTCTTCCTCTGTATTTAATCGAGTTTCCTGCTAGAAGAGAAGCTGGTTCAGACGGATCAGAAGTGTGTGAATGAACACAGTATTTGCAAATTTCAAAGAACATAGGCTGAGAAATTAGGAAGAGCAGGTAATCTGAAAGTGCTGTTTTGCAAACCGTCTCCCCTCCCCCATTAATTTAAAAAAAATGTCTTGGTCTTGGGAAGTTGAATTGGTGTTAGAGCTGGGCTGGGAGAGCTGCTTGCCACTATAGTAACCTGAGCTGGGCTGGGGGGAGGAGGCGGTGGGGGGAGGAGGCGGTGAGCGAAGGCAGTCGCAGCCAGAGAAGGGAAACCGACTTGTCTCTGTTAGCAGGGAAAATAGATGTGTCACTGGAATAAACAAACTGGAAGTGGGGGAGGGGAAGGCGTGTAGTGAACATAAGGCAGAGTGGCTGCGAGGCAACAATGTGGGTTAGGAAGGGGCCACTTCTAGCTTTGGAGAAAATATCAACTGCCTTATATGTTCATGAATGGGCTAGACAAGTGATGGTGTAATCTGATCTTCTGTATGTTAACATCAGAATGTTACATGGGAAGGCACTGTTGGCAGACTTAGTTCTGGACTTCACACAGGGGAAGCCTGGGGTAACCCTGGGTGAACCAAGGAGACCTTGGGGCCATGAGAGCTTCTGGTCCTGTACTTGTATTATTGATGGCAAGCTACTTTGTAAATCATCTAACCTAAGAGGCAGTGGTAGGGAAAGAGAATATAGTCCATGGAATCTTTGTAGAATTTCATTGAAAATGGTCAGCGGGGAGAGGCAGGAGTCAGGAGTTTCTGCTGAAGAAGAAATAAATAGGTAGGCACTTCTCATGGTTTCCCAATTCTGTTTCTGCCATTACCTTGACTTTCAGTTCCATTCAGGGCCAAATCAGTATTCATCTGACACACAACTGCATCTCCAGAAGAGGGGCGTTCTTTCAACCGCTCATTATTTTTAGTTGTACTTCAGTCCCACTCTGAAGCTTCTTTATCCCATGCAAGAGGAGGAAGAGGAGAAGTATCTAGATGGATGGGACATCCCCTCTGGATTCACGAGGAGACACTGAAACTTGGCCGGGCCTCAGCCTCCCAGAATGCCAGTTTTTCCCTTGGAGACTTGAAGTTTTAATTGAAACCAGAAAGCTATTGAAGGCAGACCCAGCCAATGAAACCTTGCTTTCTGCTGCTCAGGAATGGGAAATAAATAATTTTTTTGCTGATGGCATTTCAAGTTGCTTCAGTTCTGCTCCTTGCAGAAGAAGGGGGTAAATCTTTATTAACATATTAGCATGGGCAGGAGTTGCAGCTCCTGAACAGATGGTGTGATGTCGCTGAGTTTGCTCAGGGACCCACTGAGTGGGACAGTTCTGGTGGGGTGCAGTGGGTGTTCAGGAGGCTGCTCCTGTCCTGGAGAGTTGCCCTGAAAACAAGAAACCTCGTAGAGTCCTTGCCACATGTCACTGTGCTTGGTCCTTGGGTTCCTTTGAAGAAGGGAACAAAAACAATTGAATTCCATTCCTATGCAGTGGCATATTGTGAAACTGGGTGAGCTTTCCAGAATGTTTTAGGCCAGCATTAGGTAAGAAACACTATCAGCATACACATTTCCACTGGCCTAGGCCTCTTTTAGAGCTATTTCTAAATGCGACCTGGTGTTTCACAAAGTCTTCGTGACGCGGCAGACGCCTCAGGCGGCCAAATGCTTGATTGGTGCAGAAAAGGAAGCACCAAGGTGCCCTCAGAGTGTGCGTCACGAATGTGGGGGAGGCGCCGTCCTATATTCTTGTCTGGTTCTGAGTTTTCATTTCCACTTTCACTTAGCCATCCATTAGATCCTGAAGCCTCCTTTGACACACCAAGTTGGGGCAATATCAAGTTTTGGGGTGCTGGTAACCTTAGGTGACTGAGTCCAAGTTTGTGGCCTGGACAGTTCTCATCGGGAAGTTTTAAAGGTTCAGATTGAATCAGCTTCCCCTTCAGAGTGGGTTTCCCCCCCTTGGAGGGTGCCTTTCTAAGGTTGAGGAAACATTATTTTTTAAAAATGTGTTCTGGCTTAGGAACCCACAGTTGACTTCCTGTCCAGTTCAGAGCAAGTGATGCCGGGGTCCGATGGAGAAGGGGAGCCCTGGCTGAGTTGCTCAGCTGGTTGGGGTATCGTCCCTTACACCCGAAGGTTGCAGGTTGATCGCTGGTCAGGGCACATACCTGAGTTGCAGGTTTGAACCCCTGTAGGGACACTATGTACTAGAGGCAACCAATTGATGTTTCTCTCTTTCTCTCTCTCTCTCCTCCCCCCGCCCCACCAATAAAGATATCCTTGGGTGAGGATTAAAAATATTTAAAAAATAGAGAAGGTAAGCAGGCCTCAGAGGATCACTCGGGAGGAAGGAGCTGTACCTCCCCTGGGACCGATGACAGATTCTGACGAGCAGACCTATGTGAAACAGTTACAGGTGAAGCCCGCTGAGCTGACCCCTGCATGGCGGGGCTTCTGCTTTCCCATGTGTTAGGGAGGGACCAATGACTGGTGAGCAGATAAGACTTCCAGGACTTTGCCAGGTTGGGAAAATGTTTCCCTAAACCCACTTTTTTTTTCTCATCAAAAATATTCCTTTCATGTGCGTGGCACTTTGCCCTTTTCAAAAATATCTTCATATCCGATTTTCCCTTTGATTCTCCTAGGGAAGTCACGGTAGTTGATACACTGACTTGCATAAATGACACAAGTTGGTGGCTGAACTGGGATCAGGCAACTGTGTTAAAAAAAAAATGTGAAGAATATCACACCTGAAGTGACAAATCTGCTTTGGATCCTGTCCCCCTACTTCCCAGCTAAATGACCCCCACCAAGTAATTTAACTGAGGCTTTGAGCCTCAGTAACCTAATCAGTAAAATAGGGATAAAGATGCTTACCCTGTCTACTTCACAGGGGTTGTGAGGATTAAATAATACCCGCTAATTTCTGTAATTGAACTCTGAGAGGATTTCCATGCTGCCTCCTGGAAACTGGTCCTGAGATCCTTGTTGCCGTAGCGCACAGATGAATAACCCCTTGATATGACCAGAAATGCCCACAGGGGTCCCTTGGGTTCTAAGACAGTCAGGGAGTAGCTGTTTTCTACTGTAGAGGTGACTCATGAAAAGAAAGCAGTTGAAGCAGTGGATGCTTATGATGTAGTACGTATAGGAAATGCGAAAACTCAGGCAACATCCAGTTTGGACGCAAGGATGTGTTGGAGGTCGGGAAACGCAAGGGTTAGGAACGGGAAGGGGAAAGGGAAAAAGACGTAGACACACACAGAGGGGAGGCAACGCTGAGGGGTAGAGGGGGAGGGTGTCCATCGAGAGCTAACAGTGGCTGAGCAGGACATCCAGGACAGGATTTTTAGCCTCTGGAAAGGGACAACTTGATAGCAGGATTACCTGTGTCCTAGCAAACCCAGTGATTTCTCTGGAATTGGGGAAGGACTTCACAGTCCATTTGTTCCCTGACTCTTCTGGGTCACCCCTCCTTTTGCCTCCCACGCTTCCTGGCGCACCCCGCTTAGCGGCCTGCTCCAGGCACCTGGCAGTGCTCTCCAGTGAACCCCGTTTCACACAACACACACGGCCTCCTCTCCCGTCACACTGATTTCCGTGCTGACCAGGTGCGCTCTGTGCACGTGTCCACCTCCACCCTCCACCCCTCAGCTCACTCTGTGCCACCACCTCCTCTGAAGAAGGTGTGTCCTGGTTGGCCCCATCCAGCCAGAACGGCTGCCTCTTAGGACGTGGGACCAGCTCCCGCCCAGTGCCTCAGGTCTCCAGAGCACTTCAGGTCTGAGGCACTTGCCTGGCAACCTGCTCCTGCGGCTTCTCTGTTTGTTGTCACTACCTCCCAGGTTGTCGGTCCTTGAAGGAAGGAGCCAAGTTCACCCCAGGAAGCCCCGCCCCTGCTAGTGAATGATTTCTGGGGTGTGAATGAATTACAGAATCGATGTAAAGATGGAAGATTAAAAGGGGACGCTGTCGAAGGTGTGCTAAGGCTCTGACTGTGAGCCACACAGCGAGGACCTCTTAGACAAAGTGAATGACAACCACTCACGTCAATGGCTTTTTATGTTTCTGGCTGTCTTTCAGGGGCAGTCGCCCACTCTCAGTTTCTCCCTCAAAGCCTAAGAGTTAGTGATGTTTTCCCACATGCATATACTACCAGTCACTGATTCACTCATTCCTTGAATCTTCCAATATTCATTAAGTGCCTACTAGAGTCTCATCCTCACAAGAGCACACAGAACTCTGGACTTTCTCTGAAAGTTCCAGTTGCACGTTCTGTCCACCATGTTCATTTTGGCACTCAACCCCACAGACTTCTCTGTTCTTTCAGTCCAGTGCTTCCGCACTTCTCGGTGACGGAGTGAGCCTTGGCTGCGATGACAAAGGAGGCTGAACAGAGAAAGGCACCCAGAGAGGACAGGCTCCTGGGAGGCCTGCTGCAGGCTGGGCTGGCCACTCGTTAGTGCATCATGTTGGACAAGTGACATTGCCTTTCCACTCCTTCAGCTGGAGCCACCTTAAAGTGGAAGAATTTGATTCCCATGAAAGTCTGCAATTCTACTTCATGGTGGCCCAACCCCCTTCTAGAGCGCTCCCCCTGAGGACTGGTGTACTTCGCTAAGTGTTTACTCTGGGGAACTAGGTTACAGAAGGGGAAATAGGATCAGGAGAAGCTCTCCGGGCAGAACTGAGAGCCAGACTTGGAGCACAGGGAAGGGAGAGAGGAGAGGGAGGGCTACGTGTGAAGAAGAGTGTGGAAGGAAGAAAAAGATTGCTTCTCTGCATGTTGTTTTCAGAGTTGGTCCTCTTTGGTGAAATAGGCAAGACAAGGGAGAGGAAGCAGACGAAGGCAGCTGCTGGAAGATCTAGAATATATTCTCTTTCTGGCCTTTCCTGCTGTTCCCTAGTGTTTCCTGTGACCAGCGGGCATCTGGAATCTCTGCTGTAGTTACTTGGTGGACCACATGGATGTAGGAGGCTGGGTGTTATTTTTGTGTGTGTGTAGATCTCACTGGGCACAAAGACTAAGGTCATGACTGTGTTCTTGGGGTGTCTTCTTAGTCCCCACAGTAGAACATGTCCTGTCCTGGCTTGTGTTCGGTAACTACTAGTGAGTTGGTATGCATTGCAATTAGAGGTCAACGGGAGTGACCCACAGTTTGCCCAGTGCCAGAGAGAGGCCTCTGTGCTTTGGGTTGAGGTGGGACCAGGAAAGCTGGGCTTTGACCTGACGCCCTGTGGAAACTGAGCTAGAGGTCTGAATCAGGACCACACTGGCTGGATATTGAGGAACAAGGACATTCTGCAAGCTACAGAGATGCTGTGATTGCTTTTACTTTAGGACTTGGGATGGGGGGGAAAGGGCACGTGACACGGTTGGCCTGACTGAGTGAGAAGCAATTTCTTCATTATTCCTTCCCTCTGTCAGAGGCGTGCAGTTCTGTCAGTGGAAAGAAGCTGCTTGGGGTTTGCACTTGGAGCTGGAGAGACGTGGAGGCGGGCGATGCTGGATCCGATGAATCCAACCCAGCAGCCTCAGCACGTTCATCAGAAGCGTTGGCACTGTTGTTGTGCTTGTAGCAAAATAATGAAATCTGGGTGGCAAGTCCCCTTGCAGTTGTTGGTGGCTGTGTCTGTGACCTATTGTTATTTGAACAATGAGAGCTTTGATTTTTTTAAAGTATTGATTAATAATGGTGGCTAAAAAGGATGATTTGATGTGAAAGCCCCGTGGGCCTGCTTTCCGCTCATTATTTTGTACTCTGGAGCTCGATTACAGTCGGTTTTTTGATCCTCAAATATTTATTAAAGTCTCAGCGTTGCAGCTTGTGTGAGCCATTGTTCCTGGCACTGTTGGGCGGGAAAGGTCTGGTGTGAGATGTGGCCTTTGCCTGTGGAGAGTGGACAGTGTCTCTGGAGAGACACGCTTGTTAGCTCAGATGGAAGGCAGCAGCCCGCAGCCGAGGTGGGGGCCTGACCTAAGAAGAATTTCGTTATCCGTGTGACCAGGACTAAGGTGCAGTCCGGGAAGGCTTTGAGGAGGATGTGATTTGGGGTTTGATGGGGGAATTAGAACAAGGAGACATTCTTGGTGGTAGAGTGGCTTTTGCACAGGAGCAGAGGTGGGACAAAGTTTGCATGTGGCTTTGGAATGGCGACGAGAAAGCAGTGCCGCACCTGGCAGGAGGACCAGGGCAACCCTGATGATGCAGGCCCAGCTGGGTGACATGGACAGTCCAGCCAGCCATAGCCGGCATCTTGGTGGTCTGAGGTCTCCTGACCACAGTGTGCAGGACAAACCCCAGGGCCCTCAAAATTGGTTCCAAACTAGGTGTCCAGAGTTTTCTTTCAGGCTGATCAATGCTTCAACCCTCTGATGTGGCAAACTTTGTTTGCTTGTTGATATTTCAACATGAGTATGACCAGACCCCACCGGGTACTGTGGGGACCCCAAGAGATGGAGAGAACCTTGTGTCTGCTCTCAGTCTAGTGAAGAGACCATAAGAACTCATGAAAACTGGAGCGGGACAGCCATGGTCAGTTATCTTGGGCCCAGTAACAACTCCACTGGGAGCTCACGAAAGGCCAGCACCTCCAGTGGTTAGACAGACTATAAAGCTTCAAGGGGTAGGTGCAACTTGGGCTGAGTCTTGAATCATGGGATTGTCTTGGGTAGAGCAGCAGGGGAGATACTCGTCTTGCGAATGCAGAGGCAGAAGGGAGACTACTTTCCAGAGACAGCTTCCTGGACATCAGGGTTTTGTGGAGCGTCAGGCAGCAAGATGGATGGGATGGGGTCCTGTGAGGAGCAGGCCAAGGCTACATCCCCCCTGAGCTGGGAGGGGAGCCATGGCTGGAGTTTTCAGAGTGAGGGGAGCACAGGGTGGTCTCGTCAGAGAACCTTCACTCCCTCCACGCCTGAGAGATCCCTGACCTCTGACTGGGCTGCCCCCCATGCTCTCGCCAACCTCCAGCTCCTCAGTCTGGCATTCCAAAGAGTATTCTCTAGAACAAAACCCCCAAACACATAGAAGCGTTCAGCGTGAGTGAGGATCAACCACTCTGAGGAACAAAGGGCTCTATGATACTCATCTCCAGGAGTTTAATGCGTAATTGGAGAAAGACATGTACAAATTTCAGTAAATGCAATATTGAAATGATAGTTCAGGGTGCTGAAGAAGAAATATAAAGGGAGGGAAAGAGAGCTAGTATTTGTTTAGCTCTTTGGTATGCCTAGCATCTCTTTTGTGGCAGAAGCGGAAACTTGTAAGTGACAGATGACACTTTATGTCCAATTGACAACAAGAAAAACAATTGCTGAATCAAATGGTTGGGCAGTTGAGGAATTTGAATAAGGACTGAGCAAGGCATGGAGTCAAAATTAGAGGGCCTAGAAAGAAAGAATGTGGAATTGATTGTTTGATTATTCAGTTTAGTCCTGTTGCCTTCAGGGAAGTCTGTAATTTTCATTCCCAATTTACTAAGGGCGTGGTGGAGGACCAGAGTGTAAGTGACTATGATTCTGAGCATTTAAAGACTGACGGCACTGTGGTCCAAAGGAAAACAAGTGACATTTGGAATCAGACAGAGCTACCGCTGTCATTTCAATAAATTTCTCAGCTTCAGTTTCCTTACCTGTAAAATGAGTACATCTCAGAGTTGGATCAATTAATGAACTTAAAGGCCTTGTTGTGTACTAGATGCCTGTTAGAAGTTAGAGTCCTTTTCTTTACCTTGCGGATCGCTCCACTCTGCTTGCACAGGACATAGAGTGATCACGTCGCCTTCCTACATGTCTGCCCTGCGATGTTTAGCCTGTCGAGGTGCTATTCTGCATGTGTTATGTACTTTTTCCTTGTAATATTCTGTGAAGACACTAGGAGGGCAGATAAGAAAACTGGTGCCCAGAGGGTTTATGTGGCAAATCAGTGGCGAACTCATTCTTGGAGCTCACTTCTGTAGGCGCAGTTAGGAGTGTGCGGTTGAAAGCCGGCACCACTTCGTGTTTTAGAGACATCGTGATGTGCAAGTAAAAGCACAGGCTTTGGGTTTGACTGTGGATCTGGCACAGGTAGTGTGTGCCTGTGAGCACACCGTTAACCTTCCTAGACCATCGTTTCACAGCTGTGAAATGAGGACAGGACTCTGCATCTCAGGGTTGTTGTCCCCATTAGACTGATGAGGCCCTTGAAGGCCGCGGGTTGTGTTTAACCCCTGCTCTCACTGCAGCTGTGTGTCTTCCTCCACTGCACAGAGAAGTGCAGGCCACAGGGAATTTGCCAGAGCAAGAGCTCAGACGTGTAGGCTTGAGGATCGGCCCAGCCCATGCTTGAGCGAGGCTTCCCCAAGGGCCCACACCCAAGGATCTTTCCATCCCGTTATGCTGTGTTCCTGGTTCCCAAAGGAGGCACTATTTTTGCAGCTGGAGCCGGAACTCTTGGTTAACAAATAGTGTGCCCAGCCTCCCGCTTTCAGAAGCTCGATTCTGTTTCCCAGTGGTGGAGATCCCCGAGCATCGGGACTGATTCTTAGTTCTGTGTTACGCTCAGCCAGGGGGAGCTGCAAAACCAGGAAAACTGATGAAGAACTGTAAGGCGCCAACCCTGTTTTGGAGGGGGTCCTGACGAGGGGGTAAACCTCAGCACTAGAGAACGCCAGGGCTGGAGGGAGCCGAAGACTTCACAGCATCGCACCCACCGTTCTACAAATGAAGATGGGGAGGCCGGGGAGAAGAGGGGACGTGCCCGAGGCCACCCAGCGCCAAATGGTATAGCGGGGAATTGAATCTGGAATTCAAGACTGAACTCAGTTCTGTTTCCTCTATGAAACAAAGTGGGAACAAGAGGAAAACAATACTCAAAAACATCAAAATACTGAAATTGACAGGTACATATTAAACTGCCCCTATGTTCTTCCCATTGTCGAAGGAAATGGAGAAGATTGTCCCTCAGGATTCGCTGGGGGATCTGTGAAGAGAAGGCAGCATTTAGCCAAATGCTCATGGGTGATATAGACTCTGGGAGTAAATTAAATTTTCCCCGAATTTTGAAGATGCAGTAAGGTGATCCCAACAGGTTTTTTCATAAGTATCTTATTTAATCTTCCATTACTTTTTAAAACAACCTTGAGGTAGAGTTATTACCCAATTTCCAAGTGAAACTTGAACAGTTTAAGTATATTTTCCAAGAACGCAATTACCAAGTGAAAAGGAAAAGCTAAGTAATCTAAACCGGTGACATCAAATTGGTGCTACTTCTGTTCATTTCCAGGAGAAACATGGCTGGGACACTGCTGTCGGACACTTACTGCGTGTGTTCATTTTGCTCTGACCTGTGGTAAAGGCTCTGTCAAACTCAGCCCCTCCCCTCATGGAGGTCCTGGTCTGGTGAGAGGGGTAAATAAGTCAATGGAACATTTCAATACAGTTTGCCAAGGACTTTGATAGCAGAATGCCCAGGGAAGTTTGAACAAGACTATTTGTGAGTATGAGTGTGAGGTTGGTGGGTGTGCATTCGCACATATGCATATGTATACACACAAGGGGAAAGGAATAAAAAAGGAAGGCCCAGCCAGTCTGCATGAAGGAGGTGAAACTTGACCCAATTCTTGAAGGATGACTTAGAGGTAACCAAATGGAGAATGGAGAAAGGGCAGGCCAGCCAGAGGAAGTAGCAGGGACTCAGGGAGTGATGCAAATCAGTGGGATTTGGGGGAGCTGCAGCTCAGGAGAAGCTTCTGGGGAATGTGGTGGGTGCAGTGCTCAGGGATCACAGCTGGGAGCGGGTGCACTGTGATCAGGAAGGCACCACCCAGGTGTGTATTATAAAAATGCTAATGAGTCTGAGCTTCATTCTTTGCTGTAGACCATTGGCGTGTTTGCAGGGTCAGAGAACTGTGGTGCGCAGCTGCCTTTGCCCTTGCTGATTGAGAGCTGGCAAAGGGTTGGGTCACTTGATCAGTTCATCAGTGTTTATGGAGCACTGACTGTGGGTGTTTCTGCAGCAGGAAGGATTTCAGAGACCCATCATTCAGAGTCATGGGAACCTAAGTCAAATGGCACCTGGCTGGCCTTTGACACAGACTCTCATTCAACATTCACTCAGTGAATAATTTTGAGTGTTGCTCCATGGATCAGCAGTTGTGCCAGACTCTGGGGGGGGCGGGGTCTGGGGTAAGCCAGATGGACACAGCTTCTACCCTCAAAGGGCTTACCATCTAGTGGGGTAGGCAGAGTTGGAACCAAGAGTGGCCCATGCATTAATTATAGAATACAGTAAATATTAGGGAAGAAAAGTCTATGCAATAAGGGCACAAAGCTGGGAGTCCTGCTCTGCATTGTGAAGCTCAGGGAAGTATGATTTGACCTGGGCCGGAGTGATACAGAGGCATTAACTTAAGGATCAGGAAGAGGATTTCAGATACACACAAAGTACCCCAAGCTGGAAATGTCACTTCTGACTCTGCACCAGAATACCCTAGAAGACAGAGAGAAAGGTGAATGCTCCGTCACCCCCAAAGCTGAAGTCAGACAATCTCTCACCAGAAGCCGAGATAGGATTCTCATAACTATAGGCCAACGAGCCTAGGTTGGAAATACAGTTGCTTGTCTATCTGTAGTTAGACAGGCTCACCCTCCATCCTTTTATACCTCTTACCCCCTAGGATCAGAAACTCACAACTTCTGTCACCCAGAAAGGTAGTCATCAGGTCTGCTGCAGGGGCAGCGTTAATAAAACAACTAAAGATGGTCCTTCTCTAACACTGTTGCTTGCATTCTCAAAGACTACAGCTCTCAGAGAACAAAGGGCAAGGCTGGAGGACAGAGATTTGAGAGGAGTGAAGAGGGGTATTGACTTCTGAGCAGAGAAGTTTCCTGAAATAAAGCTCTGAGACACACACCTAAAGAATCTGCATAACAGTGCGTAGTGTGGATTTCAGCCTTTCAGAGTTTGGAGGATATGGCAGAAGGATCCCCTCTTTGTCTAGCAAAACAATAGTAGGTAAATGTCCACTGTCCGTGGTACCCTAGTAAATGTGTAACACTATTTCCCAGATTTTTAAAAAGATTTTATTTTATTTTGAGAGAGAGGGGATGGGAGGGAGAAAGAAAGAAAGGGAGAGAAACATCCATGTGTGGTTGACTCTTGTGAGCCCCCTTCTGGGAACTTGGTCCACAACCCAGGCATGTGCCCTGACTGGAAACCAGACTGGCGACCCTTTGGTTCACAGGCCAGCACTCAATCCACTGAGCCACACCAGCCAGGGCCTATGTCCCAGATTTTTTTTAAAGCCTTGATTTACGTGTGGTGATGCCTATGATGTGAACCTGTCCTACCACGGACAGTGTCCAAGCTATCACCTGGTGCCACTGAATGTGCAGTCGCGAAGACACTCACGTGGTAGGCTCTCGGGAGCTCCGGGGGCTGGCTTCGGCACACCACCGTCACTCTGCACTAGGAACTGGGGTGATCGCGTCGCTGGTAACAGCATCAGCGCTGAGAGGAGGATTTGACTGGCTTTGAAGGTAGAATCAAACGGAGACCAGCTTTATCTGTCAGCCAAGACTACCCTGTGACTTTCTCCTCGCCAGAGCACGAGAAAGAGAAACAATTCAAAACGAGACTCAAAATACAGTAAGAGGGACAGCATCAGGGTAATTATTTACTACAAGAGCAAAGCAAGAATGGTAGAAAGCTGCCAGACACCTGCAAGGGGAAGAAGCCTGACCCTGGCGGAACAGGAACACAAAGTAACGAGGAGGGAGTGTTCTGAGAGGCAAAGGCATCAGAATCAGCAGAGAGGAGGATGAAAAAAGTAAAGGAAGATTGCAGGGATACACAGTGTACAATAGCAGAATTAAAAATTCATAGTCAATAAGGCAAAGGAAGGGGCGAAATAGAATTAAATTGGTATTATGTAGACCAGATTGGGGTGGACTGTCCCACAGTGAAAAATAAAGAAATAAACACAGTAAGAGAGAGAATGAGAGAAATGGAGGAAGTGCCGAGGATTCCCAGCTAGGAGTGTAGGGCAAACCTAGAAAGAAGTAAGATCCGTTGAATAGAAGAAATAATGAAGAGAATAGCTGATGGGGACGTTGCTGAAATAGAAAGAGCCTACATCTATAGATCCAAAAGGCTTGTGTTCCAGGAAGAATAAAAGGGACAATATACTCACTTTGCCATTAATGAAATTCTACAATAATGAAAAATGCCTTCAAGGGTCAAGTTAACACACGATGCCTACAGAGGAAACTAAGCCAGGCTGGCCTCCATTTTCTGTTACTTCAAGTGCTAGAAGATAGTCTACAGAGTTTGGGAGGGAAACATCAGACCTGAAGATTAGATAGCCGGTGCTATCTAATCTTCAGGGGAAAGAAGCTCCTGGCCTCATGGGGGTTTGCAGAGTACGGAGCTGAGGTGGGGCTCAGGGTGGAGAGCTCTGGCGGGGGGTTTGGGTGAGGTCAAGAATGAGGCCATCCCATTATTGTGATTGTTTGCCACTAAGACCTTTTGAGGTGCATATGTTGTTTATAAAAATTTTGTATGAGGAGCATGTAATTCCATTAAAAAAGAAGATAAAAACCATAACCTAATGGGGAAGATCATGAAGACTTGTTTTCCATTTTGTTGATGAGACACTCAGGCTGGAAGGAGTCCTATGAGGACTCCTCAGTGGCAGAACTAGGTCCAGCATCCACATTTTCAGACTCCTGGGAGCTATGTCAGGGGCTCTCGCAGTTCTACCGTGTTGTCCCTTTGGAATGCAGCAGTCAGGGTGAGGGTGGCCTGCGTGCTCCCTGGGGACCAAGCGGGTGGGAGGAGTGGTTGATGCCAGGAAGCCCAGACTGAGTCTGTTTATTCATCTATTAATTGTCAGCCAACCTTTTATAATTGTTATCCAGTGGGCACTGTGCTAGGCATTGCGGTTGTATGGATGAGTAAGATGCAACTGATGCCTATTCTTGGGAGACTGAGAGTAGAACTGTAAGGGAAAAATCCCCTTAAACACAGAATAATAGTGCTCTATGGTGAAGGCAGTTAATGGGATTCATACATACATTAGGCAAAGCCTAAACTCATCAGAATGGCCAGGAGAGTTTGGTAAAAGCCCTAGAGCTGAGCCCCACCCTAGAGCTCTGATTCAGCAGGCGGGGCTGAAAAATTCACATTTCCATGAAACTCTGCAGTTAGTGAGAGTTCTCCAGGACTGCGGGTGGAGACTTTTTTAGACTAGGAAATGTTCTTCCACCTTGAATATGTGAAGCGGGGAGAGGATGTACCTTCAGGGGCTCATTTAGGTCATGATTCCACTGTCCCTCAGAAAAATAATCCTGTAGGTTATACTATCTAGTTTGGGGTGTCCCCATAGGTCTGTGGCTTGCAGAGTAAATTACAAAGTCTCGACTATGGAGGAGACCTTGACCCCACTCCAGTTTTTGCTGAGATAAGTACGGCATAAGGGACTCAAAGTGGCTATCAGCGGGAGAGAGCCAGGAGAAGAGGCCAAGTTTCCGGACTCCGCTCCCAGTATCCTTTCCAAGTGCATCACCTCCCTTCTGTTCCCCTGGGACCTCATAACCAGTGATTTCCTAAGCTGTTTCATTGTTCCTGTGTGCCCAGCCTCCTCTGTGTCCCGAGGGCAGTCACGGAAGGGTTAACTTTTGTTGGACTGGAGGCCTGAGCCAAGTACAGAGTGTCCATTGTGTGCCCGCCCCCTCTGGAGGAGTTGCTGACTGCTGGAATGTGACAGGCAAAACGTTTTCACCTTGCTTGGGCTTTCCCTCCTTGTGAGTGTGTGAGTGAGTCAGTCAGTGCCTGTGCTCACACCCGTGTGTCGGCAGGGGCGCACCCAAGAGGACGCGCAGTTGTCTCCCAGACTCACCAACAAATTGAACTGTGACTTTGGGATGGCAGGTAAGGGCTGGGAGAAGGCAAGTGGAGAACAACAGCTTTGTGTGCTGGAGAAGTAAACAGACAGGTTAGGTTTCTCTGCTCTTTGCTTTTGTAAGCTTCTTTTTATTTTCCTAAGGTGAGGGGTACACGTGGACCCGAGGGGCTGGGTTATAATCCTCAGCGTAGGCGGTGAATTTTGCAGGGCCTGGGTGGGCGGAGCTGCAGTTGGAGTAGTTTGAACCTCCGGACTTGGAACAATTGTCACGGGGCTAATTCATTTTCGGTGAGAAGTTCTCCAAGTGCCCAGGCCCGCACTGAGTTGTACAATCACAGTCCGTGTGGGCCTGAAACTGAAATGAAATAAGACGTGTGTACTCAAAACAATGAGAAGACAAGACAAGACTAGTATTTAGTGGCAAGCTGTGCAGCTGGGTGAGAGGAAGTCAGGCCAGGGAGTGAATGCTGTGGTCCAGAGTTTACAAAAGATGGCCATCAGGAAGGGAAGACTTGGATATGACCTGGAAATATGGGGAGGACTGGGATCTGCTTGTTCATTTGTTCATTCATTCCTCCAAGCAGCAGACATGTGGAGAGCACTCGTTGTATGAGAGGCATTGCATGGATTGATGGAAGGAGATAAAAGGAAAGATTCTGTAAAAATACTAGGGCATAAATAGTTCTGAGTGTATAACGCTACTGTGGAGACTGGTATGACTTGAAAAGGGAGTGCTAGTTGGTGGCTCATGAGCCCTAAGCCTGGATTCTTAAAGTGAAAGCTGAACGAAGAGTCTGGAATTCATGTGTTCCTGAAGATTAGGGTTATTGGAGACGGCATTCCCGTTTCGTCCCTGGTTTTTATTCTGTCACATTCACAGTGCTGTGGCTCAGGTCCTCATGCAGCAAGAACGGAATTTCAGCTGAGCCTCTCCTTACTGTCTCCCCTGCCTCTAATATCAGGTTCTATTAATTCATCGCTCACATCACGTGCCAGAATTATCTTCCTAAAGCATAGATTTAATAGCACCCCTTCCCTATTGACATCCCTTAAATGGGTTTTCCCATTACCTGTAAGATAAAATCCAGCTAATTAGCATGACATTCAAGAATGCCCATGATCTGGCTGTAGCCTTTTATCTGTAGCCCTGCTACTCACCAGTCCCCACTTTGTGTCAGGCCTCTTAGCCAAACCTCACCTGTCTCTTCTCCGAACTTTGTATGCTCCTGCCCCAGGTCTTGCCTCTCTTCATGCTCTTCCTCCTTCCTGTTTGCTCTACCTATTCAAGCCCCTCAAGGTCAAAGCCACACTGTATGCTCTCCTTGAAGCCCTCTGGGGTGGTTTTCCATCTATCTGTGTATACCTGGCCCAAGTGGAAAACACTTTCTTGTCCCTATCCTTTATCATAGGTTGTGTAAAAACCTGTCCTGTTTTATTTTTCAAGTTACTCTTTATAGTATAGCCTCCTTGTATTTTTACTGTGTCCTAGGATCTTGTGGAGAACTGGAAAAATTGTTGAATTTTCTCTTTTTGTGTATCTCTTCCTACTTGCATTTTAACTTTTGGAACTTTGTCTTCTACATCAATTAGTTAATGATTTATGCCACTAAATATAAGAAGCTCTGAAGTGAGCCATTCTTTAATGGAGGATACTTTATTAATGTGAATAGTACATCCACCTTATACATCTAATCATTCCTCTGAAGTTTAGGTTTCACCCTCTTCTCTCATCACCGAACCTGTAATGTACACCATCCTATCTGTAGTTCAAAGATTCACATGGGTTTAGGGCAGGCATGTGTTATGGGGAACACGCCTCACCTTCTGCCCTAACTCAAGGGTAGCTTTGTAGGTAGGTACCATGGAATTAAAATCTAACACTATAGATTCCTGCCAGAGGGAGTCAAAAGAAAACACGGCTTGTAATTCGTATGGCACTGGGATAGAAGCTGAGAATGACCTCTTACTGCTTGACCAGCAGGGGCATGTTCTAGGGCATCCTGGTGTCTCCAGTGGCTAGTGTGGTGCCTGACACTAGGAAGAGAGGCCTCAGTGAATGTTGACTTCAATATGAATTTTAGAAAAATTATGTAAGGTCTTGTGTAGGTAAGCAGATTCGTCTAGATGAGACAAAGAATCTTATAAGTAAATGAAACATCAAGTGTCATCTAGTCTAACTGCCCTCCCCAGTCCTAAGTTGGGACTTTGTCCCTTCGTAGCACGGAGCATGGGTGGCTGTTCCGTGTTTGACAGCATCAGCTAAGATGCTTGTGTTCTCATTAGGCAGCTTCTCGTCTCCCAGAAATGCCACATGCATTGGGTTTTCCCCAAGTGGAGGCAGTTGTAAGTGTGTCTTTCTGCAGGGCTGAGCAGTGTCCAGGAGCTGAGTATGTTTCTGGGCGTCCCTGGGGAGCAGGTCCGCATTGAAGCTCTAACTGCTGTGCTGGCTGACTTCTTCATAGGCATCAGCTGAAAACACATTGATTCCAGGGGGAGAACATACACGCCCCCGTCTTCAGGATCCAGTCATTGGCTGTTCTGAACGTGGCTTCGCAGGCATTGTTGAAATTTTATGGCAGGCACATCTGCTGACCGATTACTTACATTGTTGGGCTCTATGGTAGAAACCTAAGGTGTGCAGTAATGTCTTCTGCTGGGAAACTTTGAGAGCATTCAGGCATTTCAGAAGGCTTGAGTGTGATCTCAGCTACCGCACAGGGGTGGAAGGAGATGGTGTTTTGAAGTTTGGTGCAGCCCCAGGGCTCTAGGTTTTTGCTGGAGAATGAGCATTTGGGCTTCCTTTTCGGTTTGAAAATGATGAATCGTGGGACACGGAGTGGGTAAGGGTGAAAGGTAGTTTATAGCTGACCCTCTGATGGTCTGGACAAGGCCTGACCGGTTTTTCTCTTTTCCTTCTGAGGAAGGCAGAATCAAACATACTGGCCCGGCGTGGGGATGGGAGGCAGGTGGGAGAGGGTGGTGGGGAGCAGGTCCGGGCTATTTACTGACACTTCCACTATCCTGTGAAATGCTACCCTCTCTCCCTTTCTCTTTTTTGTTGTCGTGTAGATGTAATGCCACTTTATTTAAGGACCAGAAAGAGACTTAAAACTGTCCCGAATGACTATTTTTATGTAATTAATTGATAGATTAAATATCTTTTGTGTCAATGGACATTTTTAGGGTTGGTTTTTCTTTTCTGTTTTCAAGCCTGTGTCTAACTTTACAGTTGCTTTCAAAGAAATCAGTCGGACTTGCATAATTGAGATAACTCATAGTGAAAAGCGATAAGGAAAAGAATGGTCAGGACCTTGACCAACTGTCCTTCCTGTGAGGGGATGGAGGAGAGCTTGGCCCAGGCACCTTGGGCGCTGTCGTGCTCAGCTTTGCAAACTGTTTTTCATCTGTGCGGGAAGTGGTACAAGAAGTCACCCAAATGCAGTTCCCACAGATCTGAGCATCAACACTTCAGACTTCCCTTTCGTCATGCTTGGGTTTGAGGGTGACTCAGCCAGCTGTGGTTTCAGTTTAAGAAACTTCTAGCTGGTTACTGGACTGGAGGGCTTGCCTCTCTTATTTTCCTTGGGTCCACAGCCATAAACATTGATAACAGTTCAATGAAGGGACATGTGTTTATGTGTGTTGTTCCCTCTGCTCCAGCTGAATCCACGTGGGGATGTGCACATTCTGATCTGATTTCTTTCCATCAGTTTTTCCGATGCCCTTGATGAGTGGGAAGGGGCTTCCGGGACTGAGATTGAGCTGCCTTTGAGGTCATTTGCCTCCCTGCCTCGGCTGATTATCTCTCTCCTTCTCAGTTGCAGATCTGATCTCTTCTGAACACCTCACCGTGTCTCCAACCTTGGGACTCTGAACCCAGCAGCTGGACCGCTTTGTCCTTGGAATTTTGGGTGTCCTCTCTTCTCACCTTCCCTTTCCCCTTTCCCCTTCCCCCTCCTGAGAACTCCTGAAGACTGTAGGATTGCCATGGAGTCCAGGGAAATCTTAAGCAGCTCCCGGCAAAGGGGGAGTGAGTCGGATTTCCTGCCTGTCTCCTCCGCCAAGACCCCAACTGGTCCCGGCTGTGCAGGAGAGCCTTTGCTCTCTGCTCCAGGAACTGGGAAGGGGATCCCCGTGGCCGGAGAACGCATGGAGCCGGAGGAAGAGGATGAACTGGGCTCAGGGCGGGATGTGGATTCCAACTCCAATGCGGACAGTGAGAAGTGGGTGGCAGGCGATGGCCTGGAAGAACAGGAGTTTTCTATCAAGGAGGCAAACTTCACGGAGGGGAGTCTGAAGCTGAAGATTCAGACCACAAAGCGGGCTAAGAAACCGCCAAAGAATCTGGAGAACTACATATGCCCACCTGAGATCAAGATCACCATCAAGCAGTCTGGGGACCAGAAGGTGTCTCGTGCTGGGAAAAACAGCAAAGCCACGAAAGAGGAGGAAAGAAGCCACTCCAAAAAGAAGGTAGGAAGCCCTGTTTCATAGGATTTTTTTTTTGGCCACTTTTATCCTCAACTTTTAAGGGTCTTTATGCTTATTATTTATTTGCACTAAGTTCTTTCTTTACACCATCAGTAGATCCTGCAACTTTAAGTAAAATTATGTGACAAAAACCAGTGTTACTGTAGGCTAATTGATATAAATAAGAGTTAGGTTCCTATGGCGTCTCATCAACATTAAAGGTAAGGTGTTGAACTAAATGACTACTCAAGAACCTGCTGTGTTTCTGAATTATCAGTGTCCTTGATGGGATACTTAGGACCTCCAGAAGAAATGCAGCTGATACCTTGGTGTAATGTTCAATTATTATTAATCATTACGTCTTCTACCCACCTGAAAAACAACAGCTACTAGAATCAGAAGTCCCGATGTTTCTGTTTATTGTGTAGCAGCCAGTTGTCTGGATCAGATCTGGCTAAGCTGTGACAACATTTTGAGGTCTCTCTTTTGTTTCAGTATTTCTGTCTGTTCTCATTGTTAAAGAGTGGGATGTTGGAAAATCTTGGTCAATCAGAACAGTCAAAAAGCATTATAACCTTTTCAACGACTACTGTACATCTTGCTAACATAGGTGAGCCTTTCAGTTGACTAAGGAAACCCAGTCTTTGTAATAATTTGGGGCCCTTAGAGGGCTAAGAGATCATTATTCTGAAAGCCAGTGAGTGGCAAGCATTAGAACTGGAACTGGAGAAAGAAAAGGGGCAGGCCTGAATCTTTGAAGTTTAAGACTGGGGTCTTGAATGAATGTATTTGGTTGTCACTCTCTTCCTAGAAGACAACCGTGGGTTTAGAAAGCAGTTCTCTAGATGACTGGTAGTGTCATTTGGTTGAGAAAGAATGGGTCCAGATTTCATTGTATTATTGTATCACAGGGGTTTGCAGTGAGCTTTTTTCCTGGGAGGTGTGTGGCAGTCAGTTGTGAAAGCAGAGGACTGTCCTAGTCTAGAAAGTTTCTGTTTCAGAAAAGCTTTGGGACTTGTGCATAGCTCGGAAAGGAGGCCTCTTGTTTGGGTTCTAGGGTATAGGTGTTAACCAGTCTTTGTAACTCTTTCCCCCACATTTTATCATTTATCTGAGCTCTAGCCTTAATGGACCAGCTAAAAATGGCACATATAAATGAGCCTCTCACCTTCGTAGCCCATACATAATTTGTTGTATTTCTGTTGCCAGTGGTTTTTGAGCTTTGGAGTCATCACTTTCAGTAAACTGATGAGAATCATGTTCTTTCTTTAGTGTAGGGCTTGTGTCCTTCCTCATGCTAGGTGTTTTGCCTGATTTTTTGCATTTAAATTCCAAAGACTTGGACTAGAAGAGACATTCTAGGGCAATCAGTGCTTCCCAGTTGACTCCAACTCTCCTGCTTTTAAAACTGAAACTCCTGCATCCAGGAACCCCCTCCACCCTGGGCACACTGGGACAGATGGTCCCCTTACTTTCAAGTCTGGAACACAGAGGAATCTTTGTTGTTATCTTGCTTTTGCGCAGTGTAGAGGTGGTGCTTTCCCCCCCTCTTCTCCATTACAGCATTGCTTTCTGATTCTCTGGTGTAAAACCAAAGGTTATCTGGATACACATGGAAACTTTGGAGAGAATTTGCAAGCAAAGATTGCAGCTCAGATCAGATCTCACGTAGAAAGTGAGGTTCTGCTTTAGAGTTGGGTCTCTTCAGTGTTCAGGAAATGAGTATTTTTGTCTTTGTCCGTTGTGATGGCCAGTTCTTTGTGTGTTGTTGAGTTCCGTATGAGTGGGCACTCTTGAAAACTGTGGTCACTGTTTTCTCTCCATCCCCATCACTACCAGGATTTGAGCAGCAGATGACAGTTTTGGGTGTGGAAATCCAAATTCACTATTCTATAAAGAGATATAGGTACTTGATATAGGTACTGTTTTCCCTGAAATCACAAGATTGTCCCCAAATATGCCTTCTGCCTATTGGTATGCTCTTGGATAAAACTCTGGAATTTGTGACACGTGGATGATTTGAACGTTGAAATGTGCAATGGACCTCTATTCTCATACCTAAAATTCTCAGGCTGGTCATTCTCACTCAAAAAGTTGGGTGCTCTGTGTATGTTTTATTGGAAAGAGAGACGAAATCACTTAACTAAATTTGTAACTTACCAAGTCGGTATTTCTAGAAGCCTCAGCAGTTGAGGGGTGAGGGGCAGAAATAAAGGGAAGGGCAGGAATTCCATGAATTGTGCTGTAATGGGAATATCTACAAAATTTTTAAATTGTTAGGATCTTGCTTCACATTGTACTTCTCTATCCTCCCTGCATCTACTGGTGCTTAGAGCTGTTACTTTCCAGAAATAAATGAATAAAGTTATTAGTATTGAGTCTTGAACACTTGATAGATGATAGGAAACTTCTCTGATCTCTGTTGAATTAGGATGTTAACTTTATCAGTCTTCCAGTTCCTGTTGTTTTGCAAAGAGGGAGTAAACAAAAGCCAAGGCTGAGATGGAGAGGTGGCCACCCACCTACCATTTGTATAGAAAAGTTCAGTGTCTTGAACTTGCAGAATTTACTCACTTGTATGAATGGGGAGTATGTACTGAGTAGTATAAGGTAGGGAAAAGGATGAGGATGGTATTTTCTAAACAACAGGTCTAATTCTAAAATCCAGTCTTCTGGAACTTTTTGTTTTTTTTTAAACGAAACAAGCAACTCATTGAAGAAGTACACGTCGGGCGGGCCCTGAGACCTCCCCAGGTTCCATGTTGGGAGCTAGAAAGCAGGCCCCGTCAAACTGGTCCTTGATCTGGTGGAGACGTGCACTTGGGAGTCCCCTGCTCGGCAGTGCCGACTTGGAGCAGGCTCAGCAACGTGAAGTCCGTGGGCCAGATCCAGCCCCCTGCCTGTCTGTGTGCAGCCCACAAGCAAAGGCTGGTTGGAAAAAAATCAAAAGAAGAATAATATTTTGTAACATGAACATTTTATGAAATTCAAATTTCAGTGTCCATAAATACAGCTCCTTTTGGAAACGTGCCACGTCCATTTGTTTACATTTTGTCTGTGATTGCTTTTGCACCATAACAGTGGAGTCGGGTGGTTGTGACAGAGACTGTATGGCCCGCAGAGCTGAGACTAGCTGGTGGGGTTTTTTTTTGCTTTTTGTTTTTGCCCTTACCAGGCCAAAAAAGTGTTTGTCAACCCTTGACTCAGGGAAAAGACATAGAATTTCAGGATAACAAGGATTTTGTCTCATTTTGTTTCGTTTCTAATGATTCAGCCTCCATTTTTTTCTTTTTTACAAACCGATTAATTTTGTTCGAGCCAATGTTTGACAGCCTGAGGCAAAGGCAGCTTATATTGGATCCCAGTGATTTTCTTTTTCATTGGTTTTTGCACAAAGAGTGCTCTGTAGGATAATGATAGCATTCCGCATATATCATAGCTATTCGTCTGCTAGGTTAGCCCTATTCTACGTGCTCTACTGCTTTGGGGTGAAGAGATACGTGTGTGGCATCCTCAGGAGCTTCATTCCAAATTTCAAGCCCAGGACCAGCCCTCCAGACTGAGGAGGCATTAGACGTGTGCAGGCACCGTGGCCACGTACGTGGTAGGATGTGAGGAGGGAGCCATGAGAGTATCATGTCACTGCCTCAGCAGTGTGTGGATTCTGCTCACCAGAGGACTAGTCACCGTTCTGCCGTGTAAAATTAGGGCGACAACTGTGATGTTCTCTGGAAGAGGGTTTATGATGACTGGATATATGTGAGGTGTAAGAGCAGCATTTGGTAGAGGGTGAGAGAAGTCTCAGAACTTGCTTCAGGGCCCCAGAACTGTCCTTTGGACAAGTCCGGCTTGGCAGATGGACTCTGTACAACGTGCTCTTTGCCACGGCACCAACAGTGCTGCATCTTAGACTTGCTCAGGGAAGTGGTGTCATAAGCTTCCTCTCGTTCCCTTCCAGGTCACTCAGCGAGAATATGAGAATGTGTCTGTAGAAGCAAGTTCAGGCGCAACACATGAACAGAAAGTTGCAACAGAGGCAGGCTTTCAAGAGATGCTCAGCTAGGCAGAGATTAACTGCTTTTCTTTTTTGCTGAGGACTTTCAGTGGGAGTCAGGGACACCTATCCAGGTTCGACAGCACCTGGAGAAGGAGAGGAGAGTCCTAGGGGAGCTCCACACTGTGGCCCAGGGAAGGAGATGTGGCGTGATAATGCGCACCTGCTGGCCTTGTGACTTTGGACCTGGAGCATGACCTTGCTGAATCCCCACTTTCCTCATTCGCCAAGTTACAATGATAATTTCCACATGATGTAACTCAATGAGAGATTTTAGGGGGAAAATGGGCAATTACAAAGTATGTGTCATAAAGAGTAGTTTGATTCACTGAACTAAATCTCAGACCTTTGCTAGCTGTTTTACATGCATTCATCTTTTTCATTTATTCTTATAACAGCCCTTCCAGGCAGGTATTATTTATTTACAAATGAGGAAATTGAGGCTCAGTTGCTTCAAAAAAGCAGGAGCAGGAATGGGCAAGGCTGGCTTTGGAGGCCAGTTCTCTTAGACTACAAATCTCTTAGATTCCAGTCATTAACTGACCACACTCTAAAGGGCTGCTTGAAGGTAAGGGTCCAGCACGAGGGCATTTCTTCTACACTTTCCGAATTCGTCAGGGCAATAGGATCATAACCTGGCATTCTGTCCTTAAATCCATGTGTCTGGGATGTTGGAGAGAAATTTCAAAGCCTCATGAGTTAGTCTTTTTTCTTTACTGTACTTAGCAATTTTTACTTGCTTTTGACCAAAATACGACTTCTCTTTTCTTTTGTTAGACTTAATTTTCCCCTTTCCCAGCCTCACCAGAGAACCTCTATCCTCCAGCAGCAAGGACTTCTGCCTGCCACTCATCAGGCATCTGCCGTGGTCTCTGAAACAAACTCAGGGTTCATCCTCAGCGTCCCCGCCTCGACCATGCTCATATGTCCATGGCAAGATTCTTGTGTCATGTTCTGAGCAGTCATAACCCTCTCTTGGGAAGTCTCATGGGTCATGCATTCATTTACTCGCTCTTTAAACAGCATCCTCCAGGAGTCAAAGTATGGATAGGAAAAAAAGCCTCTTTTGGTGAGGTAGGTAGAAGCTAGGTTGGCATCAGATTGCTGAGAGTGATGACTGCCAAATAAATACATGGGGTTGCCTTTAATTCTGTAAGTGATGGGAGTGCTCTGCAGACTTTGAACTGGGGAAAGGGAAGGAGTGGGGGTCTGGGGAACACAGTGACAGTCATGCAGGGCAGAGACTTAAAAGGGGAGAGATGAAAAGGGAGCCTGTAGGTGACCCGGGCGTCAGTGAGGCGGACTGCACTGGGTCCTCCATTTTTCTTGTTGGGTGCTGAGAGGCACCTTTCTCTTTTGATCCTCTGTGAGTGCAGCAGTTGGGTGCATCAGGAACATGAGGGGGTGTCAGGCAGCGGATGAAGGGCAGCTCGGGTTGCCTGCCAGCTGGCCGCTGCACCCCTTACCTCCTTCTTTACAAGGGTGGGTAGCCCTGGGCATCTAACAGAGAGCCTTCGACCCTTCTTATGGTTCAGGCGTCCTCCCCTCACCTCACTTTGCCCAGTCCCTTCTCTGGTCACTCCTCACTGTACTACTTAACTGAGGGCTTGCCCTCCTTCTTCTGGAGGTGCACGTGTGGTGTTCTGAACTCCCAGGAGTATGAGCTTCTTCCTCCACAGCACACTGCACCTGCCTCAGAGAGCAAGGTCTTACCAGCATTTCTTCTCAGGAGGCCGAATTCCCCTTGTATTTAATTTTTGTTTTCTGTCTGCAATTTTTTTAAAGCAGTGTATTCCTATTTATTCACCAGAGTGGCTGGAAATTTTGTTTTCTGGTAGGTTGTAGCTAAAGCCACATGGAAGGTGGTGAATGACCTTTCACAAAGCATTTGTCTCCACGAAGCAACAGGTCCCATTGACACCTGGAGCCGGAGGCGTCGGGGACAGAACATTAAACTTGGGGAGAAGAGCCCTGGGCACCGGCTCTGTCTCTGTTATTGACAGTTTCAGCGTGAATACTTCACTTCCCTGGGTCTCAGTGTCTGCCTGTTAAAAAAAAAAAAAGGGGAATGATAAAAATAGTGTTTGACCTCTGAAACCTTACTCCTGTTTTGAAAAATGGAAACTTTAAGAGCCAGTCTGTAGATGTGGCAAGCCTTTCTCTTTACAAAAACTAGTTACTCTAAACAACATATTGACCTCTCCGTGGACCCGCTGTTCCATCATCAGATTGTTTCCTCTTTGACCCAGTGTCAAAGGCAAGTTTCAGTGCTGCGCTTAAACAGCCGTGGGATCGACCAAACTTGCGTTCCATGAGGATATTCTGGGAATGTTTGTTTGGTTCCCTGCTTCCATTCTTGCGTGTTTCTTCTACCTCCTGTGCTTGGAATTCTCCAGGGGTTTAAAGCGGTGTGCTGGCTCTTTCCCACTGGGTTTGATATTCCCTTGGTAGTTACTTCCTTAGACTTCCCCAAGGGACATTTTTTTTGTGTGGATTCCATGCCATTGAAGGTCAATCTGGCAGTCATCAAGCAGGAAAACTGCTCTGTTCCGACAAAGAGCCATTCTTTCCCGGAAGTGTTCCGACCCCAGGTGAGGAAGACGGTGTCTGTTAGAGAGAGACCCTGCCCCGAGAGTGGATTTGAGCTCTGCTCCCTTGATTCCAGGACCGGGGTCTCTCTGCCTTTGGAGGGACAGAACCGCCATTAGATCCTGGGCTTCCTGTAACCTTAAGTAGGTTACTGAATCTCTTGAAATGGCTTCCTTACTGTATGAAAACCACGGATTGTAGCAGCACCTCCTTGTTGGTGTCTTGTGGGGATGAGAGTGCCTGTGGGCACTTAGCACGCACCTTGCTCAGTATGCATCACTCTTATTCCATTCTTCGGTACAGGCTCAGCAAGGTACAAGGCGACCCACAGTGGTGCTGTGTGCCCGGGAGGTATGGCTGCGTCAGGAGCCACGTGTTTCCTTAGGCCACGTTTCTACGTGTTTCCTGCTTTAACATTGCTCCTGGCCGTGTTGAATCACATTAGCTGAGTGGCGGTGCCAGTGTCTTATTTCTGACGTGTGCACAAGTATCTACAGAGAGAGTATGTCATGAATGCTTTACCATTTGCGGGGGGTGGGGATCGCTATGGGGATCTATTTAGAGATGGTTCAAAGATCTTTCATCTCTGTGGTCACTTATCTGCCAAGCCAGGGTGGCTGCTGAGCTCTGAGTGTGACTCAAAATGAAAGTTTAAAACCAGTGTCATAAGAACCGTCTAGTGGGGTTCAGATGGCGTGCCTTCCACCCTGCCATGTTTCCGGCCTCTGCAGAGTCATCCCTCCTCCCCCGCCACCCCCCCACCACGCTGTGTCCTCAGAAAGTCCTCTCCTGGCTGCATCACCAGTTGACCTGTTACATTTCTTTCTCTTTTTTTTTTTTTGGTTCATAATAAAAGGTAAGAGAAACAATCCTTTTTTTTCCTGGCCCTTCTGTACCCCATGCTTTGATTCTTCTGCTTCCTGTGACTTCAAGTTAGAACTGTCCTGCCTTCAAGGCACTGCAGTACATGCAGGGTGTCCCCAGACATCCCCACCTCCCTTGCTGGTTCAGGAAGATGTGAATGGCTTTGATCAGGAAGTCACTGAGCTTGGTGAAGGGACCCAAGGCACAGGGGTGTGGCAGGGGCATTTTCAGAGCCTGGGCCCCAGCCTTTGCTTCAGACTCCTGACTGCATCACTTACAGGAAATAAACAACACAGGGCACTTGTGTTGTAAGAGGGTTTGTTCATCCACAATAAGCTAAAAATCATACGATAATTTTGCACGTGCCAAACTAATTTGGGGAAAGGGTTTCAGCTTGGATGGTCCTCAGGGTGAAACCTGATTTGGAAGGTGCTGCTAAGGCCCTCGGTACCCCTGCCGAGGAGAAACCCGTTGCCGGAGGGAGAGGCTGTGCGAGGAGAGGGCAGAAGTTCGTTAAAACCGGTCCCCAGGAGGCGCACAGACAGGAGCAGCATGCAGACACCCCCTTGGACTTACACTTGTCCCCAGTGTGTTCAGGAGTCCAGGTTACATGCTGGGTGGTGACGCAGGGAGCCCTCTGTGCAAGCTGAGGCCGCTGTCTGAGCCTGTGGGAACACGGACAGCCAGAACCGCGTGGTGGACCCACTTGGAGGTCCTCACTCCTGGCTCTCCGCACTGTAACGGTGGTCTTGCCCTGGCAAGGCAGGGGGGTCTCTCTGTACACCTTGGGTGTGTGTTTCTCTCCGGAGTCCCAGGGTTTCTCCCCCTGCCTGCCCCTCCTTCCCCAAGCCAACTTCCCTCACCTCCCCACCAGCCTGTGACCTCAGCAGGCAAACAAAGGAGGCCTTTATTTACTCTGAAAAGTCCAGGCAGTTCCCACCTTGGTGCCTGGCCCTCGAGGCCATTTGATAATCATCATTAGTATCAAGTGTAGGTTGCTTCAGTGTGTTTGCTAGACCTTGTTTATTGTGTTTTCCCCCGGATCCTCTTCTTTGCCTCCCACATGCTCCACAGTGCAGGGAGTCAGAGGTGGGGGAGGGGAGGGACTACCGTGCCTTGCCAACAAGAAGTAATCGCTGGCCAATATGAATTTGCCCAGGAGTGTGGGCAGGGCTTTGTGCTGGGTCAGTTAGTTCATTCACTTAGTGCTGTGCGTGAGAATCTAGCTCAGGAGCTGAGTCATTTTTCATGCCACACTGTACCCCTGGAGAACCAGCTTGAAGGCGTTTCTCATGGGGAATCATGGGTGTACTACAGGGAATCTATTTGTGGTGCGTAATGGGAATCTCCATGATTTCTCTGGCCATGGCCTTTTTGGGGAGCAAGAAGGCAGAAACTGGTTTATTGGGTGTGTGGTTCTAACAGCTTCCTGAACTTCCCAGTCTGCCTTCAGGATTGCTGGCATTGAATGGGCGGCAGGTTGCTGACATGCTGGACTTTGGGCGCTACTGGGTCATGAGGGACAAAATCGGGAGAGTCAGAAAGAAGGGGTCTGAGACCCAGGAGTCCCATCCATTGAGGACACAGGCTGGAATCTGGCCCTGAGTCAGAAGGCAGGGGAAGGCTGAGCCTAGAAGCTGGGGGGCCACAGCTGGCTCACACTTCCAGAATCGTGAGTTTCATGGAGGGTCAGGGGAGGCTTTGAATATTTCCATTTCAGCCTCCCTTTTAAACAAACAAAAGACACCTTCCAAAATCCCTCACGGACAGCTACTTGGCTGGTCCTCGGGCAGGGGACTTGCCATCTCTTGAGGGAGCCGTGGTTTTAGTAAGCTCCTTCTGTTGCACTGGAGCCATCCTTTTAAAGCCTCAATATTTTCAGTTCCTAACACTGGTCCTTGAATTCCATAGTTTCCTAATGCTAAACCACCTTGGTTCCTGAGCTAGGAATTCTAGCTGGTCAGTGTCCCTCCTAAAGGCATAGGTGGGAAGGGATCCCAGAGCAGAGTCCAGTAGCAGAAGGTGTTCTCTGTCCTCTGTAGAGCGTCAGGAGATGGTTACTCCTCTGCTTTAAGCCCAGAATCTTTATTAACAGGACCCCAGGCTATACCAGCTCCCTGGCAACTTCATCATTGTTGGTGTACACTGAACTCAAGGTCAAGGAAACTCTCCAATTTAATATTATTCTCTCATGCTGCTTTTGCTGGTCCAGATCATCACTTCCTACATACACTGGATTCTTCGGGGACAGAATGCAGCTGTGTGCATTATCCTTATTGTCATCTCTTTGTGCTCACTGGTCAGATGCTCTGGTTTGGGTCTGCAGATGACAGTGGAGGCCCTTAGAAGGCATAGAAATAAGGCCACTTTGGATGTCCAAGTTCCTCTTCTGTGCTTTCTCTAGTGGGGCCTCTCTGGATGGCTCTTCCCCATCTGAGAAGCTGTTTTCTCATTTACATATTGGCCTCTTGGATCGAACTGAAAAGGTTGTTAAAAATGAGTGATAAATAAAGTCTGTTCTCAGTTATGGGGGAAGCTGTCTGTGGACAGGAGTTCTGTCTTCTGATAGAAAATTCACTTATTTCTCCAGCCTGTTAAATAAGTCCTTGGTAGCTGTGTGCCGATGAGGATAGTTCTATGGAAAACCCTCTTCTCTGTCAAAACAGCTTCTGCCTAGTCAGCCCTGTGTGTTTCAGGTTGGTTTCTTTCAAGCCTCTGAAACCTTTCATCATGCTGCCTGTTTGGGGCTCACATGCAAACATGCTAGAGCAGAGCTGAAGCATCTGAATTCTGCAGAGTGGTGTGGTGTGTTCACCTAAGTGCTGTGTGGGGTAAAGAGAGATCTTATTAGGAAGTATTGATCTCAGGGGCATTTAGGGGAAAACCCAGGGCAGTATATAAACGGTCACAACGGGTGTTCCAGAGAGTGCAGAGTGTGGAAAATTGGTAACAACCCTCACATCTGCCTGGCACCTTTACAAAATGTTCACATCCACCCTGCTGTTGCCTCTTTCTGGTTGGTTCTTAGGATAGTCCAGTGAAGTGGCTGTTATTCTTGTTTTATAGACTGAGGAAGGGACTTTGAGGGTTTTTATTTTTATTTTTTTTAACAAACTTTCTGGGACTGATGATTCTTAAGCACATGTAAGGCTGAGAACATTTTTTTTTAAAGGATCAGGGCCGGTTTAGCTCCTTTTAGGCCAGCCTTAATTGCAAAGAACAGAAGAGAAGGCTTGGCTTGCCCCTAGGTTATACTAATTACCAGGGAAAGGGGAGGGGAGACTCATGCCCTCATCACACCCTGAGGTCTCTGTCTCCAGCAGCAGGAAGTGATCCCTGAAACGTGCGCTCTCTTTCTGGTCTTGCTGGTACATAGTCAAGTCCTGTGCAGCTCACCTGATGGCTCTGGCCGCACGCCGTTGGCCCAGACTGTGGGTAAACCTGGGTGTTGCAGCTTCATCCCAGAGACCCACAGCCCACTTCTCAGACTGCCCACAGCCTCCTCCCTGCTGGCCGACACTCAGCAGGGCATGGTGGAGCTAGACGTGGTAAGGAGGGCTGGCTGGCAGCAGGGCAGGGCTGTAGAGTAAGAGGCTCACTGTGACTTAATCTGAAAAGGTGGGATTCAGCAAGGGCCCCTCCAAAACAAGATTCCACAAGCACTATCTGGCCTGAGACTGGAAAGGAGGCTGGTTGGCCCATGCCAGGGTTCTGG
Source organism: Tonatia bakeri (assembly GCA_004024845.1). Lineage (NCBI taxonomy): Eukaryota > Metazoa > Chordata > Mammalia > Chiroptera > Phyllostomidae > Tonatia > Tonatia bakeri. The sequence continues at coordinate 211,328 of PVIA01001961.1, forward strand.
GTCTGAGTCTTTTCTCCCTTTTGCAAATCGATGTCTGTTTTCTCATATTTAACCAGGACTTATACTGCCTTTCTTCCTTCTATGTTACTCTGAAAATAATCCGAGTAAATGGTTGTAAAGTGCTTCTCATAGGGTAGGGGAACAATGGAAATATTGGGTTGGCCAAAAAGTTCGTTTAGTTTTTTTTTCATATGATGGTTCTAGTAATGCTTAGTTGTCTTTAATTTCACTTCAAACAATTTTGTTAGATTGCATTGTGACAGCTATCATATCAGCGTGCATTTTTAAAAAAACTTATTACAATTGTGAATTTTGGTGCATCCATTTTAATATTGAAGGTGGAAGAAGATATGCAACATTTTTGGAATATTATGCTTTATTATTTCAAGAAAGATAAAAACGCAACTGAAACACAGAACAAAGATTTGTGTAGTGTATGGGGAAGGTGCTGTGACTGGTCAAATATGTCAAAAGTAGTTTGCGAAGTTTCTTGGTACTGTTGACATTTTGGCCAAATAATTCTGTGCTGTGGGGCTGTCCTGTGCATTGGAAGATGTTCAGCAGCAACTCTCTACCTTCTGGAAGCCAATATCTTCAGCAGAAGATAGCTGACATAGTCAAACTATCCAAATCGATGAAGTTATTTGTGAAAATGACAAATGTGTGTTTCATTTTATGGAAAAAACAAAATGGACTTTTTGGCCAACCCAATACAAGGTGCTGTTCTGTTGCATTAGCCCACGGTAGATTCCTGACAGACTATAGTCTCTAATTAAACTTTCCTATTGCTTTCTCCACCATCCCCTCACTCGCTGGCCTCTGTCTTTGCCTGCTTTGAATAAACCCCCCCAACTTGGCTGAGATGAGCAGCAGCTGCGGGTTGGAAGCGGTCAGCAGCCTGGTCCAGATACCCGCCACATGGTGTAATTGCCCTTTGTGAAATTCTGGGGTGAGAGGTCAGCTCTCTGTGCCCATCTTTGTCACTCCTCAGTCATCTGTATCCTGGTGGCAGTTGTGTTATCCCGGCATCCTTCCCCTACCCCCACCTCACCACCCCCCTCATGGAGCCCAGGAAAAAACCATCTGCTGAGTTGGCTTTCAGAAGACTTTTTTTTTTAAATACCAATTTCTCTTTGTTCCAAGGCACCCTCCAATCAGAGCTGGGGTCTGCCGGGTTTGGCGAAAGGCTGGTATTGTGTTTCGTGCTCCCGGAGGAAAGGTTGTCCACTTGCTTTTCTTTTTGATTCTATCCCCTGCCATTCTGCAGGGGAGTCAGAGGGTGCAGCTGCCGCTGTCAGCTGTAAATGGGGGACCCCCTTGTTTAAGAACCCACGCGTTAATCCTTTGGCAGGGGGAGAAAACAAAACAAAACAAAAACAACACAAGGAAAATAATTAAAACCATCCTAACAAAAGTCTTTCTTCCTATTCCCATCTCATCCCGTAAGTCACACAAGATCCTGTTAGTGGCTTAAGCTCAGGCTGTGCTGTCATTGGAGGTTGGTTGGAAGCGTCTTGGTGTCCAGCCTCTTCTGTTTTCTGACTTCCTATTGGAGAGTCTGAAGTGCATCTCAGAAGCATCAGAGAATCATTCTCTGATGGAAAATTTAAATTGCAGAGGAAGGCGGTTGGCTGTCAGGCTGCTTTCCTGGATACAGCAGCGACCGTCACATTGGTACTAAGGATGGCTGAGAACTTTGCCAGCCACTGGACACATATTGTGTGCTCAATCCTTCCCACAGCTGCTATGGAGATGTTATCATCCCCACTTTACAGAGGCATCAGATGAGGCGTGGGGACCTCCAGGTGCTCATCTCAGAGTCAGGAAGCTGTGGTCCCAGCATGCCTGCCTTCTACACTCAGAGGCAGCTGGCCTGTGGCTTCTCACATAGAACTTAGAATGGGAGCCAGAGATCCTCCCCTTCAGAGCCTACCTCCTAGAAGACCTGTGGGCAAGGTGCTTTCTGAAGGCCTCTGTTTCTCTGTCTATAAAGCTGTAATCACAGTAGCTAGATGCCAGGGGATCTAGAGAGATGGTGGGTCAGATCTCATGAAAGCTGTGTGAACTCTTCTGTCTCCTAGTGCTGTGGTCCTCTTTTTCTATCCCTTTCCACAAAATGAGTAAAAATCCTCTCAGCAGATTTAGGAATTGCTCTGACATAGCCTCTGCAGTTATCCTCAGCTTTTCAAGCAGACCACACTGCTGGCCTGTGGCCTTGTGGGGTCCACCCTCTCTGCACCTGCGCTCCCATCCTTACTCAGCGTCCTTGTTAGGTGATGGGCCTTTACCAGAAAAAGGCGTGTCTTGTTCCTTTATGGTGATGAGAGGGTCAGCAAGTGAACACGCACTGAATTCCATAAGTTGGTAAAAATGTATACATCCATAAAGCTGGTTTTAAACATGCCATCTTCTCCCTCTTCTCACGGGTGGTCTGGGACTGTGATGCGAAGCGTGGGAGGAACCTGAGGACTCTCCCAGGGTGGAAGATTAAAATAAACAACAGAAAGACAGAAAGGTCGACAGTTTCTTTTTTGCTTCCTCTTGACATAGAAATTTCCTAGGTAACCTAAAATGTGTGTGTTGATTGTAGTATTTTAAAATGCACTGTAGGTCCCTATAAGTGTGGACCATGAGAAATGTGACTGTATTGAGCTAGAACTCAGCTTTGCTCCTAAAACTACCTGATAGAGCCCTTGTTCAGCACCTTATCTGAAATAAGGTAATTTTTACTGAATGGTGTCTCCTTTTCTTCACTTCCTAAGACACTGTAGGTATGAAAACAAGTCTCGCCTGAAGCAATTGAAAGGAGGGAGAAGCCAGCCTGTGGACACATTAGAATAGGTGAGGAAAGTTGTCAGACCTAGGTTGGTGGAAATAGGGCCAGAGGCAGGCAGTGGGCCTGGGGACAAGAATTGTCCCTATGCTCCTCTCTGCAAGCTGACCCAGGCTGCACTGTGGGCTATCCAGGGTTCCTCTATAGAGCTTGGTTTCACCCAAGGCTGCAGATTGCAGAAATGGGGGAGCAGGAGGAAGTAGGAGGAAGTAGGAAAGGGGGAATATTGATGCTCCAGCTGCTGGTCCCCAGAAAGATGTCCTGAGGAAGAGAGAGGGACAGAGCTAAGTTGAAGGCAGCTTGGGTGCCTCTGCTGATGCTAACTGTCCCACTCACAGTGATCTTTTCCTTCTGCATCATTAATTACGCATCCATTAATTTACACATTGATTTAATCAAAAGTGTTTTCTTTAACAACTGTGTACTGCATGCCAGACACCATTGTGGAGATACAACTGGGCATTGCTCATTAAGTGTTCCAGGTGGCGTAACGTGGTCTGTCTGGATTGCAAGCCCCACCAGAGTGAGAAACGAGACAGAAAAGCTTCTCTGTAGTGTCTCAACTAGGAAGAAGGATGTCAGAACTTTCAAAAAATGCCTTGTAGTTGACTGGTTGATTTGATTGAGCGATGGGGCCTGTCTGTGGCTACTTAAAAAGGAAGATAAGAAGCACCTCGAAGCAGAACACAATGAGATGTGACTTGAACACGTCTGTTCTGATAGACATGTGTGGCTTTATGGTCCTGATGGACTTATTTGGTGGGGTGTCCTTGAGAGTCCATCACAGAGAGTGGAAGAGAGAATAGCCGGGCTGGCTGGAAACCTGAGGAATGATGGCACACATTTTGGCAGAGGGAGCAGAGTCCAGGAAAAGAAGTGAAGGAGGTGGAAGTGGGAAGGCCCGGGGCAAATCAGGTGCAAGGGTGAAGACATGTGAGAGCTGGCTGCTCCCAGGGGCAGGAAGAAGGGACAGCATCTGAGAGAAAAGGTCTGCAAGGGGTGGAGGGCAGGGAAATCCCGTGTGCTTACGGACTGAGTCAGCATTTAATGTCTGGTGTAAGGGGCTGCCTCAGAAAGGCTCCATCAGCCCAGGTGACCTTCACAGAGGGGAAATGGAGCAACCGGAGAAACAGTGGGCACTGCTGGAGAAGCTTAGCCTGTGGTCCTGGACCCTCACCGCTCCCCTCCAGGTACTGGCGGCTTTCAGTGGGTATGGAAGCCACTGCCGATCCTTTTGAAGGGCAGCTAGCTGTACAGGTGGGCTTAGAGAGGGCCTGCCATGGGCTGGACCAGCTGTGCCCCACTCCCCCTCCAGGGAGGAGCAGGTGCTGAACTTCTGGATGCTTTCCCTCTGGCTTCAATCCTAAATGACCACTGACCTTTGCTCCCAATTTGAAGCCTGCAGCAGATTCCTGTGTGTCTGGGCCTGACTGGGGAGCAGCAGTGACTGCTTCTGCTCATTTCATTTACCGCACGGAGATAATTGCTGGTCTGTGGAGCTTCTCTTTTTCAGAGCAGGACAGCCCAGCTGGGGTGCGGGGCGAGGTGGGGGGGTTCAGCCTGCAGGGAATGGAAGCAAAGAGCTGGAGGGGAGGAAAAATACTTGAGGATTGCATCCAGGGCAAATCTGTAGCGTATCAGAGGACATATGCTCTTTTGCCCTTATGTTTCTTTGAGAAGTTCTGTCTAAGAAGGTGGTGCAGTGCTAGGTGCACGTACGTCTGTGTGTGTGTGTGCACATGCATAGCCTCTGGGGAGACAGAAACTGCATAGGGTGTAATAGAGGCCTGGCCTGAGAAGCAAGAGATGTAGCCTCGGCCTCTGGCCACTTGCCCCTTGTTCTTAGAGGTCACATCTTTTTTTTTGTTTTTTAATCCTCACCCAAGGATATGTTTTTATTGATTTTAGAGAAAGAGGAAATGGGGGAGAGAGAGTGAGAAAGTAACTTTGATCAGTTGCCTCCCATATGTGCCCGACTGGGGATCCAACCTGTGACCTAGGTATGTGCCCTGCCTGGGAGTTGAACCAGAAACCTTTTTGGTACACAGGATGACACTCCAGCCAACTGAGCCACCTGGCCAGGGTTTAGGGGTCTCATCTTGAAATGAAAGCAGTGAAGCAGAAGATCACAAAATCTGGCCCAGTTCGGTTCTGATGTTTCAGGAAACCACATGTGAGTACTGACTTACACGGCTAGGTATTTACACCTATGTGACAATGGAGAAATATTAATACATGCACATGATTTTAACTGAGCATCAGTATAATCATGCATATTTTTTGAATAGCTGCCTATAAGTAATAAAGTAAGCATTTCAGGAATAAAAGTAAACATATTCAGCCACACTTAACATGAATAAAAGAGGACTAGGAGTGAAAGAGGAGAAAAATCACATGTACACCAAGGTGGGTGAGAGTGCAGAGCCATCACTCCCAATTTAGAGGAACTTGTCTGGTCTCCAAAGAAACCCCCAGCGTCCTCTCTTGGGGAGCTTAAGCCCAAGCATGATACTCATTGTCCCAGGTGCTGGGCTGTGTGAGGAGGCCAGGGAGGGACAGGCGGAGGGGACGGAGTGCTCAGGGTGTGCCTTGGTTTACCTGGAAAGTCTGCAGGACAAAGAAGCCTTGGTAGGGCTGATCGGTGAGATCTGACTTTCCCCTGAGTGCTGCATGAATACCTGTAGTCACCCACTCCAGTGCTGGGGAGAGGAGGGTAGCGGGTGTGCAGAGAGCTGCTTCAGAATGTGATGATAATACAGCCAGCAATGGAGAGAAGTGAGCCCAGACTTCGACAAGCAGCAGAGGTGGACTGCGGCCCCCAGTGAGGAGCAGACTCCCCCAGGTTATGCTGTCACCCCGACAAGGCCCAGAGAGCCTGCAGGCAGGTGGAAGGGAGTGTCCTCTAACACTCTGATTCCTGAGACTTAGTCATTTTCTTAAGATTTCATTGATTCATTTTCTTAAGAATTCATAAGCATCCTACTGACACTTAGGAAAAGCTGACTGGAAAGTGCCTGGGGTGAAGGAGAGCGTAAGTCGAGCACCAAGGTCCCCAATCCAGTTTTTTGCTGTGAAGATTTCTTTCTGCTAGTAATGCCTGGAGCCGGAATGCCGGAAGGAAGGTGTTCATCATGAAGGAAGGAGTTCATCACGTGCCTCGTTTCCCTGTAATGATCCCAAGGCTTAGTTTCTGTAGATCTGTTGCCCACGACACTGGGAGTTCTGATTCCGCCTGGTGTGCTCATGGTCTGTTTCCAGTCTGTTTGGTTTTCCGCTCTGCTTTGCCACCACTTTTTTTCTGTTTTGAATTTTTATTGAATTTATTGGGGAGACAATGGTTAATAAAATCATACAGGTTTCAGGCACACAATTCTACAGCACATCATCTGCATATTGTACTGTGTGTTCACCACCCCAGGTCAAGTCTCCTTCTGTCACCATTTATCCCCCCTTTACCCTCCTCTGCCTCCCCCCACCCCACCTTTCCCTCTGGCCACCCATTCTTCTGTACTGCTAGGTCCTTCAGCTCTGCACAGGACTCAGTAAAACCCACCTTTTCCACCCTGTCTCCAGACACGGCTTTCAGGAGAAGGGCAGGGGGAGCCAGCATCCTTTTGCTTCCACCATCATCTCCTCTCAAAACTTAACCGCTTTCAACGTGACCCATTCATACACAAGGTGGAGGAACAAGTTGCACTTTTTCGTGTTAGGAAGGAACAAAAAAATGCACATGGCCATGATGTGGAATTTCCCCCACCTTTGGATGGTGGGGGTACAGAGCAGCGGTGTGAAAGAATGAATTAGTTATGGCAAATCTTGTTAGTGTCCATTGTAAGCAGAGAAGCTAAGCCATCTGTGGCCACTCGCAGAATTGTTCCTGGTTTGTTCAGGCTCCCCACCGAAGCAAATCTTTGTGGCTTCTGATAATTTGCATACTGTCACTTGTTTGCCAACTGGAGGGTGTCTGGACATGTGGATGTGAGAGGGCATCTGTATGGACATGTATGTGTGCTGAAAAGAGCCCAGTGTTGGTATACCATTGAAATAGGTATAAGGGGGCCTGGCTGTCACTGGGCTCTGGGCTGAGGAGGGAAGGGAGGGACCCTGGGAGACCCTATTTATATTTCTTTTGGACATTCCTAGGCAACATCTCCAATTGAGTTTTTGTGTTCCCATCTCTTAGTCCCTAGAGTTCCCCACTGCCCCGATTCCTCTGCCATCTTTGCTTCATCTTCTAAGTTCTTAATTGGAGGTGTGTGTTCTGCAAAAGGCAAACCCATTTAGAGCAGCTCACAACCTAGATATAAGCTAAGAGAGGTGCCTTGGTGTCATGTGTGTGTGCCATCAACTTGACTACATGGTGCTGTGTCAGAGATACTGTTGTTTCACATCTGTGTTTTCTACAGGTGTTTACAGTGGGCCTGCTGCAGACACGTGGTGTTCCGGGCACTGTAGGGGGTCTAAAGGCTGCATGACCTCCATCACCTCTGACTTCAGGGAGTTTCCATGGAGTAGAAGTGATGTATGACAAGCAATGCATGCCCTGTGGATGGGAGGAACAAAGTTCTGGAGGTCTTGAGTGGAATGATTGCTCATTGTGGTCCAGTGGCCACTGAAGGCTTTGTGCCAGAGGGTGTGTGAACGACAGAAGGCTGTGGAAGGCGTGTGGTCAAGAGGGCTCTCATGCCAGACTTCCAGGGGGTCCAGGCTGGGTAAAGGTAATGGCAAATGCTTGTCTGCAAAAATTAAGCAGCAGAAATGCTCCTTCTGCTTATCATCACAACATCCTACGATGAGAGTGATATAATAGGATAAAATTTGGGGACAAAAGTTGGAATCCTTCTGTGTTTATTTTTAATAGCATGAGTAATTTATCCTCTCTGTGACATTGACAACTTACTTGGTCACACTACACATTAATTTCCCCTTTGGAAAAAGAGCATCGTGCTCTTTCCTCCTTCTCTTCCTCTCATTCTCTTGCACCAGGCAGACTAGAAAGAAAGTCGGTGCTTTTATCTCATTGGAAGACACCCTTTGTACTCTAGGGCGGCGTTCTCCATGGCTCTCTGAGAGGGTCAGACTGCTTCCTGTTGTTTGATGGGTGCACACAAAGAATATGAAAGTTGAAAGAGACATTGAAGATCATCACAGCAACCTTCTCTTTACAGATGAAGAAACAGAGTCCAGATCAGTGATGTCTCATGATTTGTCCCAATCTTGTGGCCAATCAGTGATAGCCTGGAAAAAAAAAAAAACACCCTTTCTTGTCACAGTGCTGCTGGGAGCTAAAAAAAAAAAAAAGAGCTAGGACACTCAATCGCTGTGGCCAGTCATTGCCACTGCCCATTTGCTTGGCCCATCTTATTACAGTTTGGCACTTCTCTCTTGAACCCTCCTGAACCCACATGGCTTTGCCCAGGAGAATCGGATAAAGGATCCTTTTATTCCCAGCTGCCCTGCGCATGCAGCATTCAGAGAAGAGGGGCTGGCAGTGGGGGTGGGGAGGGGAGAAAACATTTGTCTTTCAATACTGTCCTGACATGAAAGCCTCAATGATGGGCACTTGGAGAACCCAGCTAAATAATGGCCACAGCCAAGACAAAGGATAAAACTGACCCACTAGTTATGTGGTTACTTAAACATGATTTACCCTGCATAATGCTGGCTGAGACCTGGAGGTCTCGTTTGTAACGAGCTAAGAGACAGCACCATTAATTACATGGGAAGGAGTGTTGTCAGACCTCAAACTAGTCCTGGCAGAAGAAAAGGTCCCTAAGTACCTTCAGTCTTCCTCACGTGCTTCAGATACTCCCAGAAACACAGACACGGCAGAGCTCACACACTGAGGACACAGGCAAGGTGGGGAAATGAAGCGTGCGAGCGGCCTCACAGTAGGATGGGCGAGTGTGTGTGTGTGTGTGTGTGTGTGTGTGTGTTGGGGGTAATTAGCTTGAGCTGGGGGAGTTGCAGTGATTGGGAGAGGGGGGCAGAGTTTTGGAAAAGAATTATTCTGTGATTTGGCTGAATGTGCAGTCAGCCAGGAGCTCTCCCTCATCACTGCCCTGGTGGACACGATTGCCACCACGTTCGGTGCATCTGACAGCCGAACCTGAGCCTCTGATCTCCACTGAGCCTCTGATGCCCACCTGACAGAGTTAGGATGTGGGGCTGAGGAGCAAGCTAGAGCTCAGAAAAGGCTCTGGAGGCAGAGGCTGGGAGGCCACATTTAGGCTGTTCAGAACGGGAGCCCAGTTAGCACGAAGTGTCCTATCCACTTTGATGCGTGCATTGTTCTAATCATCTTTTGACCCTGCAAGCAAATCCCAGCAGAGCTCTTAACTTGAACTGCATCAGGGGCGTCACCGTATCTCCCTTCGATTGAACACGGCAGCCTGAGAACTCAGCTCTGGGTTGGAGAGTCTGAGCCGGAAAGATGAGAAGGTGAAGACTGGAGGATTTGAAGAGGGCAGGGGCAAAGGTTAAAAGAGAAAGGTTAGCAGCAGGCAAGGGTCCAGGATTGAAATATTTGCTGAAGTCTGACAGGCAACAGAATAGAGGCAGACAAGTGGCAAATTCCTATTTTCTCCTCTAATTGAGAAAATATTTTGAGTGGTATTCAGTCAGTCTGCATAATGAGGGCGGGTGGAGGCTGGAGATGGAGAGAGAGAAAAGGAGTGAGTGTATTACAAATTTTCCCTGGAAGCCTGAGTGACTCCAGAGTCCTCTTCTCCCAGGTAGCACAGCATTCATTGCCTCACTCACACTTTCGGCCCGTGGCTCCGGAGGACCAGCTGTAGATGGAGGGTTAGTAGCTAGCTGTCCATAGGCGTTAGCATCAGGTATGTGATGGTAACCTCTCAAGGGTGAGCAGGTACATAAGCACATGTTTCCAGCACAACCCGAGACCCTTGATTCATTGCTGTTGCTGTTCTCCTTCAACACCTAAATCTGGCTGTCATCTGCCTCTCCACCGTTCAGTGATCATTTCACATCACCTTGTATTCGAGAGAGAATATAAAGCGAGTACAGGTCTGGCCATCGCAGGGCACTGCTTTCCGGGGGGTTGCCCTGTGCTGCCCCAGAGATTGTGTGGTGGAGCTGGGGTGCTGGGTGTGTGAAGAGCAGAGTCTGGGCGTGAGGAAGTAGTGAGGAAGCAAAGCGGATGTTTCTTGACTCAGCCATCCCCAGCCGCCCCTCCTCCTTGCTCGACCTTGCCTGCTCTTGCTGGTGAGAAATGGCTGCATGGTTCAGGAGTGCACGTTTACCTAGGTTTCCAGGCTGATGGTGGGCAGCACTGATGCTTAGTTCACGAGGACTATTACAAATTGCAGGACCGTGGAGCTGGGGTCATATTGCACAGGGGAGCCCACGTAAGTCAAGTGACATCCCTGTGGAGCTTTGTGAGGCTGTGGCAGAGGCGCACCCTGTCCCAGCCCACTGCCTCCCCAGCTGGCTGTGGGGCACTGCCACCTCCTCCAGGAAGTGATGACTCAGATTATTTTCTTCAATATCCCTCACCCCCCACCCCTCCTCCATTTTCTTCTCACAGCCGCTAGAGCCAAAAATAGACCAAAGTAATTCAAGTTTAGGCGATGCCCTTTTTTACTTAGAAATAGATGATTATGGCAGGGTGCTAGGCTGGGGGTGTGGAGGGAGGCATGAGAACTTTCAAAGCGGGTGAGGTTCTCCTGGTTCTCAGGTACCAGGAGAAAATAGAAACTGAATAGCTTCATAGAACCCTGCGTAGGCCTCTGAAAGATCCCTTCCACTCTGACATTCTTTGGTTTTTAAGTTCAGAAGGGAATCTTCTTCCTGCCAGTTCAGGGACCATTTTTAAAGCTTCGTGAAATTCTTACGCAAGTTTTCAGTTTCAGCAAGTAATTTATGTGAGTTGTAACAATTTGTAAGTGGCACTGCAGGCTTCTGAATTTTATTTCCGGTAATCCTAGATGCACGTGACTTTCTTTTTTGAGGAAGGTAGACACCTGGCTTTGTTGCAGGGACTAAAATTGGAAATCACTGAAAGAGATTGTGAGTAATAAATAATAATTGGCATGTCTTAAATTCTGTGTGTTAGACACTGAGTCAAGTCAGTCCTTCACAAACAAATTTATGTGTAATCTCCCTGACAACTCCAAGATGTCTTATTCTTCCCGTTCTGCTGATGAGCAAACTGTGGCGTCGGAGGTCATGCAGCTGGCAAAGTGGCACAAAGCAAATGTTTGGGGGATGCCAAGTCCGTCTGATTTGGAAGTTCATGCTCTTAATTGAAGGTGTATAGGTCTTCTCACTTGCAGTTGAGAGGCCCCAGACTGTGATGATATCACTTTGAAGTTTCGTCAAGTGTTTAATTCCAAACGGCCCATCCTTGAGTTTTCATTAAATTTTTACACTGTTTTTACATATGCTTGAAGCCACACCAACTGTGTGCTTTGTCACATAATTACTTTTTAGAATAATACGTGGGGAAGAGCCCAAGATGGGAGCCAGCCACATTCCCATTCTGGTTTCTGCTTTCACCTTCTAGGGTCAACCGTGGAATAAAGCCCTTTGCCAGTGATCTCTGTGGGGGGCCGGGAGGGCTCTGGAGGTGATGCCTGTGAAAGGAGCTTGGGAAGTTGAAAACGCTGTCCACGTGCGAGAAAAGAATATGTTGGCAGCTTTATTTTTCCCTTTTTTTAAAGCAGCCTAAACATGCTTCGACCTTACTTTTCAGGACTTTCTCTCTGAGGTCTTTTTCTAGAATGTTCATTTGGGTAACTCATACTGGAATGTGTGAGCTCCAGGAGAAGAATTATATACCGTTGAACTGTTTGGTCAGCACATGTGTAAAAATGTGTGTTTGCGTGTGTGTATTTTGACACCTGAACAGCCACAATCATTTAAGGTTTAACTGTCACTTTCCTCATTCTTGTCACCCATTTGGGGGTAAGAGATGATGATAAATGATATCTGTGGAGGCTTCTGTCCCTAGGGCCTTCTCATCCTTTACTTTCCTTGCAAAAACATTTTCTAGATATTTTGCTGAATGTCTTGTGTGGGTGATGAGGGTGCATTCAGATGAGATCCCGAACTGGCTGCTCTGGAGGCGGCTGGGGCACCGAATGGCTGCCCCTCCCCCGTTCGGTCCACACCAGGGGAAAGGAGGCAGAGCCTCCCTTTGTGCGAGCACTCGAGGAGGTGGCCATATGATCTGAAGTATCAAGAATGTTTTCTCTACCAACAAGAATAATGTAAGTGGCCCTTGTTATATCTTCACCAAGCACTCAGAACACCTTAAAGTGAAATCTTCACCACCTTCATAAAGGAGATTCTCGCAGGTGAAGGGGACCCATACTGGTCTTCCTGACACACACGAAGCCCCGGCCTCTGTGCTTTGTGAGGGACCTTGTGGTTGTTGAATTGTTCTGGGCTCAAATGCTGTGTCCCTATTGGATCTGGGTGTGCCTTTTTGTAGCCTTACCGAACCCTAAAACACAGAAGCCGTGCTTAGGGTGGATGCTAGTTTTTGAGACCCCAAACTGAAACCCAGGTCAGTTGTAGCTCATAAGAAAAGGGACTTGATTTGAGGGGAGGTTCTTAGAAGTGCCCTTCGTGCATTCCCTTGTTTGCTCTGCTGTCACTTACTGGGTTCACTCTAAAGAATTAATGAAGGCTATCTCAGGAAGAAAAGCAAAGTCTTCTCTCATTTAAGACTCATTACTGAGAAATACACTAATTCTGAGAGACTGAATAATTCATGTCTTGTCTATTGTGATCGCTTTAGCACAGCTTGGCTACTTTATTCAAATTCCTGTGTTGTCCTGTCTGATTTATTTCACATACCAGCGCAACCAGGACATAAAGAGGAGAAACCTTTGGAAGGTTCAGTGGCAATGCAGTATTAGAAGTCGGCGGTTCTCATGACTGGCCGTATCCCTGGGTATCATCGTATTTGTCTGCTAAATTTACTTGCCCCCTATTAAAAATCCCAGAAGGCATGCATGTTTGGGAGAAAGTCACTATTTTGCTTCCAATGCAAGCAATCATATTTAAGGTGCATCTGGATACCTGTTTATTAATGTCCCATAGTGATCATTTGTCCTGCTAACATTCAATGAGTTGAAATTCTGAGGAGTCATCGTCCTCAGTGTTAAGAACATAGAAATCAAAGAAGACACATTGTGCTCCCTCAATAATCACACAAACTTCAGTGAGATAGGCAAAGGAAATGGAACTTATAAAGGAATGCACTAAGTGCAGTGAACAGAAAGGATGACCCTCTGAATCACAGTGGGGTCAGGGTGAGAAAGCTTCAGGGAAAAATCCCTTGGAGCAAATTTCGAAGAACAAAAGGAGTCAGGTGGACTAAGAAGGAGAGAATGGACATTCCAGGAGGGAAGACGGGCAGGTGCAAAGGCTGAGGTTAATGGTTGGATTAACGACACAGAATGTGTCGGGAGCAGCTAGGCGGGCTGGACAGTGGGAAGAGTACAGATAAGAACTATCTAATATTTGTTGGCTCCTTACTGTGTGCCAGATAGAGCTGTAAGCTCTTCACATTTGTGTCTGAGGCAATGCCCATACACCCCTAGGAAATAGCTACTGTTAACTACCTCCACCTTACGAATGAGGAAACTGAGGCACAAAAACATTCACCGTTTACCTCTGTCACAGAGTAGTGAGAGGAGGAGTTTGGATTCGAACCCACAGAGTTCACTCTTTGAATCACCTCTCTTTGGATCCTGTGTACAAGGAGGTTCAACGTCATCCTGGAAACTCTGATTTATTTTAGACACAGGAATGACATGGGCAGAATTATCTTCTGGAAAAGTCACTTGGAGAGCCCTGTGCAGAGGCTGGAGGAGGAGAGGCCAGCTGGAGGCCTTTTACATAATCTAGGTGAGAAGTGATAAAAACCTGAAACACACTGGTGACAGGAGACGTCATCAGAAGTGAATTGATTCAAACGGCATTAAGCAGGTAGGGCCCGCAGGACTCAGGCTAATGGGATTTAGTTGTTGAATGAGAAGGTGGAATTTAAGTTATCTCCGGGGTAAATGGATATCACCATTCATAAAGAGGGGCAGGCTTGGGGATAGGAAGCCAAAGGAATTTCGTGTGATTCCTGTGGAGTTTTAAGGGAAGCCATGGGTGTGGCTTACCTCGTCTGGGGCAGTGTAGCGTCTGAGGACTGTGGAGAGAGCCTTGGCATTACAGCCACTTAAAAGATGAGCAGGGGGAAACATCTTTGCCAAGAGTGGTCTGGGAAGAGCAGGAGAAACCCCGAGAAGTCCCCAGGAGTGTATGTTTTATGTAGCACAGGTTGGCAACACTGGTCACTGTGACTTTCGGGAGAGTGTCTTCAACGCAGTTGTGGGTTCAGAAGCCTATGAAGAAGGGGTGGCAGAAATTGCCATATAGACACATCTTTTCAGGGGTCTGCCTGTGTAGCTATGCATTCATGTGTGTCAACTTCTTGAGAACACACCATGGAACATTTGCTGGAGCCCACAGTAGTGAGGCTGGGGCATATTCTGCTCTTGGTGTATGGGTAGTACGTAATTTCAGTCCCTAGATACATACTGAATGGGACTTTGTTCATCGTGTTCAGGGATGAGCCCTGTATGATGCAGTATGAGGGAAAATTATATAGCACAGGTTCTGCCCTCAAGCAATGTTTATTCTAGTTATAGGAATGCGATGGATGAACGTGGGAAACCAAGACAAAAGGTGAACTAAGCTGTCAATCAGTGGGCTGTCACGGAAAGGAGAGAGAGAGTTGCCTGGGGTCCTGGGGGATGCAGGCAGCAAACTATAATGATGGATGGAGTCAGGGAGGGTCTGGGGAACAGGGCGTGAGCCTGGATGTGGAAGCATACATGGGGCGGTATGTCGGGGCGGGGGAGGGCGTTGGTGAGGAATCTGCCTCCCACCTGTTAGACATAAGGTCTTTCTCTTCTCCAGTTGTCTTCTTGACCATGTGCCTCTTTGTAGCCTCCCTCTTCCCACATGCTCACAACCTGTGTTGCTTGGTCTCTGCGTCCATGTATCTCATGAATCAGTTCGCCTACCTAGGGGAAGGTATTTGGACTTCTGCTGCCTGTTAGGCCTGTGCTCTTTTTTAGGCTGTCAACTGGTTCTTCTTTCAGCATTTCCCAGTGGTCCAGAAGGGGCATGAAGGGGAGCAAGGAGAAAAGCTGTGGGTGGGAGTAGGGGAAAGAAGAGGAGGCTCAAATGGTCCCAAGAGTTTGGGATGATGGGATCATGCCGTAAGCCCTTCATAGAGGAGACTGAAGTTGTTCTCATCACTACTAGGTAACAAGCCACCCCAACCCTTAGTGGCATTGCAACTACAGCTATTTGTTTGGGCTCCCAGTGCTGTGGACGAGCCTGGTGGGGAGGTCTCTGCTCCTCGGTGATTGGGAATTTCATCGGAGTGAGTGGTACAGCGAGTTTGCCAGACTTCTGCCTGCCGTTGGCTGTTGGCTGAGTCTCTCTGCTCTTCTCTGTGTCCTATCCCCTGGACATGTCAGCACTGGGATGGCTGGCACAGGGGGGGCTGCAGTGAAACTTAGCTGTCTATACCACCTCCCCATGTGGCTGCCTTGACTGTCCTCACAGCACGGCAGTCTCAGTGTAGTTGGAATTCTCCCCTGACATCCTTCCAAGAGAACTGGGTGGGAGCTCTGAGGCTTCTTGCGTACTAGCCTCAGAATTTTCAGATGTCACTTGCACCAGGTTCTCTTGGTCAAGCATGTTACAAAGGCCAGCCCAGACTATCACGTGTGATAAAAGCCTAGCTTTTCCTAATGGCCACAGGAGAGGAACACACCGCTTGTTTAACTGATGTGCTCCTGACAGAAAATAAGGTCTGCAGAGAAGTTTGTGAGACTCGTAACCCTCATGAGGGAAGGCCCTTGCCCAGTGGCTTAAAGAGTTCTGAATTCGGAGCCAAGAGTCCTGAGTTCTGGCTATGGCTTCAGCTCCCCCTAACCAACCTTAGAATGGCTTTGGCCTGTGAATTAAAGACTGGGCTTATATTTTACTCTGTAAGACCTAGATTCTGGATTGAATGGAGTTAGACTGGTTGTAGAAGAAAGGGAATGACTGTCTCCTTCTCTCTCTGTCTGTCTCTCTGTCTCTGCCACACACGCAGGCACACGTACACCAGGCACACACAAGTCCTTACATTCTCTATCAGCTAGAGAAAGGGTTGAATGATCGCCATCAGGTCCATCATGGTCCACTTCCTGCTTTTGCCACTTAATAAACACATGGCCCCCCGAACTCATTTTTCTCATCTGTCAAATGGGAATAACGCCAGTTACCTGGTCAGCTGGTAGCCAGCATGGAGTAAAGTGTTCCGCGTCTGCTGCGAGTGGGCTCTCCATAAACATCATCATCATTGTTCTGATTATTGGCCCCGATGAGAGTCCACATTTCCATGAGGTCTGGCTGGACTCCTTTACCTGGTCCCCACACCACGTCTGGTCCCATTTGGACATAGTTTCTTTATTACAGAGTACTAGTGGCTGGGGCGGGGGGTGTGCGTGTGTATTAAAAGGTGTTTCTCAGGTTTTGTGGTGGCGCTGCCTGGACCTATCGGATGATTGGACGAATGATGTGCCTGTGTGAGTGTGCAAGTGAGTGTGCAAATGTGCTTGAAGGATTTAGATCCAAAATTGACCTGTTCAGCTTACTTGTCACTCAGCTAGATGATCATGTATCCTCATGATGAGTTTTGAATTGGTTAAAATTCATATCTAAATATGGTATTCTTGGAATTTGCCTTACTGCTCTGTCAGGATGAGTGGGGCCACGAGATCCTGCTTTCCTGAATGTGCTGCATTTTGGCTGCAGAGGCTGCCCGCCCCAAAGCCCCCGAGCTTTCCTCTCAGGCGATCACCATGTTCTAGCTCCCAGAACGTGGTGTGCTGAGCAGGCATCCAGTGACAGAGGAAACCCAAAGCCCGAGTCCCGACGGATAAATAAATAAAGATGTTTGTCAGAATGCATTGAGTGCTGTTTCTCGCCCTTGCACCTTTGACAGGAGTGACTGTATCGTAAGGTGCATTTATTTAAGCTCTGACTGCTACGGAAAAGTGCTCTGTACACGTGCCCTACTTAGCCCTGCCCGCATACACTGCTGCCTTTCTGAGGCCTTTCATTCAGTGCAGAAGCGCTGTGCAGCCTCTTAGAGCAGTAAACAAGAACAGTTCAGGTCTTTTCAGGAACCTGAAGCCAAGGGATGGTTTGTTTTTTTGGTCTCCAGGAAGAGCCCATACAGAAGGCGGCATTGACCTCGCTGCTTTGGCTGGCACCCACCAGGTCCCTTCCTGGCGCTCACATTCCCCCAGCATGTAACTCAACACCTGTCCCTCTGCCTGCAAACAGAGCCCGCAGTGATGGCTGAGTCCCTCCTGCCCCTGCCCTAGCAGCAGCTCGGAACCCTTTCACCTAGGAGCTCCTGCCCTGACATACCAGGACGGGAGACCACAGTTCTCCCCAGGATTCTGATGTGAGGCCAAAAAAAAAAAAATTAATCAGAAAAACAACTCACAGGGGAGGTCTTGAGATCAGTGTAGACTTCCATTTCTATTTCTAGATCTTGAGGAAGAAAAAAAGAAGTAGACATAATAGTGACCTTTAAGACTGGCAAGTAGCTGCCCTCTTTAGTAGAGATGGGCATGTGGTCTGAGTGGCGTTCTGTCACGCTGTGTCAGTGCCAGCCTGTGGGAGCCACCCAACACCCCCTACTATTTCCGTCTGACATGGCCAAGCCGAATCTCTGGTAAGTAAATAATTAATTTGGAAGTTGGGGATGTTAGTGGAAAAGTCGGCTGTGACGAGCTCAAATAACAAGCCCCAAATGTGATAGCTACTCTCTGGCCCTCTGAGCAAAGACCTGCCAGTTCTATTGGACCTACCTGGACAGTCCTGTCTTCTGGCCTGTCTCTCCACATTGAAGTCAAGGAACTGTACCTCTCCGTCTCTGAATGCCATCTTTGTCCCCAAATGCTTGTGCACACTGGGCAGACAGTGGTTTTCTCTCCTAAGTCCACCAGGCACATGCAAGCTGCATGACTCACCAGAGAGATGAGTCTCAGTTCCAATACCTCTGTGGGTTTGGGGAGGGGTCAGGCCGTGAAGAAACCATTACGTGGCTGATTCTACATCCCTCTCTTTTACCACAGAAACCTCAATTTCCCTTTTTGTGGAAAACAAAACCCTCTTTCAGTGCCTCATCAACGGGACTGTGGCCTTCGAATTGCACGGTGTCCCGGGGAAATTGTAAAGATTAATGGTCCTTTGGGATGGAGTGGCTGGGAGAGCCTCTGCCCCCGTCCGTGGTGGAATGATGCGTCTCCACTTCCATCCTTCTGACCTCGCTGCCAACCTAATATGTACAGGAGGAAATTGATCGGCTTACAAATGATTCGAGAATCCACAGATGTATGACTAAGAGGCCCTCAGGGCACCCACCGCAGGATCAGCTGGGTCATGCAGTGCCCTCGCCCCCACCACAATTCAGTGTTTCTGTGGAGCTGGGGGAAGCAGTGAGTGATGATGGGGCCGCAAATCTCAGATCGTGGTGAGCGGGGGCCTGGAGCAGGTACTAAAAATCAGAGGGCCTCTTGAGGCCTGGTCCAGGGAGCTTTCTGGCATGCCAGGCTGAGGTCATTCCCAGAAAGAGATAACAGAACAAAATCAGACACAGATGGCATAAAAATTTGCAAGCTGTAAACGTGATATGAGGGTGACATGTGATGCTTATTGCATGAGTGAGTTTCCTTACCCTTTTGTGCATCTGGATTTGGCACTCGTGAACTATTAATTAAATACCCACTCAGTGCAAATTTAGCATCTTCCCTGGGCCTTCCAAAGACGGCAGGTATATTCTATGAGCTGCCTGATAGTAAAGCTCTCGTAGACTTCGGGAGTATACATGGAGAGGCTTCTGCCCTTATAAATGCCATTGCTCTTACAGGATGTAATCAAAAGTCAAAGATGCTTGCAGTGTCACCCAAACTGCTATTTAAAGACTTAGCTGTCACCACTTTCTGATGGTCCGTTCATTCCCTTACCAAGCTTCTACTTTCCCACTTTTGTTCCCATTATTCTGACCTTAAATGCCTTCCTCCACCTCTCTTATCTAGCCAGCATGCACCTTCTTTCCCCGGAACTTCTACAGCACCTGTCACCAGATTGGTTATGTAGTGGCAAAGTGGGTCCCATTGTTACATTTCTCCTGTAGACTATTTAAATGTTGTTTGTTTACTTACTATATTGCTTTCTCCCATGTAGATTAGGAAATCTCTTTGGGAGACAAAAGATTTAATTTATTGGCATTTCCCACAGAACGTAGCATAGTACCATGCACATAGCAAGTACTCAATAATTACTGACTCTGTGTGATTAATTTCTGGATGGTAGAGAAGTGTGCTATATTCCATTTCTACCCCTAGGGAGTTTTGCTGTCCAATAAGTGAGAAATGAGGTTACCTACAAGTCTACATAGAAACGTTTGTTAACTACAACATTGTGGACTTGGGAAGACAAAACTAAATCTGCAACATTAATCGGAGATGAGCACCCAGAGAAAGGGGACTTGGTGTAGGTGCAGAGGGTTTAATACATGTTACTGATTGCTGTTGAAAATATGCTTGAAGATTTCACCTGTGGAAGCCTATTTTTGTAACTGCCAAAGTCATGAGATCACAGGTTGAATTTGAACATCACGGAGAGATCTGCCCCCAGGGGGGAGCTGAATTCAGTAGTGTCCCTCCCAAGCATTCTGTGCTTTCCCTTGGAAAATATGCTTCCTTTGTGGAATATGGAGAGTTTAATTACTTGGAAGAGACAATGTTGAAATTCGGAAACATGACCCAATAGTGACAACTCTCAGACACACACTGATGTTCACCTAGAACAAAAATACACTTTAGCAACTGTTCGCGAGTTGATGGGACAGGCTGCAGGAAACCGGGGGGGGGCAGCGCGGCCTTCTGGTGGAACCATCAGTGCCAACCAAAGCACTGGAGTGGTCCTTGGAGGAACCAGAATTGCATGTTGGTGACTGATTTCAAACATCCATTTCGGGCTGTAAGCATGACTGCAATTAAAATGGGTTCGGAAAGACGGTTTCCCAGCCACAGAGGGATATACTTCAAGACTTTTAAAGTGTCCCCTACTCCCTGCATTTTTAATACCATCCAAGCCTTTTCCAAGCTTCGAACTAGAGGGAGTAATACTACTTGTTTTAAGCTCACAGTGTGGGTTTTAGCCTATGTCTGAATTATGATTTCTGAAATATGGAATTACGGACCACTTTGTGAGAGAAGGTCAGCCCTATCAGAAGGTACATTGGTCCACAGCGAGGGTGTCGGAGGCAGGAGACCTTCACCAGACGCGGGACACCTGAATTCTAATTCTTTTCCACTTACATGCGTGCAGTTCAGCCTCAGGCAAGCCATGTAATTTCCTGGGCTCCGTTGTTTCTTCCCTACAACTAGGGTTGTATTAACTATCTGAGGTTAGAGGTCTGAACCCTTTATTAAATCTATTAAATTTCCTTTATATATCTAAATTCTTTGATTCCATTATTTAATGAGATTAATCCTGCTTGCTGCCGGGCAGCCTTGGCCACTCTGGTCTCTCGACTCCCACCCTCCCTCGTACACACTTGGTCACCCCGCCTCCTCAGTTGCTTGTCTCCTTAATTACGTCTGCAGTGTCGAGCATAGGGCTTGGGGCACAGTAGACACTTAGTAAATCTTTTTAAATGAAATGAATGATTGATGAATTTATAGGTGGCTGTTGAGCTCTGGGAGTTCAGATCTGATAGATCAGGTGGGAAGGAGAGGCAAATTCAGTTGCAAGTCTGGGAAGTTTCTTGGTGGGTACAGGTAGCAGGCCTGGCTTTGGAAACCTGCATTGGTTGTCTGGGTCAGGCCCACTTTTGTGACCCAGCAGAAGCACATAACACTACACAATGAAGGCCCAGCCATCCTGGTTTACTGCCTCGCAGAGCAGGGTGACTTGTGAATGAATGGACTGGTGAGTGCGGTGGGTGCAGCCCACTCGCACCCAGATGGCCAGTACATGGTTACTTGTGCCAGGGGAGGAGACGCTGGCAATGTGGTTTCTCCATATGCAGACTCACAGGCTGGCCACACGTGCGCGCACACACACACACACAGCGCGACTGATTTGGTTTGGGAGTACACTGTACTTACCCATATTTTGCCATGTGTAATGAGCACCCATGTTTTTGGCCCAAGCTTTTAGGAAAAATATCCTTTAATCTTTTAATTCAGTATTTTATTTATTTATAATTAGATAGTTGTTTTTTTGTTATAAAGGAACTTTAGCATTTATTTTTGAACATGTTATGGCACAAGAAATTTTATCTAACAAATAGCATATTTGTATTTGAGCACTTTTTACCCAGATTTTTGAGGGAAAAATAAGGATGCACACTATACCTGGGCATAATCACTACATGCCATGGTATATAGAGTGGGTATTTTATTATATACCCTGTATAATAATCCTGTGTATAGTGTGCACAGAAATGTGGGTGTGCATTATACGCGGCAAAATACTGTATCTTGTGCAAGCAGGTGAGCAGGTGACCTTGTGCAAGACCACATGACGTAGTGGAAAATTCCCTGGGTTCAGAGGTAGAAGACACAGGTTATATTTTCAGGTCTGGTTTGCTCTGAGTGCGTAACCTTAGAAAAAAGTCACCCCCATCCCACCTTCTAGGATGAGGGTGTTGGCCTGCTTGATCGCAGAGTTCAAAACAAGGAATTTCCAGAGATGGCACCGGTGGCCTTTGAAGGCAGGGAGTTTCCAGTTGCTCTAGGTGTTCCCTAGCAGGGGTTCTGGGCCCCAGAAGTGTGTTCTGTTAGAGGGTCTTTCTTGCCTGAGACCCTGGTGGGGTCAGCTGACTTAGAACTGCATCAGCATGGGCGAAACTGACGTCAGGGCAGAGAGAGGCATTGCACACTTTGCTGTGTATGACTCACAGTGAATTAATGACCTGCCATGGCTGTTTGGATAGTGATGGTGTCATCCCCATTGTCCACCACTTTTGAATCATTTTTGCAAGTTCATTGCTGAGCAGTTGCATATCCAGAAGCACTCAGCTTCACATGCTCATTTACTTGCACCCTTTCTCTCCCTCATCTGAGTAGCTGGCACCTGAAGTCTCGTAAGACTTCTCTCGTAATCTGCTAGAGAAGCTGGGGGCTGGGGCTGTGTCTCCCTTCAGAGGCTCTGTCACTGGGGTCTCCAGTCTCACTTAATGGCCCAGTTGCCTTTGTTTAGAGACTGACATTCATTTTAAGCATCATATGTGTCCTGTGTTGACATCCTTTCCCCAGACTCCTCACAGTCCTGTCCCGGTGTCTCTGCTGGTGGAGATCTTCATTCACGTTAAATGGTTCTGACGCTTCACAGTCCTGAGAGAATTGTGGTGTCACCTCCATTTTACTGGATTTCATTTTTCTGGAACTATTGAGGACACGTTTTCACACATGTTCTAAATATTTATATGTTCAGGAGAACATATCCTCGTGTGGACACGTGCACCCATACTCACACACATGCGCACACGTACTCACCCCTTCTGCGTGAGTTTCCTGCTGCCACTAGAGCAAATTGCCACAAACTCGGTGCCCTCAAACAATGTAATTTTATTATATTGTAGTTCTGGAGGTCAGAAATCTGACGTGTGTCTCCATGGGATAAACTGAAGGTGTTTGCAGAGCTGAGGCCTCCTTCTGAGGCCTCCAGTAAAGTGCCCTCTCCTTCCTTTCCAGCTTCCACAGGCTGCAGACATTGCTCGGGCAGTGGCTTCATCCTTCTGTCTTCAACATCTGTGACGTCAGGCCCTGTCCTTTCTGCACCATTCTCTCTCCGATTCTGTAATTTCTCCTTCCTCTTTCATTTTTTAGGACCCCTGTGAACACAGGGGGCCCACCTGGATAACACAGGCTAATCTCCCTATGTTAAGGTCAGCTGAGTAGCAACCTTAATGCCATCTGCAGTGCTAATTGCCCTTTGTCGTGTAATGTGACATAGTCATGGGTTTCAAGGGTTAAGACAGGGGACGTCTTTGTGGGGGGCATTCATTATTCTGCTTACTACACCTTATTTTAGTAGTGCGCAACGCTTGGCTTCACAAAACACTAAAAAGTCATGCAACTTTGCCTTTCCCTCCTTGATCTGTGAATACTTCCCTAAGCACAGCCCTTTATATTGGAAATGAAAGTAATTTGCTTTTTGCTTAATCCAATTTGCCATCATTTGTAGATCTGCTAGAGCCATAACACCTTAAAGATATATTTTAATAATAAGACATTTGTATATTTATAAAAGAGTCTGACTAAATGTTTTCCTTCATCAGAGGTTCTGGAAAATCTGCTTTTCATTGTCGGAAATATTTGAATTTGGATTTGGGTCTTTCACATTTGAAGTATCTGGGAAAGATAGTTTGGTTATGCTACTTTAATCAAATGTGTAGACGGTGCAGAGGAGGTCACCAGTGTTCTCATTAAAGTTACAGAGCCGAGACACTGGGGTATAGTCCAGTAAGTGCACACTATGTCTTGGGAGGTGTCGAGTCCCAGACAGGAGCGATTCTGGTTACTGGGCAAAAACTTGACTGTCGCGGAGTTGGAGGGGCACACACAGGGAGAGGGAGAGTTGCTCTGGGACCTTCCATGACCTTCAGAAGAATGGAGAGGCTAACGGGTAGACTTTGGTCAGAAAAACAGAAAGTCTGCCCGGAGGTTCTCTGGGAGGCCCGAGGGATGAGGTGCTCCTGTTTACTGAGAGTTGTTACAACTCCCTGAACCTCGTCTCCCCAGGTGCTGGCAGGGATCCCTCTCGAAAGACTTTCCAAGGTTAAGGATTTACAGGTTTTGCTGATCTTAAGTCTGGAGGTGCTGAAGTTTGTGTTTTAAGTTCCAAAGCGGGACGGTGGTCAGTAGGGCTCCAAGGATTATTACATCAATGCCTTTTGGCATTATGAAGTGAGAATAGGCATATGCTTAATGCTTTGCTTAGAAAGGTTGTCCATTTGATCATTATATGAATGACCGTGTTACACTTTACACTGTACAGTGGCCATTCGCCCAGAAAGGGAAATAGCAAGAAAGCTGGTGTTAGGAGAGCTGAGGACTTTCACTGTTTAACACTTGTGATCGATTACTTCATTTCTTCATGCTTGGAATGGGAAAAATGACTCCTGTCCAATTTATCTCAAGAATTATTTTAAAGCCCACACATGATGCAAATGTACTTTGAGAGTGTCAAGCGTTGCATTTCTAATACTTTAAAAAGAAAGTGAAACAGAAAGGAACACTGGAAAAGGTAGGTTGTGTTTTGTTTTGAGTCACAAATCTTGAATGTTGATTGATGCATTAACTGGCGGACCAGAACGCATGGGATGAGGCTTGTGGGGTATAGGATGGAAGGCAGATATGTTTGGGGTGGCGTAAACACGAGTTGTTTGATCCATCATCGGTTTAATTCTCATTTTTTATTTTTTTCAAGTGTTTTATCTCCAGTGACATTTTACATTCACAAAACTGTATGGGATGGCTGTCTTGGGAAAACAACCCTGTTGAATAAATTTGAATTACATCTTGATTTCTGTCTTTTTTTTTTATCCTCACCTGAGGACATGCTTATTGATTTTAGAGGGAGAGGAAGCGGGGAGAGAGAGAGGGAGAGAAACAGACATTCATGAGTCACCTCTCACACACACCCCGGGGGGGCCTGAGCCCAGAAACTAGGCCTGTGCCCTGACTGGATGTTGAACCTGTGACCTTTCGGTTTACCGGATGACACTCTGACCAAGTGAGCCACACCAGCTGGGGCTGGCTATACTCATGGACACGTGGAGCGCTACCATATCTCGGACTGTAGGCTTGGAGATTCTGAGATCACAGAGTGCAGAAGACTGAAGTGACTTCAAAATTATCTGTTTTTTTTTTTAAATAAAAAAATATGGTACAAGTTGGGTATAATATGATATTTTCATTAATCAGCGAATCTTTAGAATACCTGTTCTGTGCCAGGCTTTGAGCTAAGTGCTAACCACACCAAGATGACAGACCCAGTGCTTGTCTGTAAGGGGTTCACAACCCAGAGAGGAGGAGAAGGGCATTAAACAATTAGTGTTCACTCTGCTCCCGCTGGGTCTGGCAGATAGGAGGATGTGCAGGATCAACCCACAACAAATAGGAACCGTCCCTGAGATCGCCTGGGGGTGGGGCAGCCGTGAGGAAAGGCTAAGCATTTCCTGTCTCTTCCTCTAGATAAATAAAATGAGATGAGGTCCATAAGAGACCAGTTTTCACTGCCTGCCCCATGAGAACCTCTCTTCCTTTCCAGTTCTGTGCCAACCTATGACCCTGGAAGCTGAGGATCTATTTTTCGCCATCATTCTTCTTATTGTTATTATTTATGACGGTCATTGTTTTAACTGCTCCAAAGAGATAATTGCCTTAGTTGCTAAGGCAACCCAACATATTGGGTATAAGAGCAGCCAGCAGAAAGATTTTGCCAAATTGCAGGGCTGGGTGGGAGGTGTGGGGTGGGAGAGCAAGGGAGCTCAGCTGTGGAGCTTGAAAATAGCCATGTTCAAATTATCTCTGCATTTCTTCCACTGAGGAGCGTGAAGCCACTTGGAACCCGGTGCCTGCCAACTCCTCACCCGCCCCTGACGCTTCCTATTTCCAACCCAGCTACTGCACTCCTTCACTCACCCTCAGTGCTGCGCCAAGAGCTTCCTTGGGTTCCATTTCCCAGACTCGCAACTTCTGTCTGCTGCTAGTCAGCCCTACAAAGGTTCTTGCCCTTTATTGCTGGGGCCTGCAAGGGTGCAGATGGAGGGGTGCAGCACTCAGGAGTACATCCCTGGACCCCCTCTCTGGGCCCTGCACGTTGCCCATTTCAAACATAAGAGTCCCTGGTGATCTTGCTCAGGGCTGGTAGGCTCCTTCCTAACTTGGGGAAGAGAGTACGCTGATGATAATGACCCATTAAATAGATAAACCGAGCAGGCGTGCAGACACAGGGATGCAGCAGAAGTGGCTGAGCTAGGCCTTGAACCCCTGGTTGCTGACTCTTTCACCCTGTGTGCCTTAATCAGTGCCCTTGGCTTTTGTCATTGGCTGCCATCTTAGTCTGAGGTCTTCAGGTCATTTGGCTCCAGTCTGTGTCCTGTAGTTAGTTTATTGTTTGAATCCTGACTGTGGGTCCTTATGGCAAAATGGGGAGTGGTCCAGAAGGGACTCTGGGACAGGAACAGGAAGGAGACCAGTGCATCTTATTGGCTAGCTTGCTTTGCAACATCGGGCCGTCCAGAGCAGCTATTGGCATGAAATAGGATAATGGGCAGGGGAAAGGGCGAGATGACAAAAGAATCTCTTCCCAGAAGATTTGAGTGGTGTTCGTGAGTTCTTTCAGCAACTCCGTTCTCCTTGTCTTCCCTGCTCACCAGGCACACACACAGCCCCAGGATGTCCAGAGAGGGCCAGCCTGCCTCTGTGTCCTTAGCAGCCTCCAGGGTGTCTTCCTAAGTGTGTCCCAGGGCCCTCTGCTAGAGAGCCGCCTCAGAGTTGATCTATCTGAGCAGGTTAAATAAACAGGTCTGTGTTTGGGTTAATTATCACTGGCTCTGTTGCTCTCCATTACTGCTCCATCCGGGACTCTGGCCAAGGAGCAGATGGGAGAGGCTGCACCATCACCCCTGCCTCCTCATTGTGTCTGGCTCTCCCTCCCTCCCTCCCTCCCTCCTTCCCTC